>VONZ01000250.1:490000-909006 GCA_012976165.1 Labeo catla
TGAGGGTTTACATTATGCAATTGAGAGAAAAAAAGTCAGAATTGCAAGATGATAATTTTATCTAGCAATTCTGACTTTATTACTCGACTGCGAGTTTATATCTCACAATTCTGAGAAAAAAAAGCCAGACTTGCGAGATAAAATTGCAATTTTGAGAAAGTCAAAATTGAAAGATACAAAGTTTATCTCGCAATTCTGACTTTATATCTCGCAATTGCGAGTCTATATCCCATTATTCTGACTATAACTCACATTTGTGAGTTTATATCAGCCAGTTGTGAGAAAAAAGTCAGAATTTCACATTTAGAAAGTCAGAATTGTGAGTTTACATTATGCGATTGTAGGAAAAAAAAAAATTGCGAGTTTATCTCTCACAGTTCTGAGGGAAAAAGTCAGAATTGCGAGATGTTAACTCACAATTGTGAGAAAAAAAAAATGATTAAAATGTGCAATTACCTTTTTTACATTTTTTTTTTCAGTGGCGGAAATGGGCTTCCATACAAAGGCATCAATAAAGAGCCCTAAAAGAGTCCAAGTGTATGGAAATGTTTTTATTGCTAATTGCTTTATTGCATTACTTGGTGAGGACAATAATGTTATGCAATATTATATTGTTTTATATCTTCTGGGTTAATATTCTGGGTAATCTGATATTGCTTTTAGCTACCGATATGATTGTAATACTTCCAGGTCAGTTTAACAAAAATGTATCAAACTTAAATCCATTCTGCAAAATTCTGCAGATTGTGTGCCATAATCAATACAGAAAATAAGCTACAACGTGCAAATCCTGATGAATTTCTCTAAAAAATGCTAAATATCCCCTAACCCTGAATGGGTTCTCATTTGGCCAGTCAACAGAATTACCAGCTGAAACAATTAGTGTACTAACATAAGGTACTGAAAACATTATCAGGCTATGTACATAGTCTTTTCCTGACAAATGTTTCACTGTGCATCCATATTTTAAGAGTTCCATCTGACTGCTGCAGAAAACTGAGTCACTGTACAGCAGAGCTGTCTCTGTGGACTGGCTGTAATGCATTAATAATGACCAGATAAACAAAGATAACTATGTAGAAGTCCAGTTTTTAATAAGTAATGTTGCTAGTTCTGTGCTTGGTATCTTCTCATTTGGCACTTGACTTTTATTATGCTTACACAATGCACAATCAGCCACGTCATAGGCTTTTATATGAATACACAGTAGTTATATATAATTAAAATGTTCCATTTGTGTGTGCTTTGTGCTTAGAGTGTTGTGTCATTAGCATCGTGCTAACACATACTGTACTTTGAATCAGCTGGGAGTCTAATCTCACAAGCACTTCATGAGTACTATTTATATACGTGATTTTCGTAAGTAGCAAGTTTGAAACGTTAAAGCAAAAATATTCAAACCAATGACTTATGGGGTTTGTTTTGGATCAGAACAGCTTATATAGGAAGCAGATAGCAAGGCACCAGCATTTGGAACGGAGCTATTATTTTTTAAGGGCTGCTACTGACCTGTTTTCTCAGCAGTGGACATGATATATTACACGCTATGTTGAACTTTATACAACAATGCAGCTAGATAACATTACTTTGTTATGAGCTCAAAGCCTCAAAACAGCGCTACAGGTGAAATTCACTCCATCTACTGTTCCTGGCTAAAAAAAGCAGCCTAAACGTGTTATTTTAAAGGGATAGTTCACCCAAAAATGAAAATAACCCCATGGTTTACTCCCCCTCAAGCCATCGTAAGTGTATATGACTTTCTTCTTTCAGACGAATACAATCGGAGTTACATTAAAAAATGTTGTGGCCCAAGCTTTATTAATGGCAGTGAATGGGTCACTTAAGAAGACCGTTATGACGCAGTGTGGAGTACTTTTTATGATGGATGGACACACTTTCTTGGGCTTCAAAATCTCAACAGCCATTCACTGCCAGTATAAAGCTTGGAATAGCCAGGACATTTTTTATGCAAGTCCGACTGTATTTGTCTGAAAGAAAAAAAAAAAAAAAAAGTCACATACACGTAGGATGGCTTGAGGGTGAGTAAATCATGGGGTAATTTTTCACTTTTAGGTGAACTATCCCTTTAAAGGAGAACTCCACTTCTCGCAAAGAAATTATGGTTTTGAGGAAAGCATTTCAGGATTTTTCTCCATATAATTGACTTCACTGGTGCCCTGATTTTGAACTTCCAAAATATAGTTTAAATGCAGCTGCAAGGGCTCTAATCAATCCCAGGCGAGGAAGAAGGGTCTTATCTAGCGAAACGATTGTCATTTTTTTCTAAAAATAGCATTTTTTTTCATACTTTTTAAGCAGAAAAGCTCGTGTAGCACAGGCTCTGGGATGCGCATCCACGATGCTACGAATTAGTGATGGGTTGTTCTTGAACATTCTTGAATCTTTAATGTGACTCAGGAAGAACAGGGAGTGATTCGTTCAGTCACACATACACAACATCCTATTAGGTTCTGTACTGGAATTAGTTCACCTTTTTCGAGTCTTCTGGTTTTTCCAAGTCGTTCTTTAATCTTATGGGGCTGTCACGTGATGAACGAACAACTCGAACCCGAAGACTCGAGAGATGAACTAATCAATTATTTTTCCGGCTCACACTGCATTGGTTGAGCTTATGGGGCTGTCAGGTGATGAACGAACAACTTAAACCCGAAAACTTGTCAGATAAGAGGTGAGGTGAGCTAATCATAGGCTAAAGACCCAGGTAAACAATTAATTAATCTTTTCTGTTGCTTGTAGCATTATAGTTTTGTCTTGTTTGTAGTGTGATCAACGTTTGTGTAAGCAGTAGATGTGTTAGGGAAGTAACTTGTAACATTTTAATTATATTTTGCTAAAATGAACGAAATGACTCGAAAAAAAAGATTCGTTCATTTTGCTGAACGAGACTCAAAGGTCAGAGTCGGTAAAATGATCTGAACTTCCCATCACTACTACGAATCACGTCTAAGTTCATCGTCTGTGTACTCCGGCTCAAAAGGTAGAGAATGGTGAAAAACTCCATGTTCTTTTCTCCTACAACTTCAGAATCGTCCAACATCGTTGTACCTTTTTGCTTGTAACTTGTTAGACTTACTTGCACTTTCTTAGTCTTTGCGCGTTCGCTTTGTAAACACTTGGTCTGTGGTTCCGCCTACGTTCCGTGTCACCTTTCGACATGATTCAATAGTACGTAGCGTCATGGACGCGCATCCCAGAGCCTGTGCTACACAAGCTTTTGTGCTTAAAAAGAACACACATTTTTCTTTTCAGAAAAAAATGACTAATCGTTTTGCTAGATGAAGCTGCATTTAAACTACATTTTGGAAGTTCAAAATCAGGGCACCAATGAAGTCCATTATATGCAGAAAAATCCTGAAATGTTTTCCTCAAAAACCATAATTTCTTCACGACTGAAAACAGAAAGACATGAACATCTTGGATAACAAGGGGGTGAGTAAATTATTTGTGAATTGTTGTTCTGGAAATGGAGTTCTCCTTTAAGCTGGTTTCCTGGTCCCGAACAAGCTAGTGTTCAGTTGATTTGGTTTGCAATCTGGCTCCCAGCATGCCAAAAACTAGCAAACCAGCTTAGGCTAGAAAGATTTCTCATATTTCAGTGGCAGAAACTACTTCACAGCCTACAAATCACCAAACTGAAATATTCATCCTAGATATGACATTTTAATAACTGCATCTGCTTCTTCATACTAAAGTGTCCCTAAGAGCTTCTTTTATTGATAAAATCAGTAATAGTGAAAATAATCAACAATGAATTTAATTAAATATGTTTGTGAGCTACAACAAAAACATCAGTCAGCACTCGCATTTGAAATAAACGACACATTAGATTATCAAAATGGTCACTTCTTGTAGTCCATTCTACAAGAAGTGTAGTCTTTAATTTAATGTGCATGAATATAAATGATTTTATAAATGTATGTTTGTGCGCATGTGTAAACATGACACTGATGGAGATTCTATCACACACAACATGTAAGCATGTTTACAGAGTGCACAGAGACAGAATAGATGCCATGCAGCACAGAAATGTGTCATGGAGCCAGAGATATTCTGGGAGGTTTTACCTTCATAGGAGAGATATGTGAATGGGAAACATAGCCATGTACATTCTCAATCTGGGAGATGTTCTTCTCCGACACCTGCACCAGCTCAGGAGGACGCACATCCCCTGGTAGGTGTGGAGAGCTGTGTTCTGGAGGTGACGTGGTATCCTCATCCTGATATCTATATTTCTGAAAAGGAGAAAAAGAGAGAAAGTGTATAGTTATACCAGAATAATACTGTATATTTAACACATTGCTTGTAGCTAGACTGACTGGCCTAAATTCAAACTGTGTTAAATACTTATGATATGAAGAAAAACGCAAGACCTCACGAATTTTAAACCCAGCACTGACAATGAACTGTGAAACTATTTCAACTTCATTTCTTTCTAGACCACACTCCTGAAATGGGAAACACTTTTTAAATGAGCCTGGCACCCCCAGATCCTACCCGCTGCACAAGTCATCACAGTCGACCCCAATCTGCCATGACTGTAAGTGAAATATTGTTCTGCAACTTTCTTAACGGGAAACGCAAATTATTCAGCAGTGCCTTTTATCCATAGACATCCATCTTGTCCAGGTGCCTTGTTGACCCTGATGCATATGCCCGCTTCTGTGGCATTCCTGGGATATGGGTTAGGAAATGCAAACACAAGTCTAGAGGGAGAAAAAAAGAGGGCAGGTTTCTACGGGAAGGTACTGTAGATGCCCAAAAAAGTGGGACAAACTCCAAGTTAGGGTCTTATGCTGGTTGCTTACAGTAACGTCACTGCCTCCGAACAGCATGGGGGAAGACTGAGTGGATTTGCCCATATGGAGAGATTCATGGTAGAATCCCATGCCCTATTTTAGCTCAGAAAATTGGTCCACACAACTTATTTAAATGACTTCAGATTGCTGCATCAAAAGCATATCACAAGCTGCTATTGATGCAACAGTCTGCAGTTAAAGGGATAGTTCACCCAAGATAGAAAATCATCCCATGATTTACTCACCCTCAAGCCATCCTAGGTGTATATGACTTTCTTCTTTCAGACGAATACAGTCGGAGTTACATTAAAAAATGTCCCGGCTCTTCCAAGCTTTATAATAGCAGTTTATGGCTGATTTTTAAGTCCAAAAAAGTGCCTCCAACCATTATAAAAAGCGCTCCACAAGGCCTTCTGATGTGAATCGATTAGTTTGTGTGAGAAAAATTTCCATATTTAAAACGTTACTAAACATAAACCATGTAAAACGAGGATTTGTAAAGTAAAAATGTCGGTGGATTTTGATATAGAGGTTTTAGAGGAGACTGGTTTTCCTTTGCTGTAAACAAAACTTGGTTCTCGCAAAACTAGCATATTCCCACGGAAGCTTACACTACGCCCCCGAAAGCCGTGTGGAGTACTTTTTATGATGGATTTATGCACTTTATTGTGATTCAAAATCTCAACAGCCATTCACTGCCATTATAAAACTTGGAAGCGCAAGGACATTTCTTTTTATATAACTCCAAATGTATTCGTCTGAAAGAAGAAAGTCATATACACCTAGGATGGCTTGGGGGTGAGTAAATTTCATTTTTAGGTGATCTATCCCTTTAACAACTGTACTGTAGTACTAATTGTCTCTGTTGAATCACTTATGTTGTTTTTCTTATTTGTAAGATGCTTTTAAGTCTGCTAAATGAATAATGTACTGGAAAAGTGTGGAACTTGCCACACAGAGAAGGCTTGGCACCCAGGAATATTGAACCACGCTGCCAAAATTTAAAGAGGTATTAAAGAGATAATCTTATCTAGCTGGTTACATAATTTGTTTAAAAATTGATTAGAAATTAAACAAAAAAATAAGACAAAAAATGTAAAGATATAATAGAACAGATATAATATTTTTAGCAATTAAAAAAATAAATAAGCAAATATATATACACACACACACACACACACACACATATATACACATATATATATATATATATATATATATCTATCTCTATCTATATTTATATCTATCTATATCTATATCTATATATATATATAAATATAAATATTAGTAATTAATTAATAGATAAAAAAAAATATATAAACACAACTAGTATTTATTTAAATTTATTTATGCAATATAAAGTTAGTTTCTAAAAAATAAAGTTCACCTTATTTTGTGGTGGGACCAGTAAAAGTAAAAAAGTAAAAATTAATATAAATAAATAAATATTAATAAAGGATAATATTATCAAGCTGGTTAAAACAAATGTGATGTACAGATCCCAAAACCAAACTAAATCAAAAAGCAACAGATATAATAATATTTTTAATAGTGCTGGGCAACAATAAATCACATAAAAAAAATAAGTTTTTTGGTACATAATATATAAGTGTGTATACTGTGTATATTTATTATGCATATATAAAGACACACACAGAGTATATATTTTTAAAATATTGACATGTACATGTTTATATTCATAGAATTCATATTATATATAAATACATTTAATATATAAACTTAACATATTTTCTTAAATAAATACATGCGTGTGTGTATTTACATACACACATAATAATATACTCAGTACACAAACATAATATATACACAAAAACTTTAATTTTGGATGCAATTAATGGCGATTAATTTGATAAATTGATTCCCAGCACTAATTTTTAATAATGAGCCATATAAACTTTTTTCCCTAAAAAATACAGTTGACCTTATTTTGTGATACCATTATCTAGCGGGTTGTAAAAAATTTCAAAACAAAACAAACTTATTTATTAGACATAATATTTAATTAATTCAGAATTTTTTTTTGTATTTATTTCTGAGCCATATAAAATGTTACAAAAAATAAAATAAAATTGACCTTATTTTCTGGTGGGACCAGTAAAAATACAAAACTGAACAACTGATTCCACAAGCCCAGCAGAAAATCGAATAAAATCCTTATTGTTGAGTCCTTGTGTATATTAAACCGACCAAAGAGAAGTCTGCTACTGCTACTACTACTGACACTTTAGTAAATGGGACCTCGATCCTAGCAAGTCACTGAGTTTTAACATAAACTCTGTGCACAGAATCCTTTGCCTCGTTCCGAACAACTCAAAAGTTCCAACCGAACTCTCAGCGGGCCACAAAGCCAGTAAAATTGAAAGGTGAGTTTGAACTCTAAGCCACTGCTGGGAGAGAAAGGGACAGACGGGGAGCAGTTCTGGAGATGTTATTACACCGCTGAGTGCTTCAGTGACTCGGCTTCAGGCGCGCAGCCGCTGCCACTGTGGGGCCAGCTTGCCTGGATAATGAGCTGCTCGACTGGCTCAACGCTCACTCGCTCTGTGCTGGTCTGTCCAAACTGAGCTAACGTCAGTAAAACCTAATAAATGCAGAGAGATCACTCACACAGGCATTCAACCAAGGAGGACAGGTCTCGGAAAACTTGACAGCAGTGAAAAAACCAAATGCTAGACAGGCTTTACACAGGCGATGTCCTCTGCAATACAATGCCACTGCCCTAGAGCAGGGCGAACCTTGAGAGGTGCACGACTGTTAGGAATGCAGTCTGATGGATGTTGTATAGGATCTTAAAGAGTGGAAGAGTCCCGCGCCAGCTCCGCGTGCCCCTTCTGTCTCGGGTCTAGGCGTGCTGCTGTAAAGCTGTCAGCTCTTGTCTGTTTATCTGGCAGAAAACATACCGAGGCCCAGAGCTCAGCAAACACAGCACTTTATTATAGATGCTTCACCTTGAATACCTTCGGAAGAGCTCTGTATCACAACTGCACATCCCACGGCTGCCAAAACAACCATATTCACTCCACAAGACTAAGCATCATTTGCATGAGAAATGCGTAGTCAGCTTAATTTGGGATTATGAAGGCACATTCACCTCGGCTGATCCGCACAGGGCAGGTGTTTGCTGAATGCCCAGATGTGTGGCCCATCAAACAAAAAGCAAGCATTCTGTTCGACTGAAATAAATTCTATGATTTTACACTCAGTTTCATTTATAAACTGAAACACTGCTATATTTGCCAGATAATGCAGGCCCATTTTAGAACCTTTGACCTATTTATACCACTAGTGAGGATTTGCATAATAGTTACAAGTTTTTCTGTGTCTGGATGAGCATGTTTAGCAAATACAAAACATGCGGCACACTACTATTCAAATGTTTAGGGTCAGTACGTTCATTTTTTGCTCAAGAGGCTGCATTTATTTGATTAGAAATACTGTAAAATCAGTAACATTGTGAAAACTTGTTACAATTTAAAATACCAGTTTTCCCACTATATTGCAAAATGTAATTTATTTCTGTGATTAAACAGATGTTTACCTTTGCAAAACGTAATTTCTTTCTGTGATTAAACTGATTTTTACCTTTTATGGGCATTTTTACATTTAAAAGACCGATTTTTTTTTTCTAACCTCATTAAATGTACACTACCAGTCAAAAGTTTTTGAACAGTAAGATTTTTAATGTTTTCTAAAGAAGTGTCCTCTGCTCACCAAGCCTGCATTTATTTGATCCAAAAACAGTAACATTTTGAAATATTTTTTTTTTTGCTATTTAAAATAGCTGTTTCCTATTTGAATACATTTTAAAATGTAATTCATTCCTGATGTCAAAGCTGAATTTTTGGCATCATTACTCCAGTCACATGATCCCCCCTGAAAACATTTATTATTATGTTGAAAACGAATGATCACATTTATTTATTTATTTTTGATGAGAAAGTTTAGAAGAACAGCATTTATCTGAAATAGAACTCTTTTGTAACATTATCAAAAGTTATGATAAAATGTCTTTATCATCACTTCTGATAATATTTCACAGTATTACTGCTTTTGCTGTATTTTGGATCAAACAAATGCAGGCTTGGTGAGCAGACTTCAAAAAACATTGAAAATCTTACTGTTCAAAAACTTTTGACTGGTAGTGTATGCATCATTTTTTGAATCAAATTCTTAAATTTGATCAATAAATTCAAATGGTAAGACATTATAGGGCTGTTACCAAATGAATATAGGGCTGTAATCAAATGAAATCAGTATCAACAAAATGTTTATGTTCGCAATGCAAAGGTGGCACAGAATCTGTATCAGAAGTGGCATTTAGATGCATTCACACAGGCTGTTTAATGCTGGACATGAATGCATTTAACCTGCAGTTACAAATTCATATATAATGTTTTGATGTTTTAAAAACAAAAAGTTAAATAATGATATCTGAAATTATTTGGGGAAAAATATACTTTAAATATAAACCTAAAATCAGCAGTAGGTGGTGGCAAATCACTACTTGAGTCATTCATTCAACCGATTCGTTCAAACGGCTAATTCATTTCATTCATTCATTAACAAAACACCATTGTGTAGGGTTGCCAGGGTTTCACAGCAAAACCCACCCAATTGCTACTCAAAACTAGTCCAAAACTAGCCCTATCGTGTTTCGGGGAATAAAATAGACATTTTTAGCAGGGTTCTCCTGGTAAAATATGCATTCCAAGGTCTAAATATCACATCGTTGGGGTCGCTTCAACCCGTGGACATAAAAAACAATCTGCAGCAACAGTGTTACAACCGCTCAATTCCATGGGAAACCCATGGACTTGGCAACACTGCCATTGTGAGACGTAAAATAGTTCTGCTGTGGCTTTGAGTGGAACTACCTTTGTTGTCAAAATACAACAAAAACAAGAACTGTTGTGTCTAAAATGTAAGTAATTTAATATTAACTTTAATACTAACTTTTATTCACCTGTTCATCAAATCAATGTCACATCTGCAATCGTCAGTCTTCGTGTGATATTAACTATATCAGATGATAGAAACATAAAAGACATAAGAGTCATACGGCAGCATATCACCCTTATCTTGAATTTTGGGGAAATCTAAATGTATTTTAATAGACTACATCACACAGTGAAAACGTGACATAGTTGTCTATATTACATTGCATTTCTGTCAATAGATTCTCCTAAATATTACACACTGCACCTTTAAACAACAATTATTATAGTATCGTAGATAATATTGCACACACCTAGCATGGATAACTTTTAAACTACCTTAATGGAACTTTCGCATCCTACTGACACAGTCAAAAACCAAAAAAAGCAGAAACATTATTCCTAAGCATGGAACAGCATGAGGGTGAGTAAATGATTACAGAATATAATTTTGGGGTGAATTATCCTTTTAATCTGGACGTTTCTGAAACATTGATTCTGGTTTCTAGATGGTCAAAGTTGGTCCAAGCTGACAGACCATCTTGGACCAGCAACAAACCAGCTTTGATGTTCCAAAATAACTTAAGCTATATTTTCCAGCAGGGCTGATGTAAAATTAATTCAAAATAAAGTGCATATTTGATCACAACTTCATATGCCATCCCAATAAGCGCAGCGTACTGTACTTCCTCTCCCTCCGTCTGCCCTTTTCCTGCTGCGATCCACAGGGCAGACAGGAACGAGACATGAGATCATCACATCCACTTTGACTTGTGCTTCAACCTAGGAGATGAAGAAAGAGCTGACATCTAAACAGACAGTGTGCTGTGAGCAGAATTAAAATAGTTTCTGCCTCTTGTCTCTCTAGGAAACATCATGGCCCTCCCTCCTCCCAGCTGTCCCCACTGCAAAACCTAAAATTAAACTTTCAAAGCACATTGCCACTGCTCATCCAAAACTGAAGCAGGCGGAATTTTGTTACACTCAAACACCAGATGACAATACAAATAAAGCAACAATAAGTGCTACGGGTCACTTGCAAAACGTTACCTGAAATAAACTCGTCTGAAGACCTCAGAATGAACTAATGCAAAAACATTTATCTATTTATGATATATCAAAAGTTTAAAAGTCATTTTTAGTATAAATAAGAGTTAAGCATCAACACGGTTCTAGTTTGGCGTTTTATGAATGTATACTTGAAGCCTTTTAAATTGGGTTTTGAGGAAACATGAGAAAAAAAATGGTTGGGAAACACCATTTAAGTCTTTCATGATTAAGCACTGGTTAAAAACAAACAAAAGACAGGTTTTACTGCTCAAATTGGAAGCATAAATCCTTAAAAAGCAAATTAAGCGCACATTTTGTTTTCGTTACACATCAAAAAAGAAGACGGCTGTCTGTTTCTTGGCAGCTCTCTCTTGAGATGACTATAATTAACTAGCAGGAAGCCAGCTGTAGGTCCTTTATGAGAAAGCTCTGCATTACTGTGAAGATTCAAACTGGACAAGACGGGAACAACAGCCATAAGCAAATGCAGGGTGAGGACGTGTGGTTTACAGACTTTAAATGGACACAGAGAAAAAGATGCCAAATGAGAGAATAGCCACTAATTTGACAATAAATTGCAAGTAGTTCACTTCCAGAACAAAAATTTACAGATAATGTGCTCACCCCTTTGTCATGCAATATGTTCATGTCTGTCTTTCTTCAGTCGTAAAGAAATTATGTTTTTTTAAGAAGACATTTCAGTATTCCTCTCCATATAATGGACTTCTATAGTGCCCCCAAATTTGAACTTCCAAAATGCAGTTTAAATGCAGCTTCAAAGGGCTATAAACGATCCCAGCCGAGGAAGTAGGGTCTTATCTAGCAATACGATCTGCTATTTTCAAAACAAAAAAATGTTTTGTTTTTTTTTTACAATTTTTATACTATTTAACCTCAAATGCTCGTCTTGTCTAGCTCTGCGTGAACTGTGTATTCCCGTTCAAGACATTTAGGGTAGGTCGAAAAACTCCCATCTCATTTTCTCCTCCAACTTCAAAATCGTCCTACATCGCTGCAGAAGTACCGACCCAGTGTTTACAAAGTGAACGTGCAAAGAAGGTCAAACACCCTTTACAAAAAAAGGAAAAACAGCGATGTGGGACAATTTTGAAGTAAGAGGAGAAAATGAGATGGGAGTTTTTCGACATACCCTAACTGTCATGAACTGGAATACGCAGAGTTCATCCAGTGCTAGACAAGACAAGCATTTGTATTGACTTTATGTTAATGATAGGCTATTTAATCACATTTCAAAAAATAAACAAATAAATAGCAATTAAATGACATATCATGCAATTAATTTTATTTCATTTTTAAATCAACTGACAGCCTATTTACATGGCATATGTACGTGACATAAAAAAATAAAAAATAAAAATGTATATTTAATAATTTGAAAATTATTAAAATGCTTTCATTTTGCAATTGAATCACACATCTATTTTTAAACCACAACAGAGGAGAAGAAATTGTAAAAAAATAAAAATAATAAATAAATAAATAAATAAATAAATAAATAAATAATAATAATAATAATAATAAATAAATTATTTTTTATTTCTTTGTGCACTAAAAGATTGTAGATTCATAGAATTAAGGTTAAACCACTGATGTCACATGGACTGTTTTATCTATGTCCTTACTACCTTTCTGGGCCTTGAATGTGTCAGTTGCATTCCTCTCTATGCAAGGTCAGAAAGATCTCAGACTTAAGAAATATCTTAATCTGTGTTCAAAAGAAGAACAAAGGTCTTAGAAGGTTTGGAACGACATGAGGGTGATTAATTAATGACAATTTTTCACATAGCTGTGCTGATTAAAGTATTTATATTCTAATTGTTCGACAATAAACATTAAAAGCAGGATGTAGTTCTATTTTCAAGTCAATTTTCTAAAAATGCATTTAAAGAGGCTTTTGAACCAGAAATGCTGGATTCAGCACTCCATTTTTGAGCATGACAGCCTATCAATAATTTAGGCTAAAATGCTTCTAGACAGCAGAAGAGGTCTGAAAATTGGCTACATTAACTCATACTCCCAAATTTAGTATTAATGTGTTCCAACTGGACTGCAAATACACTGTAATCATTTCTAAGTGTTATTATAAATATTACATATGCATGTTTTTTTATTTTATGAAAAAAATTCTATTTTACATTTTTGTTTGCTTGGTTTTATTTAGAAGAAAGAAATGTATACATGTTTGGAACAACATGAGAGGGAATAAATGATTAGAGGAAAAAACTAAAACATTGTTATAGGTATAACTAGTTTGAGAACCATTGGTTTATTCAGAAGAGACACCCTGGAGCATGACATCATATCCTGTTGCTCACATTTGTTATGGTGTAATTATGCATGCTTAAAATCTAGTGTGACTGGAATAAAAAGGCAAAAAGCGGAGCTTGTTCTATCCCTGATCTTCCTTCGAATCCTTCCTTCCCTTCTTTCCTCGTGCCCTTGTTACATCACATGCACTCGGGGCACCCGGGTTGCGAGGCGTTTTACACACTTCAGTAGGATTCCCTCTGCTGCTCTAATGGCTTATCAACAAAGACGTAGGGGGTGATCAATTCTAACTTGCTTTGCGTAATGAATTGCTAATGAAGGACGCTCATGTGAGAGCATGTGGAACTGCCGGTCACAAAAGGAGCTTCACGGTTAACTGACTAAAACGTAAAGTGCTCTGTTATGTAAGTCAATATGTAAAAGGATCACACTGTCCAATGCAGATCTTCAGAATAAAACATCAGACTGCATCTTGTACAATAAATATCTGAGTGAAATAGAAGTGTTTTCCATTTCATGAAATCTTCCAGTTTATTAGTCCTATATGTGATTGAAAAGCCTAGAAAAACTGGTTTATTCTGCAAAAGATGCACAAATTTTACAAACTGCTATGTTGACCAGCTGTGTCCCTGATATTCATGCAGAATTTTCTTCAGTACAAAAACTCTCTTGCTAATAAAATGTCACAGAGATGATTAATCGTATTTTACTTCATTTTCTAATGGTTTCATCAGTGGGTCAGTCACATTTTAGTTTATTAGTAAGTGACAGCTGTTAAGAGCAGATCTGTTGTATGGAAAATCGTAATCTCATACTGTTTGCCATTTTAATCTTCACAGCGGTTTCTATTTAAGGACAAATTAGCGGCTGATGACAAAAACGGCAGGTGGGGAAAATGAGAGGAATGGGGATGACACTGAAACCTAATAAACAGCTCCACAGGCCAGGAGAAAACAAGCTGTCCGCAGCATACCAAGCACACTTCCTTTACAACCTACATCCCTGAGAGAGACAAAATTGGTATGGCATCAGACATCCATCTGCTGACCTTTACATCAGGTCTTCCAACCTCTGAAGACGCAAACAAGCACAGAAATGAACACCGATGAATCTCTGATGACCTGTAGCTGCTGCAAAGCTTATTAATGGAGAAAAGATGAAACAGCTTAACGGAATAGTTGACCTAAAAATGAAAATTTTGCTAAAAATGTACTCACCCTCAGGACATTCAAGATGTAGATAAGTTTGTTTTTTCATAAGAACAAATTTGAAGAAATTTAGCATTACAGAACTTGCTCACCAATGGATCCTCTGCAGTGAACGGGTGCCGAATGGGAGTTCAAATGGCTCATAAAAATATCACAACGATCAATAAGTAATACCATATTCCAAACCATAAACAAGCTGTTGCTTCTGGCTCTATCCATAATATGTGACCCTGGACCACAAAACCAGTCATAAGTTGCACGGATGTATTTGTAGCAATAGCTAGAAATACATTGTATAGGTCAATATTATCAATTTTTCTGTTATGCCAAAACTCATTAGGATATTAAGCAAAGATCATGTTCCATGAAAATATTTGGTAATTTCCTACCGTAAATAGGTCAAAATTTAATTTTTGATTAGCAATATGCATTGCTAAAAACTTCATTTGGACAACTTTAAAAAAAAATATTTTGCACACTCTGATTCCTGGTTTTCAAATAGTTTCACATCATGGGAAAGCTTATTTATTAACTTTCAGATGATGTGTAAAATTGACCCTTATGACTGGTTTTGTGGTCCAGAGTCACATATTGCTTTCTCTAGTAAAAAGTCATCTTGTCTGAATCATGAGAAAAATATGCACACATCAAGAACCATTTACAAGTAAAAACAGTCCAAAACAGTTCTAAACAAATACATCAGTGGATTCCGATACGAGAGGACAACAGAGGATAGGCTTTTTCACCGGAGGAAGTGTTATTATGAATTATGAACTGTATTTTGGCAAGAAACAACGGTTTAAAGTTAAAACACCTTGATGTATTTGTTTTTTTACAAACAGCCTTTTGCAGCTTTTCATTTCATAAGACAATAATGGATGTGTCTATTAGCTTTTTGGACTCTTATTCTGACAGCATCCATTCACTGAGGAAGATCCATTGGTGAGCAAATGATGTAATGCAAAATTTCTCAATGCTAAATTTACAAAATCATCTACATCTTTGATGGTCTGAGGGTGAATAAATTCTCAGCATATTTTTTCATTTTTGGTGTTTATTATATAAAAGGAAATGACCAAATAAGTGTAGGGATATACAGTACATGTCACTGATCAGACTAGAAATACTGAAACACTGAAAACTAAGAAACTCTGTGACCTTTTTTTTTCCCTGAGGAACAATTGATAGTTTTCATGTGACATCACACACTCAGTCGCCCACCTTGAGGGCAAAACGAAGCTTTGCTCCACTGAGAACCAGTTATTTTTACGCGGTTTGCATTAAGTAGCAATGTAGTAAAGCAAGATATTAAAAGGCGAAATTCAGTAAACTCCTTACTGATCTATATTTTGTACAGGCAAGCAGATAAACACAGAATATAAACACAATGTGCAAAGTTTCACGTTAAATTGTTTCCCATAGAAAATCATTGTAAGGAAAACACTGAACTAATTAAGCGAATTTGCGTTCATATTCCAACCTCATCTGCTTGCCTATGTAAACTATGCATCGCTAATATAGTGATTACTGAATTTGAATATATTAAATCACTTTAAGTGTTTTTCCAAAGTTTTGTCGCACTGTTTAATGATTGAAATATTTCTGTGGATGCTTAATATGGATCGCTAACGGCCAAAACTTGCATTTTGTTCACATACCTTTAGTTTATTCTTTTGAGAGGTGATCTAACTATTTGCGGCTGTGAAACAGAAGGTGTGTTGCAGTCCTATGGATGTTTTGCCCTGCAGGGCTTTGAGCCGGTCACATGACTGAAAGCTATCAATTATATTGCCAGTAAAGTTTTAAAAAGCATCCCAGAATTCATGTTTCATAGCACTTCTCAGTTTGCAAGCAGGCTCGCTGTCAGGACAAACACAGTTTTTAACTATGTTATTCTTTAATAACTCTAAGCAAAACATTACACTGTCAGAATCTGGGTAGCACTTTATTTTACAGTCCTGTTCCTCATGTACATACTATGTACTTCTAGTAATAACGGTAACACTTTAAGTCAAGTCAAGTCACCTTTATTTATATACCGCCTTTAACAATACAGAATTGTGACAAGGCGGCTGTACAGTATTAAATAGGAAACAGTACATCAACAATGCCAAAGGCAACATTAAACACTCACTTTAGAGGTAAAGGTGGTTAATCAAAAACAATAAAATAAAATGCAATATTGTGTTAAGAGAAAGTGTCCCCAACTAAGCAAGCCAGAGGCGACAGCAGCAAGGAACCAAAACTCCATCGGTGACAAATGGAGAAAAAAACCTTGGGAGAAACCAGGCTCAGTCGGGGGGCCAGTTCTCCTCTGGCCAAAGTTCCCGTGGTCTTGTGCCGACAGCCGTCTAGGTGACCTTTACAATAAGGTTTCATTCGTTAACATTAGTTAATGTGTTAACTAACATGAACAAATAATGAACAATACATTTATTACAGTATCTGTTAATCTTTGTTAATGTTAGTTAATAAAAATACAGTTATTCATTGTTTCTTCATGTTAGTTTACAGGGCATTAACTAATGTTAAACTGTGATTTTAATAATGCATTAGTAAATACTGAAATTAACATTAAGTGGGACTAATAAATGCTGTAGAAGTATTGTTCATTCTTAGTTCATGAGAAGAGTTAACTAATGTTAACTAATGAGCCTTATTGTAAAGTGTTACTGTAATTACTAGGTACTAACTCTGAACCTACCCCTAAACGCATTTCGTATTTACAGTACTTTCTAAGTAAGTATACTGCAAGAACAAGTAAGTACACGTACTGTAAAATAAAATCTGTGCTCAAACATGCTGTTTCAAGGAACATACAAGCTTGGAAGTTTCTACAACCTAAGACAAGATTTCATCTGGGACAACTGAAAGATCGATGAAATACGCATACTCATGGCAAGAACAACAAAATCGATTACAAAACCCATAAATTCATAAAACAGCAAACTTTCATATCACACATGAAAAAAACAAGCATATCACAGACTCATTCACCACTTTCTGTGAGGCAAGCACATCTCAGCAGGATTAAATCAATGCGATGCAGAGCACAGCTTAGCTCAGGAACTTCATCTGACAAATGCACAAGATCCAGGCTAAGCAAAGGAGCATCTGAGGAAAGATGCATGTGAGCTTTAATTATCAATGTGGAATCTTGTGTATCCAACAGACTTCAGTCAGGCATCTATACAGCTGGATGACAGCATGGACAGAGGTGCTGTATTATTTAAACAATCTTCAGTCCCCTTCCCACAAACCTACTCTAATTTTTATCAAATCTCAGCACTGTACGAACCCACCAGATGCCAGCAAGCTAATGCAATTTTCAAAATAGATATCGCTAGCTTACATTTAAATGTAAGAGCTGTGCTTAAGATATTATGCTAATTCTGATCAGGGATTGTTGAGGTATAACTACATCTAAACACCTAAATGCTAGAGACGCAACAATACAGTTAGTCCACGGTTCAATACGTACCTCGCTTTTTAACCACGGTTTTTGGTTCGGTTCTGATAGCTTGCCACACCAGTGTGTGGATGTGTGTGTGTGCTTTTTTTGCATCTAATTAACAACAATATACGCCTGTAAACCTCTGTACAATGGGAAAAGCAGGGATTATTATTATCTGCTTAATATTTCTATTGAGAGAGTTTTTTTTTTTTCAGATTTTTACGCAAAATAGGATGGGTTTTATTCATACTGGACGCCAGAGGGCGCCCTCGTGCAGAAAATCCATATTTGCGTCAAAGAAGTATCACTGATTACGTTCCGTTCCAGCTTCTCTAATATGGATAAAGGCATCGCTATTGCTGTAACTGAACAAAAACAAGATATAACGTTAAACATTTTGAAAGCTGAAATGTAAGGACAATAATAAATGGTTTATCTGTGTTCTTCAAGCAATATCGGGTATTTTCATAAAGATTAAGTATATTTGTAAGTCATTGCTAGTCGACATACAGTATAGAATATATTGTCCGCCTCATTCTATGATAAGAAGCCACATCAGATCACAAGTTATTTCAAACACTCGACTGATGCTGTGAAGTAAACATAAGTTATAATGTTCTCTTTTGTTGGACAACAAGTTTAGAAAGGCTTATTTCATTTCATTACAATTTATTACTGCATTTAAAAAGTTACTTTACTCTACATTCTATCGCGGTTTAATGTGTGTTAGGGCTGTCAGCCGATTAATCGCGATTAATTGCATACAAAATAAAAGTTTGAGTTTGCCTAATGTGTGTGTGTACTGTGTGTAATTATGTATATATAAATACAAACACATTCATGTATATATTTAAGAAATAAATCACAAGGATATGTATTTATTATTATTTTTATAGAATTTATATTACACACAGCACACACACATATATTAGGCTAACTCAAACCTGATCTCATGACAAAAACGTACTTTTTCGCAAGACACGAAATACGTACCGTACGTTTCTTGACATATTCGATTGAAATGTCCACTGAGTGACGCTAAAAGAGTGTTTTGGGGGGTTTTTTTGTACGTGTCACCGCAGTTCGGACTATAACTCCAATGCTCCATGACATTTTAAAATAACGTACAATCTGCACTACACTAAACCTACCCAATAGTATGAACAAAAGCGAACGTGACAAATCGCAAGCCATTTTAGCTTATTTTTTGATCTCTCACCTTTCAGCTCTTTCATCAGGAGTCACGTTTTTCACAGGATTTGTAACCAAGGATTCCGCATCCCAAGTCCAATTCTGTGCCAGCTGAGCTACCGAGCAAGCTTGTTACGTCCAGAAAGCGAAACATTTGGAGCTGTAATCATAACCGTGTACAAAACCGATTACAAGTGCTCACAGTTTTACCACCTCTAGTGTTCATTTCTGTTGGAAACTGCAGTGATATGTACTCATTGGTACGGATTTCGGGGTCAGGTAGGTGAATACATAAGATATTGACACATTAATTTATACAACTTGACATGTTAAAAATAAAATTTGTAAACGCAGAAATTAACACATGTAGGTGTTGTTCACATTAGTTCATGATACTTAATGCATTGAAACTTATTGTAAAGTGTAACTTAAGTCTTTAAATACTTTTCACTGTTGTAGTTTTACTTATTCATGATGCAATTCACTATCCGTAAAACGGCAGCAAGATGCAAAAGATGCATTTAAAAAGACTCTTTAGCTAAGCTAAATGTCTTTAGACAGATGTTTGGTCAAAATTAAACTCAATATTCACACAAATAAACAATTTAAGAGGCTACCCAATATGCACAATGCCAAGCACAACTGCCAAGAGGTCATCTCTGTGCTTGCTCTACTCTACCGGGGATTGACGGTCATTAGGAGTTAACAAGGGCTTCCCCGAGCCCTCTGATCTCACGCTTAACAGAAAAGAAGGTTCAGCTATAATGACAGAAAGCGTTTTAGGACAGATCAGTCTGTGCAGGCGCAAAGTGACAAGCCGTAATCCAGCACACTCCGTGCAAGTTGCAATGCTCTGAGACGCAGGGAGCAAAAGCCAACCATTCAGTCGTGAAATAACGAAAAACATGCTTTCCCCAGCATCCTATTTACACAGAGTAGATATAATTGGGACGCAAGCTAAGACACCCAGAGGACCAGGCAGTTATGTAACTAAAAGAACTTGCCATCCCGCGCTGAACTAGACAAGCAGAAAATGGACCGAAAAGAGTCCGGGGCCTGAGCTTTAGCCTTTTTCAGGAATAAAAACTTGGGTTTGTCTACATTCAGCTCCGAGCTGAAATCAGTCCATTTCGGCAAACAGAAAAAACAGAAGTCCCTCAGGATTTTTTTTTCCCCAGACGCATGTGGTTTATGCACAACAGTGGTGGAATTAAAGGCAGGATGGCACATTTGAAGTGCGTCGTTTTGAGATCCTAGTTGGAGAATATCACTTTCGGCTCTTCAATCTGCCAACGTCAGAGCTCTCGTTGAGAGCTTGTTTCATTTTGCGAGACTAAAACCGGACAAATGGAAACTCTGTAAGACTTCCGACCTAGACCACATATATTAAGACCACATGCAAAGAAATTAATCACTGCCATTAGGGTGTAACCTGGAGCATATGTTGAGATCTGAACCCACTAAAGGTGTCATCAGCAAAATTATCCTCAGTGTGAGGACAATTAGGACCAATTAAGCAACTCTCAGCCATGCATCTTTGGTATGAATTCAAAACAAGCCCCTACCTTGCATCCAAACATAAGTGAGATGGTGCTGTTGGTGCATGCTACTTTACAGTGGCACAACATTGGCGAAAAGCAATCCAAGTTTTTGATGCTGGGAGACATTCTCTCTGTGCCTGGGCACTTCAATCCATCAGCGATTGAGGTGCCGGCCAATTGCTTCCACGAGCGCTGCCCGCTGCCTGCTCTTGACGTGCGCCCTCATCTCGGTCCGTGGCAGGGGGAGCAGAAGCGGCAACGTGATGCCTTCATCCAGCGAGCCCTTGTCAGTTGAGTCCACCGCTCTTCTGTCCTACAGTATCTCTCGCTTGACTCGACTCAATCGGGGGGACAGATTAAAGCGCTCCCGAAGAGAGCTGCACTTGAGGGAGCTCTGGAGAAGCCATGCTGCCTGCCGTGACCAGGGGGTGTAACGGTGGGAGGAGGGGGAGGTGCAGGAGGAGGGTTAGAGGGCAGTGGAGTACGCAGGGTCTCGTGTCACAACAAGCGAACATCCATTAGTGCTGCTGCGCTTCCACCTGCTGCAGAGGAACCGCTGCCATGACTCGGAGGAAAGAGGAGCAGGTTCGGACGCTCTCCTACTCAACTATCCAAACAAGACGAGGCGAGCGGCACGGAGTGAGAGAGGAGAGGTAAGCAGACTGGAGGGGGAGGGGCGAGCGGTAGTGTTGAGCTTATTACACAGTTCACTAGAGAGAAACTGAAGAGTTTCTGAGACGAAGGATGCAGCGTGCGGACCGGGAGGAGATAAAAACAATCCGGACCGTTTGGAGGTTAAACTGGGGGAAGCAGAGACTGCTTTCTCAACAGATTTACAATCACAAGGACGACAAACGGCAGCTAGTATGACCTCTGATGTGCGGTTATGAAATCCGATCTCAAAGAGGAATACGCTAGTGGAGTTATAAACCTGACCTGAAACAGTAGTTTATCATACACAAGGATACGTTATGCTTTCCCATGTCATTTCAATAGCTCAAACCAATTGTTTTCTCAAGTAAAACAAAGTTCAAACAATTAGAGCAGTGTCCAAAAATTGCTTGAATTAAGAAAATGTGTCAGCCATGAAACTAAGCCCTGCAGGTCATTGCATAACTTACTGTTTATTGCACAAATTTGCAACTGCTTCCCTGGTAAAACTGCACCTGTCATAAAACTGTGAATATTTTCATATTTTCTGTAGCCTAACAGAAGAAATATATCAAATATTCATCATAAACTTGTGGTCTAGAAGGGAAAGCAAATAAATAAATAAATACTAAACACTAATTTTCCCTTCAAGGTTTATATAGTCATGACAGTTGTATTCTTGAGTCTGCAGCTTGTTCACAATTCATATAAAAGATTTACTACTACTATCTCTTACATCAGCAATGGTCAGATTATCATTTTACAACTCGTCTTAAATCAATGTAATATGACTGTTCCTCTGTTCTCACTAAGTTTTTATTTACTCACCAAAGAATTACTGGGGCACTTGGTAAGTGTTTATTCTGGAAACACTGAAACAAGGGGTGCACAATTTAGGGAGAAAATATTGAATAAAAACCTTAATTAAAATGTCATGTAATGTAAATAAAAATATTCAAGAAAACAAATATTTTATTGTACAGTACAACTGTAAAATTATTATACTAGTATTTAAGGTCGTCATAATTTGTTAAATCTGTCGTCATAATAAAATGTTAAACTACTAAACTATTTTGGTGGGAAACCACAAGTTGTCATTAATGTGCAATAATAAGTGCAAATAAGTTCAAAAAAATGATAGATGCCATAAATATCAGTTAGATGCCATTTACACTAAATGAAAAAAGCAGTATTTTCTTAGCAACATGCTACTTACACTAAGTTCAAATAGCCATAGATTCTATTTACACCATGTAAAAATAGCAAGTATTTTCTTTGCAATAAATAGCAGTTATGATATTTATACTACTTAGTGGCAGATATTCGCATCTCGGCATTGTAATACATTATAAAACAGTATGTAATAATGTACTGAGTGTAAATTATCATTTTTATGAAAATTATTACATGGATGCCGCGTTGGTACAAAGCACCTCCCTACACTTACCCATCCTACCCGTTAAACACCCATGAGGCGCTTTTATTTTACACTTTTTGATTATTTCCTTTAGTTTTTTTTAAGGGGTCATCGGATGTCCATTTCCACAAGTTGATATGATTCTTTAAGGTCTTAACGAAAATTCAGAAAAATGCTTCGGTTAAAATTTCTCAATGGTAATGTAAAACAACACCTTTTTTACCTTGTGCGAGCCGTTTTGGTGCATGTCCCTTTAAATGCTAATAAGCTCTGTTCTCCGCCCCTCTTTTCCATGGAGTGACAAGCAGTTCTCTGAGACTATACTTTAGCTGCACTGAGCTGTGGAACTTTATTAGGAAAGACGATTTGCAAAGATTCATAAAAACCCTTTTACTCACTTCTTCTGTAGGTGAAGCTGAATCACGAATGATTTGTGCGAACGTAGACACATTTAGGCAAATCGTGGAGTGCACTCCCTTCAAAAACAACAGAAATCTCTGCGTCTTCAGCAGCTCAGATGTAAATGATGACTTAAGGGAGTAAATGACAGCTGCTATGTACATTATTACATCCAAAAACACCTTAATTGCTAAGGAGACATTCTTGTCTACTCCTGCTCCGGTGTCGAAACAATGGCGGACAGTTCCCTCAGGGTGGGTCTAAGGTACAACGGCCATGTTAATCAACAATCATGGTCTGTGTGATGTCACACAGCCAAGAATCTGAGAATGGCTTGATTTGAGAAAGGGGTTATCATTTATAGGGATTTAAAACATGTAAAAGTGAATTTTGCACTTTAAATAAATGCTTTTCCGATGTGATATGTGATTAGAAAAGGGATTAGAAAAGGCTGACTGTGTCAAAAAGTCAGTATTGTGCGCTTTACTACCCACACCACTGGAGCTGCTGTTTAACAGCTGTCTTTCGTAATGTTGTTTAGCCCAGCCACACACTGGTAGGCGGAGTTAGTGTAAATAGCCTCTGCCAACGAGGCAGGCTATTGCCACTTACTGCAAATAGTCATTAAATACTCTTTTGTCCACAGCAGTCAATTTCTAAGTGCTTCTCTTTACAAGTTTGGGAAGAGAGCTGGCACGTTGGGACACTGAAAGCACCGGATCATGAACACAGTGCTGTGCTTCCTCACAAATATGCAGCGCATATATTCACCTAATTAAATCTCAGTCTTTATGACTGGAGTTGGACTAGGATTGGACTAAGCCATACTATGCTTTTGGTTTTATTAATCATGCAACCCCACCGAAAACTATAAATCAGCTTCAAATAGACAACATTTTTGGCTGTTAATACACATCAAAGTAAAACACAATTCTATAAAAATTCTGCTTGGACAAAAATATTTTGTCCTATCTGTAAAAAAGGACGCGGGAATAGTTTTACAGAGACCATTAAAGGTTAATTTCAGTATTTCAGGTGACATTGCGGAGGTCCTCCTAAACTATGAAGCTTGAGTTTATTAGCAGCCTGTAATAAATCCGAGTGTGATCATTTCTCCTCTGCCCCTCCTCCCTTCTGCCCCCCTGCCACACTACATCATTTGAGCTGTTACATCATCAAGAGTGCAGAGAGGCATGCAGATCTCAGACTACTACACCACAAAACACACACACACACACACACACACACACGTGCACATAAACCTCACTAGTAAAAACAAAAGCTGCATCTGTCGCAGGACATGCCAGCTTCATCTGGCTACTGGAGGAAAACCAGGAAAATCAAACTCTCTTCATTATACAGCAACATGCTACCTATTCCATACTATTACTAACAATAGGGCTTTTTTTTTTTTACCAATAACTTCATATTATTAAATATAAATATTTCATATTTTTGTTCTAGTAATGTAAATGTTTTCAAAACTCATATTCAGAGACATATTCTTCTGAGTGATCGTTAAATACAAGTAAATTGGATTAAATATGATGAATGATGATAAAAGGCCACATAGAAAATTTCTCAACGGCCAAAATCTCTGGTAAAAATATTTCTGTGGTTTTTATGCATTAAGAACAGAACCATCTATCATCCAATCCTATCTTCAACAAAGTGATTTAATCTGGCAGTGTGACACTGGTGATATATACAATGACTTTGGGAGGAGTTTCGTTCCAAAAAAATTATTCATCCAAAGCTGAAGCTTATTATGAACTTCTAAATCAATCCCTCCCACTGAGAGTTTCAAGGAGAAAAGGACGATTTGTACAGAGATCCATAAATGTGTCTTGGTGTTGAAGCATTTCTTCAAGCAAAAGTTTGTGTATTGCTGTGTGCTCAGCAGTTTCTGTGAGAACAATGAGGACTTCTCTGCTAATAAATTGTGTACGCAGGCTGATGCTAATCATTCGACTGCCTCGCAGAAGCTCTCAGAGAATATCTAGATGGCAGACTGCTGAATTCCCACGATACCATCAAAGAATCAGATACCAGTAAGACTGAATCTGTGTGTGTGGACACTCACATCCATAAAGCAGAGAGAAACTTGTCAGTCTTTGTTTCAACATTCATTTCTGCTGAAATTTGTCTTTTAATAACTGGATGCAATCTCTTCCACAAAGAGAAAAGGCTATGTGATGAGATGGAAGGAAAAGTTACCAATCTACACAGAAGTTATCAAGGTGATGGCGGATATGGTAATGTGCCATATGGTATATGGCCCCACAGTTTAGAATATATCCAGAGATTATCTGAAGGTGAAGACGTTTTACAAATGTCTATCATATCAATCGATGTATAACATGGGACAACCATTTTTTATTATGTACATTTTTTTTTAGCCCCAGCCCTAATATATAGGGAAGGGGCTATATATTTAAAGTGTTCATATTATGCCTTTTCAAATATGACCTTTCATGCAGTGTGTCATGTAGCTGTATGTGAACATAAAGTAGTTGCAAAGTTGTGAAGCCGACAGTGCATGATAAATAAAGTTATTGTCTATCAACAAAAAAAAAAAAAATAAAAAAATAAGAAATTCGTTAGAAATTCGAATCTTATTCTGTTATGGCTATACGTCACGAGGTAACACATTTCCATAATGTCCGCCCACGTTCTATGGCGGAAACAACTTGCCCGCCCACAAACACAGTAAAATTTCCATGTGGTTTACGTCATGTCGAGAAGACGCTGTATCTTACGCTGTGAGAGTTTTATATTCACTTCCAAAAGATGAATCTACAAAGATTGTATTTTCTAGCGATCGTTCAAAATATGTAGTTGTGTATGTTTTGTTGTGTAACAACCCTGCACATGTCTTGCTAACCGGCTAACTCACGCTTCTGTACTTCTGTTGTTCAGCTGTGGGCCCACTGTAGTCAAAAATCTGTGATTGATGCAGCTTGACTGTCTGTCTGTCTCATTAGTTAGAGTAATGATAAAGGATGGCGCACGAAGCGGCTTTCACACGGGTTTCACACGCTATGAAACCCATTCATTTCAATTGCTTGCACTGCACGAGGACGGCTTGTTTCTGCATCGACCAAAGCGAACGCACAATATATTTGAACTTTTGCCGCTGTGCTCTGAAGATTTCCGCATTCGGTGTGAAAGCTGCTTAATGCATTATAAAATGTTGAAGTTTACAATATAGAGGTGCGCCCGGTTTGCTTACATAAGCAAATCAGGAGCACTTTCCACGGTAGACCGTGCTAACCTGTCGATCAGCCACTTCAACCGTTTCATCGTCAGACTCCGGCTCGAATTGGTAAGGTAAAAATCGATGCCATCTTTTCTATGTATTGACAAGTCTCCAGGGCTGTCATTCAGTTCTGGCAATGGGCATTTCGTTTTCTCGACACGCGTTGTACGCGGCAGACCAATCATAAAGGACTGTGCCATCTGACCAATCACAGCAGTGAGGACTCACGGAAAGGAGGGGTTTAGAAAGAATGATTCTTCGAACTGCTTCGCACGAGTCGTTTACGAATCATTTAGAAGTGAGGTAAAATTAAATCTATTTTTGGAAAAAACTAAAGTGGTTTTTGATCTTGCATACATGTAAACCTGTTTTAGGAGACTCATAAAACAATATTAGCAACATAATAGGAGCACTTTAAAATACAAAACTACTGCTATATTATGCTACATATGTACATTCTTATATAACCTTCATATACATTTATATTCTATTCTAGACGCATGGCTTATTATTTCTGATCATGCGCTTTGGAAGTGTGCATCCAGAAAAACGTATATCAGAAATTTAAACTGATATGGCTTTAAAATGAATAAACTGATGTTTTTTGGCAGAGATCTGAGATATGAGCTAAAATAGCACAGCCCTGTTCTGGAAAAGAGGGCGGGGAGCAGCAGCTCATTTGCATTTAAAGAGACATATACTAAAAACAGCCTGTTTCTGCTTCCACTCAAATAAGGGATTTTCAAAATGGTATAATAAATGATCTGTGGGGTATTTTGAGCAGACACATTCTGGGGACACCTGAGATTTATAGTAAATCTTGTAAAAAGGGGCATATAGGTGCTCTTTAAAGACAGATTTTTAAAGATTACGTTTTATTAATTCATGTTTTTGATGAAAAAATTTTATTAAGAATTTGTTAATCCATAAGTCACAGAAAATAGAATAGATTTCACTTCTACTCTGTGAAGTCAATTTTGAACAAACAAGTTATGTTTACATTCATTCTTGAGGTCTAACAAAAATGTGGAAAGCATTTCCTTTCCTATTAATGGTAAAAGATAACATTATAAATATTGATACTGTATGATATAGAAAAAAATATTGTGATAATATTTTGGCCACATTACCCAGCCCTAGTCAATCTTGCATAAATGATGAAATAGTGCCAGAATGAACACAGAATTAGTTGAATAGGGCAGTTAGATTATGTTTAATGACTAGGGTTGAGTTTTATTACAATAGTAGTTAATTCTTAATCATGTTTTTTATGGTTTAGTTTCTAGGTGTGCACAGAGTAGCAAGATACAGTGTGGATCTTTACATTTGTGTGTGAACCTCCCAATAAGCTCTGAAATATGGAGTATCTGCACTCACTGGACTAAAGTGTTATGATGACACACAGTGGTCAGATGTTACTGTCAGACACAGAAGAACAGAAATGTACTCAAACACTGAAGCACCACCTAAATACAATGAATTACAGAGTTCCATTGTATTTCTATCAAATATTTAGTCAAACACATTGCAATATTACTTTTTTTTATGTAAGGGATCCAGGTGACTAGGGCCATTTATGTTCTCCATCATGTCCTCACAGAGAATGACTGGAGGAACTGACGTGATTAGAACAGGTCTGAAACAATCCAATTATGTCACAGCTTTGACATTAATGAAACAGAAGACAGAGAGATTTAATTCAACAGTACTCATATATAATTTATATAACATTAAGCTGGACAGGGAGCATGTGAATATCTAAGACAGAGTAGGGATGTGCAAAATTACAGATATTTCAAAATCATTTAGTCAGTGATTTGTGTGAACGACTAGTTGATTAATTGGTCTTAAGGAGGCTATGTATGATTAGGCTGATGTTGGGTTCACCTGAACTTATCTGACCAGTTTCTTACAGGCCATTTACATAAGACGTTTATTGCATTTTAAAGACCTAGATGGGGTGCAACAAAATGGAACAGAACAGGGTCTCGAGACTCATTTTTAAATAAACTGACACAAATAGTGGTTGTGAGTTGCACAAACAACATTAAACACTTAGTATAGACTAGTTAGACAACTTATTAAACATGACCATATGCAATTATTAAAAAAACAAAAAAAAACAAACAAAACAAAACTGATAACACATTACAATAAGGTTTCGTGTGCAAGATTAGTGGATGCAATATTTTTTAGGGATGCACCGATACCACTTTTTTCAGTACTCGCCCGATACCGATACTTTTATTTTTGGTACTTGCCGATTCCAAGTACCGATACCGATATTTTAAAATTTACAGGTAGATTTGTAAAATATAGGGTACAGAAACTAAAAGAATATGTATAATGTTAGTTGGTCAACTTTATTTATCAAATAGATACAGTCAAACCAAAATGTATTTAGAACCCATTATCATAAACTGTGTCCTGCACCCACTAGTAAAAAATAAAATAAATAAATATATATATATATCAAAAATTGTCAAAAGATGGTGTATATCTGCTGTCTGAATAATTTTTGGGTTGACTATATATCCCTTAATTATTTTTATTTTTACACTTAATTATGCCCATTAAAATGTGTTTTGTTACTTTCACTGTTTGTTTGTTTTTTTCTTGCTCTATGGTACATCATCTTCAATTTAATAGCATTAAACTGCTCAATTGCAGCGGCTCAGTACTGTAATCACGCGAACCACTCATTATGAATCTCCTAACTCTGATATTTTCAGAAATATAAGTCACGTTTTTTTATCTGAAATATGCTGCTATTTGGGCTACAATCCAAAGCGACTCAAATAATGGAGAATCACTCGTGAAGCAAAACATCGCATCGCATTTCACACAGGCTGCTATAGTTTCACTTTCGCCGGACATTCGTGTATGCTTAAGGTTGAAAAAAAAACGATGTTTATAGCGAATGCCCATATATATATATATATATTTTGTTATATCTACGAATTTGTTTTAATCCAAAAGATGCGTGTGCTAAATATGCGAACATCAATGAAGATCACGCAACAGCGCGCGCTCTCTCTCTTTCTCTGTCTCGCGCTTTCTCTCTCGCTCCCTCTCTCTCTCTATACCGTTAAATAACTTGTGCATTGATTTACTTAAATTGTTTTTGACATTTCTCACCGAACTACAAACTTTCCAGTGATGTCAAGGCGGGATATTAACTCGATAAGCCCGCACATCTTCGCCGCCGCGCGCTCAATCCAATCTGTGTGCTTTGCCTATCAGCTGACGCGCACCAGTTATGCAAGCTTAATACTGAATGTTTAACATTATATTACTAACATACACATACTTCGTAGACATCCTTATACTCTAATGACTCCATTCTGCTGTCTGTTGTTTTGTTGTCGGTGTTTCTTTGCCTGCATACGCACTTGTCACATGATGTGGTATCGGCGTTTGGTATCGGGGCATTTTAACGAGTACGAGTACGAGTACGAGTACGAGTACGAGTACGAGTACGAGTACAGGAGCTCAGTATCGGGCCCGATACCGATACCAGTATCGGTATCGGTGCATCCCTAATATTTTTACTTAATTGTTTTGTAAATGAACAATACTTAAATGTAGATTACTGGTATTTCCATGCATATAGTAATAAATTTTAAAATTCCACCTTGTATAAATAAACTGACACAAATAGTGATTGTGAGTCGCACAAACAACATTAAAAACTTAGTATAAACTAGTTAGACAACTTATTAAACATGACCATATGCAATTATTAAAAAAAACAAAAAGAAAAAAAAAAAACAAAAAAAACTGATAACACATTACAATAAGGTTTGGTGTGGATGATTAGTGATTAGTGGATGCAATATTTTTACTTAATTTTTTTTGTAAATGAACAATACTTAAATGTAGATTACTGGTATTTCCATGCATATAGTAATAAATTTTAAAATTCCACGTTGTATGAATTAACATGAAAGTAGTATGAATGAACATGAATTACCAATGTATATACTTACACTTGCAAAAGTATACCTATAGGTGAAAATTAATTTAGATTAATATTATATTAGGTTAATAAATGTTTATTACAGGATTATTGTTCACTAACATAAAATAAAAAAAAAAACTATTTTGTTACTTCAAATAAATATTAAGAGCAATAAAAAAAAGAAAATAATAAAAATGTAATTAATTTCATCTTTATTGCTCAATTTCATGCCTCATTTTCATTTGGTTTAACTTAATGTACTATAATAAAAACTATAGACATATTTAGAAATGTAGAAAGTATCTACAGCATAACAAAATCTTTAAAATCAACAATTCAAAATACTAAAAAAAAAAAAACTATAATAGTATCTATAATAGTTCAAAAAATGGTTCATAATTAGTCCTCCTAACTCATTAATTAATTAATTAATTCAAATTCATTGTAAAATATTATCAAAAAGAATTATGTAAAATATTTCAACTGTGCACTGGTGAGATGTCTTGGGAAAATGCAGCAGAGATAAAAATAAAAACTGTGCTAGAAAAGCATGAAGACGCAAAAAAAAGGACCATTAAGAACATTTGCACCAACTCAACAGTCTGATTATTAACCTCAAGGGTAGACCATCTGTTAACTACAATGAAGAAAAGAAGAAAAAAAAAAAATACTGCAGCTCAGCAAGCAGTTAAATGTGAAGAAACCAATTGTTCCACCAACAAAACAACAAAAATATAGTTACCATACCTTGCTGGAAAAAAAAAAATACATGGCAAATAATTATACGTCTGTTCTCAAAACCTCCAGAATGAATATACATGTCTGTTAAAAACAGGTACTCTGATGACACTATAGCATGGATTTTGGCATTGGCAGCAGGGATGCGTTTTCAGCAGGAAATCATTAAGATTGACAGCTTGTCAGGCTACTTAGATTTATTGAGCCCCACGTAAGCCTGTTAACACTCAAGTACGGGATATACCTCACAGGGGAAATACCTCAGTGGTTCATTTACGGCCATCTAGACAGTTGTAACTGGAAACATCACTTAAGATTTTAATGGAGGCAGTGGTCTGTCTTTCATGACGAGAATTAGATTATTCAGTCCAGCAAGTATTTTGCTTCTCATGTTCTATGTTCTTTGATTTCCAGCCCACAGCAAGGTATAGAGTATGTTTAGGCCCTGTCTGCATGACTGACTCTTCCACACGGATGGTCCCGCCCTCCCCGATCTGCAATCTGTCACACTGCCTCACACGGACGAACTGTTGCTCTGGTACAGCCACGTGGGAGCTCTCTGGGATAGCCCTGCTAACCTATGGCGACAGCTACGGAGGTATCAGTGATACATAAAGGACTCTTTCTTCTACAACGCACAGAGAGCTACAGTTCCAGCACTTCTGAAAGAAGATGAGGAACTCCCCTCTGTGGTCAAAACATGAAGCACAGAATCATTTCAACATGCCAATTTTTTCCCTCATGTTTTAACAACTTTGAACTAAACTGTGGCATACGTTGCAGCTTTTATGCTTATGCACATGGAAATTATCAACAAAATCTATGTACAAAAATATGAATCTAAATGACAAATGTATTTGTTTAGACTCAATGTCAATTATTGCTCCTTATCATATGGCATCCATGCTTCTATCTTTAGTATTATTATTATTTAGTGCAAGGTTTGGGCAAATTAAACAGTGGCTGTTACAAGGTTCTGAAAGTCATACAGGTGATACTAAACTTTTAATGCCAGATCATTAAATATTTATTAGGTTAATAATCTAAACAATGAATAATTGAGTCACTCAAATATTTGCATTGCATCACTGCACATAAATAAGTCTATATAGTCTGAATATCACTGTATAGGCATCCCCTTTGTGTATTAACAAACAGTATGTCACATCAAAACTTTTTATTTTTGAGTGAACATGGATTTCTCTAACATACATAAAAAGTAGTGTGGCGACACCTATGCACAGTTCATGCTGCAACACATATTGAGCACCACCATTCTAGAAAAATACAGAGCACCGGTTTCAACTTGAGGAAGATCAGTGTTTTTTTTCTTTTCTTTTTCTTTCTTTTTTCTTTCCCTCTAGTTTGTAGTCCACTAGACCAGAACATTGTGGTCACCCTGTGTTTCCCCCTCCACACAAACTATTTCCTGGTTCCACTCAATACAGTAGAGGGCAGTGTTAAATTACTTTCTGACACCACAAGGATGTAACTCACCACCGAACAAAAAAAAAAAAGGTGGGATTTGGGTGGTAGGGTTTACATGAAAGACTTAAAGGCTTAAAACACATTTTAAAATGACCTGAAAAAAAAAGTTTCTGCGGCTGGATTCATGAATTTTTTTCCGGTGGGTTCATAAATGTCTCCTGAAGTGAATGGATGCATTTGTGTAAGAAAAATATCCATATCCAAATAATTTGTTACCCCACTGCCTTCAAATTTGCGTTTGTGTAAGAAAAATAATTTGTAACCCACTGCCTTAAAATGTTTAGCTCAGTCAAGTCTAAAAAGTTCAGTCAACTTGAAATGTTAAGTTGTACTAAGTGACAAATTAGACATGAGTTGATTCAATGTAAAATTTTAAGGCAGCTGGGTAACAAACCCAGCTTTTAAGTTTAACAAACCAAATATTTAGTTTAATGAACTACTTTAGTACATTACAGCAGATGACGCAGGACATAAGCAAACATGGTGATGAACACGGAAGCGCAGAGGAGAGAACAAAATTAAACACCGGTCACAAATGAAGCAAAAAATGGTTTTCGCGAAACTTTTCCCTGACCAGAGCCTACGTCTACGTCATCTGCTGGAACGCTACTTTCTAGAGAATGCGGGTACGACTGTAAGCGGAAACTACAGAATACGGTTAATAAAGTTTTAATTATGGATGTTTCTCTAAGACAAATGCATTAATTCGCTTCACAAAGCCTTTATAAACACAAAGCCTTTATAAGCTGTGTGGAGCCCTTTTCGTGATACATGGATGCACTTTATTGGACTTCTATTAGACTATTAAATATCAACAGCCATTCACTGCCATTATAAAGTTTGGAAGAGCCAGGACATTTTATATATAATTTTACTCTGATTGTATTCATCTGAAAGACGAAAATCACATACACCTAGGATGGCTTGAGGGTGAGTGATTCATGGGGTAATTTTCATTTTTGGGTGAATTATCACTTTAAGAAAGATTTTGACCAAAAAAAAAAATAATAATAATTCAAGAAAGAACATTCTTTCATACTTGATTGTATTCTTGATTTTGTTCTGAATTTATGACTCCAATATCAGTAGCTTTATCCATTCTTCACCTCTGAAATGGCACTCTGTGTCTCTGTCTGTAAACATGAAGGGATTGTATGGCTTGCAGGTGGTGACCTATGAAAGCTCAAACTGACTCATGGCTCCTTCACATCACCTCCAGTCCTTCCTGCTTCCCACACAGAGCAAAATCACGCTGACACCACTCCATCAGTCCAGCCCACAGCCATGAGCTCTCAGCAGGCAGAGACACCTCACCATTCTGCACGCTCACTTCAAACACAGACTTTGAATGAATTGTGAACACCAAACGTGATGCAGGAATCATGGTCTCCAATTTATTTAAAACAACTGGGATTCTCAATTTATCCAGAATCGTGAAGCTCTTGTTTAAATGTTGTTTATTACTGCATATAATTAATTAAAATGGAAGTTTAATTTCATAAAGTTTAAAATGCACCTACGTTTTTTTTTTTTTTTGCATTTTGTCTTTTTCAGTTGAATAAAAGACTATTTTCCCTATATATTTCACTACTGAGGATTTCTTTAAAAAAAAAAAAAGTTTAAAAATCTTGTCTCGTCTCCTGAACCCAGTCTAGTCTTGAGTGTCTTGTCACACCCCTAATGTGTTATTTGTGCATTCGTGCATTCATTCATTCATGTATTCAATGGATTATCGTTCATTTAGTTCGTTAATTCAGTTAGTTAGTAGCAATTTAGGGTGCTATAAGTACTGAAGATTGTATATTTCCTTTGACATTCTGCTGGGATTATATAAAAGATCGTATTCATAAATTCTAAAAATCTGTTAGAAATGTGGCTGAACATCATTTATAGTTGTACTGAAGCCACAACATAATGTGCCTATAATCACAGTTTACAAATCCAGGGGAAACTGACACGGGAAAGCCCTTTAAATAGAGCTGCTTCAGATGACTAAAATAAGTACTGAATCCCTTTATAATGTGGTGTGGAGATGACCTCAAACTGTATGGAAAAAAGAATTAGAAAGCCAATGTCCCACATGCATCTCCTTATAGGGAGAATAAATGAAAAAAACGAATAAAGCTGTCAAAATGCAGCACTACATATATCTATTCTCACAAGTTTAGGTTTCTAGGCAGACCACAATCGTTTCTTAAAAGATTATGTAGCCATTACCCACAGGACGGCCTGATGGCTGAGGGCCAGTTGCAAGAGTTTCAGACAGTGCTGCACAGTCATCTTACATTTTTTAATTCCTTCTAAGTGTAAACAATGTTCAATACTAAAGTATTAAACACTGATGCTGTTAATTCTGTACATTTAAATGTCACCAAGATAATTTACAGCTGATTAACACGTGAGGATGTTATAACTGCATGAATGACTTGATAGTGATTAATGGAGATATATTATTGCTGCATAATTTTTGCAAATAGCAGTATTTATTTTAATTAAATAAAAAATATTAATATTTTATTTTTATAAGTAGTATTATATAAATCATTTTATATTTAATTTACTTTTCTTTTTTTTAAACAATTTTTCATTTATTTAGTTAAAGTTTTTGAAAAGGTGAAAATGTTAGCAAGGCAAGAACAATTCTGAACTACAGGGGCACAGTCCCACTAGGTCAGTAGAAAGAAAAATCCTTACTGTTATGTCCAGTTATAAAACACGGATGCCATGAAAGTGTTTTAATAAAGATCATTCTGTCTCCTCTACTTCATATGGATTAAGCCACTCATATTTTCACACTTACCAAAGCAGCAGCGAGCTGTTAAATATGCCATGTTTAAGAAGAAGTGAAATTTCATCACACCTTCTGAAAAACAGTTCGCCCTGAAAACTAGATTCTGACTGTCAGGAAACTACATGCTTATTCTGAACAGTCCCTTTATTAAATGTACTTTGAATCTCAGAATCTGCTTGCTTTAGGTGTGTTAACTTATGAACCCTCCTGATTATTAGCAAATTTATCATCCTCAATACAACAAATGCTTAAGACACGTATCAAAGTAATGATGAATGGTTTCTTTCCGCCAAACTAGTCGCAGAGCTGAAAAAAGCACCAAGCTGGGCAAGGCCCAGGGAAACACGCCCAGCTGTGACATGTGACACTGGGAGGCCATGGAGCTGCTGACAGAAAGACTGCAATAACTCATAGCAAATCACAGGATGGATACAGAGCTACTAACAAGATGGGCAGTTTGAGGGATTTGGGTTTGTCTAGGCATAAAAATTTCCAAGAAAGGATGTGCAAAAACCTACACATTTTCATAATTGCCTAGTCAGTGCGTTGTCTGAACCACCTGTTGTTTTTAAAGCTCTCTATGAGACTGATTTAGCATCCATCGTACCAGTGTTATTTTAGGATACGTTTACACAACGATTGTAGTAATAACAAATGTTTTTTCTTTACATTTTTTAAAAGGTTAGTATACAGTTCAAAACACTCCCTGTTCACATGGATCCGCCAAAATGATTAAAAGGATAGTTCACCCAAAAATGAAAATTCTGTCATTAATTACTCACCCTCACGCTGTTCCAAACCCGCAACACCTTTGTTCAGCTTCAGAACACAAAGACATTTTTGAAGAAATCTGAGCGCTTTCTGACCCTGATAACTATCGTTTTCAAAAACATTTTAGGTCACCAAAACACCATTGTTGTGAAACTGAACAGAAAAAAAAAAAAAAAAAAACAACAAAAACGCATTATATATATATATATATATATATATATTATGTATTATATATATATATATATATATATATATATATATATACACACACACACACACACACACACACACATAATGTATGTATGTGTACATAGGTTTTACTTTACGTTATTTTAGTATTTTAAGTGAAAATGAGGAATGTGGCCTTGGCAACAAGCTGAAATAACTATTTAGAAATTTTAAAATATACATATATATATATTTGGTACGCATGTGTACCAAACAAGTACAGCATTTTTTTTTCCAGGAAATTCAAAACAATAAATGGCGTTTTGACAGTCTTTGATGTGGCATGACAGATCACTGTATAAACGCCTCGGAGAGCCGCTTTTGGGACGGTTCAGAAACGTGCTGGTATAAACAAGCATTGACTAGAGTGGATCTGATCAGCTCCAGTGGCCGTGTCCCGTAACTAGCCGCAGAGCCGCAAACTAGAGAAATTAAGTCTAGAGAAGAGCATTTTGCAAAATATTACACTAAATACTCATATTTTACTTTACCTGTTTGTCTTAATTATTTAATGCATGTTTAAAACAATCTGTTATGAAACGTTATGACAGCCACTGTAATTTGATATTTATTTTAACACATATTTTCACGAATGCAATAGGAGTTATATTACAAATTATCCTGGCACTCCCAAGCTTTAGAACCACATAGACAGGCATTTCTCTTCATCAGTCCAAAACAAGTCCACTAAAGTGCATCCATCCATAATAAAAAAAAAGTGCCTCACACTGCTCCAGGTGGTCAATAAAGGCCTCCTGTAGTGAATCGATGCGTTTTTGTAAGAGAAATATCCACATTTAAAATGTAATAATCACTTTAATCTAGCTTGCGCTAACTGCTTTGGCAAGGGGCATAGCAGAACGGAAACACAGTCTAAGCTGTTCACAAATCGCAACGCAGTGGGACAGCTAACCAATCACAACACATTTCATTTTTCTGAAGGCGGGCCTTAAACCTGGAACTAATATATATAATATATATATATATATATATATATATATATATATATATATATATATACACATATACATATATATATACATATATAGATATATAGATATATATATATATATATATATATATATATATATATATGAGCATAGTGTGTATGTGTATATATATATATATATATATATATATATATATATATATATATATACATATATATATATACACACATATACACACACATACACATACATATATATATATATATAAAACGGAGTGTAACAAGGAAACAGAGTAACAGAGTAGAACAAAACACAACAGCCTTTTTTATAAGCTAAAAACTTCACACTTTGTCTTAAAGCTAATAATGAGCTAATAACAAATTTTAATGTGTCAATGTCTGGTCATTTCAGCTACATTTGTGAGGGCTGCAAAATATACTCAATGGCTGCACATGATGCTCCTCTTGCCAGAATCAGTGCCCTGGCTGGGTGCATTACTCACTGACTCAAAGGAAACCAGAGCATCTGGACTGGAGATCACCGCAGGGATGTGTTTAGCCTGACCTGGTTGAGCAAAAAGGACACAGAGATGAAACTCTGCTTTAAAACTCCAAGTAGACCCTGGCATCTCAGCGACACAAAAAAATATTCATAATGGGCCAGTCAATTTTCGAAGGAACACAACCATTCAAATGTTCAGGCGCAGTAAAATTTGAAATGCTTTTTAAAGAAGATTCTTATTCTCAAACATACAGTAAAAACAGTAATATTGTGAAATAGTATTACAATTTAAAATAACTTAAAACATGCGTCACAATCCTTTTAACATTCTAATATACTGAATTGGCACTCAAGAAACATTTCTTACCATTATCCATGTTGAAAATGATTTAAAAAAAAATTCCCTGTGCTGTGTAATGAATACTCACATATTCAGTAATGTAAATCACTTTTGGCACTGTACATCACCCCTGTGCAGCTGGATTTCAGGAGATTTTTATTTGAAGTCCCCTGAGAGTGACTTCAAGGACTGTGGTGATGCTTAAAATATGCAGTGCACAATGGCCAGCAGCAAAAAACAAGCTGACAGTCTTACTCAACATACTCATACACTGACAGGTAATTTATTCCTCTCAGACCGGCGGGGTCACACTCAGGGGTGGGCGGCCGCCTCCAGCTCCACCGCAGGTGTCTCATTAGATTGCCTGTGCTGCCCTGTCAACTCCACTGGAGTTAAACTATAAGAGTGCAGCTACAGAACACAGATTACACAGTTCAGTGTCTTGTTTTTGTCTCTACACCAGCCAAGAACGAGTTTCACCTGGACATGATGTGCTCATGCCTTAGGCGTAACAGAACCTGATTGATAACTCCAAGCCCTAGTTTAACATTTAATAGGGAATCACTTTTTCATTTTTACAAATGAGAGGTCTATTATAAAAACATACTGTAATTTTCAGACCTAAAAATCTGACTGTAAAAAGAGCATTCTAAGATACTCAAAATCTCATACTTCATTGATTGCGGTGAACATTTGCATCTGACCGTCTCTACAATAAAACATCAATCATATTTTACCAGTGGTGAGCAGTGAGGTACGAGATGAGAGATTACTAGCCAATCATAATCAAGTGGGCAATTTTGCTGAAGAATCTTAAAGAAAGTCAAGACCAAGCAACAAGATCATCACTGAATTCAGTGTTTGGAAACGCATATGGAATTTCCAGTATAATGCGGAATGTCACGGAATTTGCTATATTTTTGATGAATAAATCAAAAGTAGGTCAGTACACTTAAAGCAAAACACAATATGGACTACTGTCTGTGAATATGAAGCCGCAAAAATGCTATTTAAATATGAATCCTGTATTTTCTATGAGTCTCTCTGTGAACGCGGTTTCGTTTACAATACTGACGCCGAAGCGCGCCTGACCCTCGTGGTGTTTTCAGCCTCTGCCTCCGCGATATATGAATACTTAAACACGTCAAATCTCCAGAAATGCTTGGAGTCATGTATTGATCATTTTACCACTTCTTTCGAGAGAAAAAAAAGTCATCATATAATATACAAACAGAAACTTAACTCTTCACAGCAACCTAATCAAAATAAGCTTGGTTTAAGTTGAAGAAATTGTGACAGGAATATATTATTTAATGTAATGATAGTACTACTACTAATAATAATAAAAAAAAACATTTAAAGCATTTTTAAGGAATATATACCAAAAAAAATATTTACCAGAATTTATTTAGCAGAAAATGTAAATACACAACACATTATTTCTGAAAAACAGAAATAAATAAAATAATAACACTTTTTTATAATTAACTATGTAATTATTAATCAATTACATAGATAGATATGCTTGAGATTATTAAAATTTAATAAAACCATTGAATTTCATAGGATTTCATAAGACCCCAAATATTCTGATTTGGAAATCATTGGAAATCATTGGAACCATTTCTTATTATTTTCAATCAGGGAAAAAAAAAAAAAACAGTTGTGCTGCTTAATATTTTTAGAAACCCTGATATATTGTGTGGAAGTGACTTTTTGAAACTGAAACACACACACACACACACACACACACACACACACTTCAGGCCTTTGAACACAATAGCAACAAATACCGAAGTGTTTCCTCGCTCCAAATTCCAACAGACAGCCAACAGCATGATAGTCAAGACATAACAGCTGGGGGTCTCACTGCACCAGACTGGATCTCCCCACACACGTCACCCACTCGGCAAGCTCACCACAGTGTACATGAGAGACAGACAGAAAGAGAGAGAGTGCCAGAATGGGGACACAGAGTACCGCACGTAGTCTAAAAAGCAAGATGAAGTCAGAATGCAAAGACTAGGTTTGTCAAACACACACACACACACACACACACACACACACACATATATATATACACATATACATATATAAATAAAAAAGTAACAATCATTGCAAATATGAAAATTAGTGCTGGATGCTGTAGCTAAAACATTATATCTAAAGTGTGCATATGGGGGCAGTGAGTAAATGAACGGGAAGTGACTCAGTAAGCGTGGAAGTGCGAGTGCAGAACTCGGCCAGAGCGCCCGCCGGCTCCCACCTGCTGTCACCCCAGCAGCTCTAGACGCCGACACACGCACATCACCTCGTTGACCTCTGCGACCCCTGCTGACATCAACACAGCAGTACAACCACACTGTACTGTACAAAATCTCTGCACAACGACAGTCGTTAACAACCTATTGCCAAATATTTATATTTTAGCAGAGAACAAGATACTTGATTTATAACCGGTTATTCTAACAGCAAATTTTTCAGGTGATATAGCATTAGTGATGAAAATAGGACAATCTTTATCATTTAAATAACTTGTCTGTTTGAAATGCAAATGCATAACATACAAGAATCTCGGTTTGTGCTATATTTTTAACTGACAGTCTTCCCCGACAGACTGTGAGAGGCAAGACTCATGTAAAACCTCTGATCATAGTTCTAACGAGACCTATATTCAGAAGAGAAACAGCCTCAAACTGGAACAAACAGCAACATCACTTCCTCTTTATGGTGTCACTCACCCAAATCTTGAAAAATATCACTAAAAACCACTAATATTCCCAGTCTGTCATTTTAAGATAATTCTCAACAACAAGATTAGCATTACGCTTGCTTTCAGTACCACACAATTCTTAGAAATCATTCTGATATACACTTTTGACCAGTGTACATAACAAAAATAAGTCCTGAGACATATAAATGTCCAAAGAGGCTTTAAATATTCTATCCTATATTCTATTTTTTATGCATAATATTTGCAAAAACAGCATCCACATTTACATGGACTAAACTAATATAGAAAGCAAGATAACCAAGCAATATTTGTCTCTACAAGTGGCACTCAGAGAAAAATACCACAGCATGACACGAGCAATTATTTTAAAAGCAAGATACTTTACATTCAGTCCCTCATCTGAATCCTCCATTTAGCCTGGGTCGTCCTTTCTAGTCTTCACAGAATGACACCGCACAATGACCTCGAGTAATGCAACTGCTCATTAACACTTCCACAGCTTATTCTTGTAACTACGCAAGAGTACTTCAGCTGACCAAGACAAAGATCAAATTCTCTTACAGTCAAAAATAGGTCTTTCCAAAGACAATTAAGGGATAAATGCTAAGCTACTTAAAGCTTAAAAGGTAAGCCAAGGAAACTTTTACTCTACTCAAAAAAACGTCCAGGCAAAATAATAAAATGTTTACTTTAGAAACTGTGCCTTTGTACATGCTTTTAATTTGTATCAAAAGTTCTAAACGTGAAACATAAGTTAAGACAAGCTTTTGTCAACGAAACTCTAAAGACTCCCTAAGTAGCTGTGGAGGACCACTAAGAACATAAGAACATCATCTGAACACACATAAGAATCCACAAACCCAGGACATTGTGAGCTCTGATGGTTATCCATAATGATTACATTTGTGCAAGTCCAGAACGATTGCAGGAATCTGTCCAGTGAACACATTAGCTAAAAATAGAATTATAGCAGTAATGTGTCAAAACAGGCTGAATTACTTAGTTATGAATAAAGGGGATGATAACAACAAGAGTTTGATTTAGTGAGTAAACATACACTAACTGAAAACTCCTTTCCCAGACCACCCATGCTCATGTTTTGTGTAGCGTTCAATAAAATTCTTTTAGAACTCGTGGTCGACTAATACGCACTTTTGACAGCTCATACCAGTGCCGATATTTTAGAGTACACTGTAAAAAATAAAAAACACAGTTTGCTGAGTCAGCTTAAAATAATTTGTTTCCCTGCTGCCTTAAATTTTTAAGTTCAGTTAACTAAAATAAGTTTAGTCAACTTGAAATGTTAATGTGTTTAGTGTTTGCTAAACTTAACAGATGGGTAAGTAACCCACTTGCCTTAAAATTTTAAGTTGATTTAACTCAAATATCTAAGTTCTCACTTAGTATAATTTAACATTTCAAGTTGAACAAACTTTTTTTTTTTTGAGTTGACTGAACTTAAAATTTTAAGGCAGCCAGGTTACAAATGATTTTAAGTTGACTCAACAAATTGTTTTTTACAGTGTAGTGTGTCTGATGGACAATTTACATTCAGCCAATTTAAATTAAATATCACAATATTTAATTTAAAAGATACTAAATAACACACGCAATAAAATTTCTATTGTTTAAAGGGGACATCGGATGCCCATTTTCCACAAGTTGATATGATTTTTTAGGGTCTTAATGAAAAGTCTACAACATGCTTTGGTTACAATTTCTCAATGGTAGTGTACCCTTTTTACCTTGTCAAAATCAGCTCTGTAAAAATCAACCTGTTCTGGTCGAGGTTGCTTTAAATGTTAATGACCTCTGCTTGCCCCGCCCCTCCCTTCTCTCTGTGGAGTGACAAGCCTGTTTACTTAAGCCATGAAACTTGCTAACTAGCACATTATTGGGAAAAGTGATTGCACAGATTCATAAAAAAATATTATTAATAATTATTAAAACATTATTTAAGTAATACTTACCAGAAAGAAAAAAAATATTTACCAGAATTTTTCAGCAGAAAAATCTAAATACACACATTTAATTAGAGATGGTTTTGATTATTACAATTTAATGAAACCATTCAAATGGAATCCAGTAAAATAATGGAAAAAAGTATTTGGTTAAAAAAAAAAAAAAATAATAAAAAAAAATAATAATAATAATAATAATAATAATAATAATAATAAATCAAATCAATCAATTAATTAATTAATCTGAATTTGAGAGGAAGAGGGCCTTAAAATGTAATTTTTGTTAACTTTAAATAAAATCGAGCTCAAATTGTGTACATTTCAAGATTTCAATTAATTAGACATGCTTTTTGACAGAGTCTAGAAAAATTATGGAAAAAAATGGATTCTGTAATATAAAAACAGAATTTGGGGGAAAAGACTGATTTCATAGGGCTCTATGCTACCAATGGTGATTAAATCTAACTTACACAAAGTTAGCTTAGATTGCATTTAGCCTTGCAAAGTAGTAGAAAACATTTTTACAAGCTTAAAATTGTGAATCAGGCTAAATAAAAAATAAAAAATAAAAAAACACTGATTGGTTATGTAATTGCTCAATAAATTTCGCATCTGATTTTTAATCAAAAAAAGTTTTCACAAATAAATTAAAACAAAATAAAATGGAAGTAATATTCACATTTAATAAAGACCAGCTAATACTAATTTTATATTACATTCTGCACAGTCAAAATAAAAGTCCTGTTTCAGACACTGATTAGCCGATATAATATAATATAATATATGAAATATATAGGCCCACCACCGCTTAGAACTAGCCAACATTTCCACCGACTTTACAGCAGAACGACAACTATGTCAGGTTTTTCCTCCCACATCCTATGAAAAAACCTTGGAGCAAAACACCTAATGTTTTACTGAAAGAGGAGGGAGAACACTGGTCACATAGAACAAAATAATGTTTAGACGCAAGCCGCCTTGACAAAGATTTTATTTTGGCTTTGGGTGGAAAATTATCACAAGTAGATATAAATTATTGCTCCTTTAAGTAATCAGAACACAATACCTGAAAAGAAGACAGGCTAATTATCTTTCAATGGCTGAAATTAGGAGCACTTGAAAACATATTTTAAGTTTAGTCACATTCACCAGTCACATAAAACTGACAGTGTGCTGCTCTCTGCAAACCACGCTTATTATGTTCTTCAAAGAAAGGCTCTCGAAAAGGGCAAACCACTCAGTAAAAAGCAAACCAATAAAAGGGGGACGAGTAAAAAACATACTAAAAACACTTACACTGAACACCGTATGACATTCTCTGGTAAAACAATATGTATGTGCAAGACCGAACAAGAATGTAAATGTCAAGATTTATCCAGAAAGGAACTTTCTTCTCAATTGAGACAATAAAATGATCAAATCACAAATTCGACTCATGGCTACAATGGTAAATCAGCACTGGAGATGGTCGCTAGTTATTTGCCTATATGAGGCTTTAGGAAAGAGACCCTTGGGCCTTGCCTTCAGGTGAAGGTGGGCTGGTCATGACTGTGCATTTTCAGCAGTGCAGATGTTGCGCTTTTGCCACTACAGTCAAATATAATGCACTTCAAGTAGAAAAAGCATCTTTAAAGATTACATAACCATAATTTTAGCATATTTCAAGTGCATGCCTATAAGTGTTCAGACACTGAAAGTGCTCTGCACTCAGAAAACATCCACTTTACTTGCAAACCTGCGATAATAACGGTTGAATTCTAGAAGACTCTTTGACACAGGTGTGTGCTTAAACACACTTAGGCCGTTAAATAAATTCTGGTAACAGATAAAATCAGTAGACTATGATCTCATTATGCTAATTTCTTTCAGTACTTCCAGATGGCTGGGTCTTAAACACTTCAGCATTCTGTTAGGGTGATGAGTGATCATAATTGGCATTGAATGATAAACAGCTTTTCCCACACCTTTTACAAATTTCACCCACTCAAGGGTACTCTGTTCACATTCAGGTAAGAACACACTGGAATGAATCTAATCATCACAGTTCTAAAGTGACACACATTTATGCCAGGAGGCAGCCCTCAACCTAAAATATTGTTTATATAAATAAGCACCACACAGAAACACATTCATGTCTGTATCAACAGGTAACCAATTCCCATCTCAAACTGACATTAGCCTTGAGCAAAGCCTGTTGTGAGAGATAATAATGGTAAATATCAAGACTTTGTAATGCATCTTTAATGATTCATTTTATTATTACTCATTTTTATTCCAAAATGTCAGGCAGCTCCTGCTGATTTCATGCTCTCAGATGTGCAGCCAAAAAATACGATCTAGTTTTTTCCCCAGTTCTTTCTCCTCCAAGCAGTCACTCAGGAAGAGTTTTGATTTGCTTTCCAAGCACACTACGCTGTAAAACCCAGTAAGTTGTGATAACTCATTTCGATTGAAGAAAACCAAATGCCTCAATTCATTTAAGTTTAGAAACCCATAGTTATGAGTACTGTGAATTTATATCATTTACTGTCCTATTTAATCTCAAGCAAAGCATGCTGGGAGCCAGAAATCTGCTGTAATGCTGCTTAAGTTCTGCTTAAAGCCAAAAATGAAAATTCGGTCATTAATTACTCACCGTCATGTTGTTCCAAACCCATAAGTCCTTTATTTATCTTCAGAACACGAATTAAGATATTTTTGATGAAATCAAGAGCTTTCTGACTGCATAGACAGCAAGGAAACTGACACGTTTAAGGCCAAGAAAGGTAGTAAGGACATCGTTAAAATAGTCCATGTGACATCTATGGTTCAACTGTAACGTTATGAATCTACGAGAACACTTTCTGTGCCCAAAGAAAACAAAAACAACAACTTTTGGACTATTCACCCATTTCTTCTCTTCAGTTTCTTCGCTGCACGTACAGGGGCGTACCACGGCAAAAAGTATTCTTGCTTCATAAAATTAGGGTTGAACCACTGATGTCACATGGGCTATTTTAACGATGTCCTTATTACCTTTCTGGACCTCTAACGTGTCAGTTGCGTTACTGTCTATGCAGGGTCAGAAAACTTTCATCAAAATATCTTAATTTGTGTTCTGAAGAGGAACGAAGGTCTTACAGGTGTGGAACTACATGAAGGTGAGTAATTAATGACAGAATTATAATTTTTGGGTGGACTATCCCTTAAATTATAATCAGTTATTGAGTTCACATAACTATTAAGTGCAAAAACTTTCAGTAAAAATTGAGTAAAATGAAGTCATTGCGTTTAATAAACTAGAAGGTTAGGTATTAGAGTCATACCAGTGATTTCTTCATCTGAAAGAGGATGACAAGTGATTGCCAGCAAAGATCTGCAAACATGCATGTTAAGAATGAGAGAGACAACCAGTTGTTGCCTGCTTCTTTGTTCATAGCATGTTTCAACCTCTTTCAATTCAATTCCTTTGAGCAGCGAAAACTTAAGGGAGTCAGTTTGGTTATAAAATGCGGTTGTGTAACTCCTATACCAACACCTCCTAAATATGCAACAATTAAGCTTAAACACCACTTTCTAACTAAATAACAGCCTACTCAGTGCACACTGCACAGTGTGATCACCTTTTGCCACATTAATAATCAAAGTTATCATATACTGGGTTAGTAATTATGTGGTTTCCTACTTATGTAAAATTATTAGAACAGAATAGATGGATAGTGCATGATTAGGAACTTTGTGAATACTTATTGTAAGCTTCTAGCGATAGCAGTGTAACCAGTAATTATTAAAGTTGAAGCTTTGAAGCTTATCTTAATATTACAGTTGAAAATTATAAATGTATATCAAATATAGGCTGGACAAACAGCACTGAGAACACTGCAAACACGCACATGGATGTCTTACCTTCGTGCTAACGATACATAAACAGTCCATTCTTCAGAGCGCGACCTCTCAGCATCTCATTCCAGCTGCTCTAATCCTGTCGCTAAAATATGCGAATGCATATGCATGAAAGCATTGCGCGACCGACAGGAACTTACTCTCAGTTGAGCAAACAACGCACGCATCCATGTACTCAAAGAAGTCAAGTCTGCATCACCTCATGTTTCCTTTCCGCGGGAGTGTGTCGGGGATGCTGAGGAGGAGGACGCCTGCACTCATATTGACGCGCGTTCAGAGTTGATAGGCGCTCCACGGGGAGACCGACCAGCATAATGTGCTCCCCTCACCTCTGGACGCGCGCGCTCCCAACAGCACGTCATTGTGTGAGTAACCGTGTGCGTTAAAACGCCTCTGCCCTGCTGTTTTAACATCAACCAGTGGACTTTTTGATCTGCAATGAAGTAGTTAAATTCGCTAAATGTTTGCGATGTTCCAACTTCGTAAACAGGGTCCTTAAAAATCCCACTCACAAATTATAATTACGGTGAAACGCAAACAACCAGATGTAAAAGCTTAACTGATTCATCTGTGTTAAGTAAGGAAGTCTGTTTTTGATCGTGCTTTGCTGATATATTTTATCCGTGACTTTTTTCCCCACTTAAAGGGGTCCTATAATGTTCCTTTTCAAAGTCTTGACTTTGTTTTGGGGGTGTACTCAAACATGCTTTCACGCTTGGTGGTTCAAAAAACGCATTATTTTTAACATAATTTACATTATTACAATACATTTCTCCCAGCCTGGCACATAAGGCTCAATTAGTTCAGGGTTTAATGAAGGCCCGCCTTCCGAAAAACAAAATGTGTTGTGACTGGTTAGCTGTCCCACTGCATTGCGACTGGCTAACAGCTTAGACGGTGTTTGAGTACTGCCAAGCCCCTTGTCAAAGCAGCATGTTCCAAGTACAACTCTGAGCAAAAGCTAGATTAAAGTGATTCTTACGTTTTTAAATATGGATATGTTCTTTCAAAAATGCATCAATTTGCTACAGGAGTCCTTTATTAACCCCCCGGAGCTGTGTGAGGCACTTTTTAGTATGGATGGATGCATATTATTGGACTTGTTTTGGACTGATGAGGAGAAACACCCATCTATGCCATTCTAAAGCTTAGGAGAGCCAGGATAAATTTTAATATAACTCCGATTGCATTCGTCATATACATCTAGGATGCATGGAGGGTAAGTAAATACTACGCTACAGCAGTGTTGGGTCCTATCAACAGCCTGATTGCCCAAAACCAGCTCCAGCATAAGGCTAAAAGCAGCCTAACATTATCAAAGAACATCATCACTGATCAGCCTAGCCTATTCTAGTGCAAGTTTATGCATTTTAAAAAACACTTGCGTTATAAGTGAAGCTATCTACGCTGTATGATGAATAAATCTCTTACCACACACTGCACATGTCTGCGGTGCGTTACGGCTCCAACGCTGCAACCGGAGTAGATCGCGGCTTGGGCATGTGTTTCAACCCCCTGTACTGCACATGTCAACGGCGTGTTACTGCTCTGAAGGGGCCACTCTAGTCAGTGCTTGTGTTTATACCTGCCGCACTGCGGCTCACTGAAGCGGTTCTCTGCGCTGCATTGCTAAAGTTAGGCTAATCCCCCACCTCGTCCCTACACATCCCCCAACAATTGGAATTTCCGTGAGCGGGATTTAATTTCATGATATTCTAATGGACTGCGTTGTGACATCATTGCATGCAGAAAACAAATGTTGTAGTCTTGAAAAGGGATTTTTTTAAAAATGAAATATCTCCCTTTGGAGTGGACTTCGAGATTTGTAACTTTGTAGATCTTTTTTTATGTCCAAAGATACACCACACACTGACAAGTTCAAAAAGTGAAAAAGCATAATAGCTCCCCTTTAAACATTTGAATATGTATATATATAGTATAGTTTTAATTAGGGTTGGAGCTGAACTCTGCAGGGCTGCGGCTCTACAGGACCGACGTTCGCCACCCCTGCTATAGCCATTCAACATTACAGTATAATTGAGAGCAATCAATTTTAACTAGGGCAGTCAGTTTAATGCATTTAATTAGTTATCCTGTGAAAAAAAAAATAACGCAATTAAAATATTTTAATGCTGGCCCTGCCCCCAGACCTGTAAGTCATGTTATATTTCATACAGTTGACTGTTGACAAATATGATGCAGGGCAACAATTCCACAAATGCAGTTATGCCCTAAAATTCAAGATATCGGTGCAAAAAAAAGCCCCTGTATGTGTTTTGTCTCATATATATATATCACCCTCATGTTGTTTCAAAGAAGGGATTTTAAAGACTCTTGGTAACAAGGCTGTTTTGGTTACCAATTACTTTTAAGATTTTTATTAAGATGTTTCCCAAATTATCTTCCGTTATGTTCCATAGTTTATGTTAGGCTGTTGCAGCCTAAATGATTGTGTCAAAAAATTCTATGTTGAATCAAATAAAACATTTCTTTCTAAAGCTACAATTTGTAAAGTCTACTTTCTCATTTAACACTTAAATTAAGTGAAAAAAAAATAAAAAATAGTAGACAAAAGCCAGAGGGGTAGCCAACCCTAGCACCTCCCCTCCATTAACTGCACCCCTTCCATTAAATATTTTTAACATCGTTAAACTGGAAAAATTAATCGCCTGCTTTAACGCACTAATTTTGCCAGCACTAAAAATACATTTTATTTTATGGAGTTATTTTATGGAGTTAAGTTAAGGAGTTATTACTTTCAAATATTCTTCTAGGCATGTTATACCCATTTCCTGTTTATTACATTCTTTCAAAAATCACTGTGGAGAAACAGAAGTTTGAAATAAATAATAAAACAACTCAAAGCTACATCCTCTATGCCAGTGGAGACATGAAATTCATCTATGCTTCAAACACGCATCTGATTCATCTGAGACTTCATAGAAATGAGTTTATGCATTGGTAAAACACTTTCTATCCACAGCGTGGCAGATTACTTCCAATCCCAACAGAAGGAAAATCTACCCACTCTTTAGAATGTGAACAATTTAAATGAAACCGCATGACCAACCCTTATCTGATTTAAATGTGGAATTAACATGATTAAATAACAAGATAACTCTAAATGTTCTGCACCTGGTGTCACAGAACTCAGTACTATTTTAAGAGTAACACATTTAAATCAGTCAGAGGTTTAACACTTCACACACTCAGCATCATGAACTTTAATTACATCCTCTATTATCTTTCAAGCACAAGTACTGGATGTTCTGAAGCAGGTTAACCAGAGCTGAATCATTACCATGACTTGACAAAAGAGTACCTTTGAATTATCTAATACAGCACCTCTATACAAATATAGACAACCAATCACAATTCACATTCACACTGTTTATCCAAATATCAATACAGCTCAATAAACAAAGTTAATGCTAGGTAGATTACATTTTAAACAGATACCTTGCCTGTTTTTGATCTGACTAAAAATAGTTCCTACATACCTAAAGAAGTAGTAACCATTGCATGTCTTTAAGCTACACACAGTAGTCCGGTTACATTTCAGAATTAATCTGTTGAATGAATCATTTCAGGAATAACAACTGCTCCCACAACAATAAAGAATGCACCAACAATTTTGACATAAACACCAGCGATTACTCTAAAGACAGAAAAACCGATAATGATATTCAAGATCCACATACTGCATACAGCGAAGATGCAGTTCTGAGAGGTATATACACATCAATGCTCTGCTTACCTCTTTGCTTTGGGCATTGATGCTGGGCACAGTTTCTGTTGGTGCGGTGGTGCTGGGAGGGCCAGTGAGATTCCATTCATTAACAGGAGGAAAAGCTTCTCTGGTTTTGATGTTTGATGGCTCTATGGGATTATTCTCATTATCCTGGAGGCTCACTTCATAAAATTCCTGGATATCTGAAAGAATTATGAAGTTGCATAGTCAAATAACGTGATTAAAAGCCACCAACAGAACTATAATACAAACTTTTATGAAAATGCAGATTTCACAATAAACACACGACTAAGTTCAAAACATGACCAAGTGTAAATACCAGGGTTCCCACACCTTGGTTAACTTCAAATTCAAAGACCTTTCTAGGACTTTCCAGGTCCAAGGACTTAATGTGGGGACACATTTCAGGTGAAAGCAAGGTTACATCGTGTTACCTTGTAAGATACATTGTTACAGTTCATGTGTCAAATACAACTATGCATAAAAGCATGTATTTATTTTTTTAGTTTTGGTCATATGACAGAGATCTGATATTTTATTTGTTGTATTTCTGTTTAGCATAAAACTGAAGAATATTAGCTCTGCACCTGGCCAAGTGATGGTCCTTTGGATCTCTGGCAAGCCATTCTGTGTAATCTTAATTACTATAATTAAAAAGCCCCCAACGTAGCGCAATGACCATATCTACATCAAAACTCAAAATATTTCATTTCCATACCTAAAATGTATATTTTACAGTCACCCTTGTGCAGACTGATCATAATATTATTTTGGGATATTTTGGACGGTAAAAATTCCGGCCGGGTGCATTTTTTTAGGTCCAGAAAGTGGACATGTCCGGGGACAAGAGGACGTATTGTCACCCTAACTAACGGAAATCAAGCAAGGTAGTATGCATAGACCACGAAATGTTGGTAAAATAACACATTAGCGGCCTGGAGGGAAAAATATGTCATTTTTTTTCCAGAAAACTTCTTGCACAAAATAAATTCAAGCACTTTCAAGGACCTGTATCTAAGTATGTTCATTTTCAAAAACTTTCCAAAGCCTTGAAATTTTTTTTTTGATTCACAAACTTTCAAGGATTTCAAGGACCCGTGGGAACCCTAAAATACATTAATCTGAGGTGACTGTTCTTGCAATGCAATACAATACACTTTTTACAAGTCGCTTTGGATAAAAGCATCATGGATAAATGGCCACAGACTACTGCTATTGAATTTTACACCAAAGATATGTTTCAGCATCGAGTTGCTTGTTAAAAAAAATAATGGCTGCGCCGAGGAGCCATCTATTGACCATTATGCCTCCTTCAATACTCAGTACAAAATTTAATTGAAAAAGCAAACTTTTACATTTTTTAAAACTAGGCTTTATTGCACACCATGCCTGTCCACACACATACCATAGCAGCTGACATGTATATAACATGAGGACTTCACTGTGCGGTGGAGTGAGATTCTGATGCGTCAGGTGTAAAAACAATAACATTCTCTATAAATGTTTTCAGCCTGAAACATGGGCAAATAATAGCATCATTATGAAACATGAATACTCTTTATGCTTGTCATCAGCACTTCCCTGGATTCATGCAGAGTTCAGGCCAAACGATGAGTTCAAATCATTGAAACATAATAGGGATGCACTGAGTTGTAACCGTTTGTGCACAGCATAACTGGAAACCGAAAAAAGCAATGATGCATTTCAAATGCCTCTTAATTAAGTACTAAAAGATTTGAGTAAGTGATTTGTCCAGTGGGGGGTATAAAAATGTTCCAAATTACAATAGGGTAGGGCATACTACAGTCTAAAAATCTGTTAAAGTAGGGCACAATGTAATGTACATATTATTACATATTGATTTTTTTTTTGCCTGCATTGTGTTATTTTACAATTAATGAACATGTCTGTCATATTAATGGAAAATGTCCTGGCAGAAAATTACCAGTACAGTTTCCATTAACAGTGTACTGTAAACAGTCACAAATTCATTATTAAATCCTTTTACCACATATCTCAGCACAACCTTGTTTGAAGATGACCACTAAGTCGGTGCACAAAGCAGCCATTATAAAATAAATTTACAAAAACATTCCAAGTTATTTTTTTTTAGCTATTTCTGGATATGTTCTGCTGGACTTTTTTTAACAGCAAAATGCTTATCACCACCAATTTCCTCTGCCATTTTATCTTAATTGCATAAACTCCCAAAAGAGCCTGCTTAAAAGAGGAAACTCAAAGGATTTTCTTAAATTGACAATAATTTTCTTGGAATTACTGCACACAAAGCACTGTTTAGACTACATTCCCAGCAAATACAGGCCAAAGACACTTTCTAACAAATTACTTTTTTACTTTTCTGAAATGACTTAATGTTTTGAATATATATCTATATATGCAAAAAAAACAGATGAAATATTAAATTAAAAAAAGGTGAAATCGATTAAATATTTTTCGACTAAGCATAACTATAAAAATGAACTGAAATTTTAATTCCTTAATCTAAGACTTTTTTTATGTTTTCCATGAGGTTGGAAACCTTCTTAAAGTTTTCTCTGTCATTTAAGACTAAAACAACACATTTAAATTGCTATGCGCAGACACCTTTATTTGCAGTTGAATAAGAAAACAAAACAATGCTGCTGTAATACATGACTGGAAACGTCAAACATGTCAAATGATTAAGTCAAACCTGTTCCACCGTCTTAGCACAACAAGACAAGCGTTAAAAAATTTCCTTGAGGAAAACACTGGTTGTTCCGGCAGCAACTCACCTATAAGAGCCTGAAAGAGTGTACTCTGAAAAATATTGATGACTCTCTCAATTGAATGTCTGAGATGAGGGTCTCCAGTCTTATTGAGTTTGGTTCGGTATTCCTCCAGAAGCTGCAGTGCCCTCTGAGCATCTGAAAAACACATTATATAAAACCTACTGAGACTAGCCAAACACAACAAAGCAGCCCAAGATGTTTAGAAATATTTAGAAATACATACATATACAGAAATACATACTGAAATACTGGCTACACAGCATTTGAATATACACATTTTAAAGAAACCTTACCTTTCTTTCTCACTGGCATGATGAAGACTCAAAGATTCAAAGTTCCACAACTGTTAAAAGGCGACTGCTGTAAACCATTGGAATGAATGACCGCGAATCACTTTCACTTTCAGTCGCGTCACTTTGATTTCGTAGTGACCAACAATCACAGGTGATCGCTGACTATTTCAGACTGACATCTGAAATCTTAACAGCAGCAATCCTCCAAACAATAAAAACTCTAAAAGACCACTTCACGCATAAGCATGTCACATGCGGCAGAACCCCATGGACGCTTTCATACTCTCAACTCTCAACTTTGATAAACTTTCTACGGACGAATGAATGGAGCAAAACAGCAAATGGCAGAGTGCATTACAAAGATTTGGAAAAACTGCTTCCGATGTGTTGCAATGGAAGTAGTAGAATAGGCAGAAATACTAATAATCCCTGCTGAAGTGCAAGTAAAGTTCACTCGCAGACGGGTTCCCGTTCATACATGTCTCCCGTTCCCTCCTGACTGGAGTCTTGGATCCGCACACGTCCGTAATCGAAACTTCTTCAGCGTAACACTTCCTCTTTCTTCTAGTGTGCCCGAAATTCCCAAACTTTCCTGCAAAATGGCGACCTTGATATGCAAAGAGATCACATGATCTACTGATCTACTGCCTTCCCTCTGCGCTCAAAGGAATCAGCGCTCAGGTTTCTTCACTCAGCTGCTGCGAGGAAGCAGCCGGTGAAAGAGCTCTTTATTAAGTTTATCCTCACTTTAAGTAATGAAATCTAGAGAAATTATATAAGAACCATAGAACACCAGTCTTGTTCAAAGTGTATGAGTTTACTGTGCTAGTACAGTGGAATATAGCCCTATATATTTTTTGGTTTAAATTTATTTTAAACCAGCAGTGCATTTTATATATGTGGAACCTATGTGTCTTTATTTATCTGTTGCAAATGTAGCATCTAGTGACATCTGATCAAGACTCATAATCCATCAGCTTGTTTCTGTTGATGAAATAGCTGTGATTGAGGTTTATAGTCTGTTGAATGGCCAGCTGGAATTATCAAAATCCTGCTTTACTTGATATACTGATTACCAGTACTATCACCCAGAAGTATAAAAATGAAACATTTCTTTATCATTTTATGACGCATCAGTTAGTTAAGAGTTGCATTCAGCATGCTGATATTTTGTAAAAATGTTTGCAAATTTACAGTTTGCATTTCTGATGACAATTAATGCTTGATGCATTGTCTTCTCTTACACTATTTTCACTGAAAGAGAGAAAATATGTTTTTTTTTTTAACGAAGTCTGCTCACCAAGCCCGCATTTATTTGAGCCAAAGTACAGCAAAAACACTAAAATTTTTAAAGATTTTTTACTATTTACTGTTTTCTATTTAAATATTTTTTTAAATGTAATGTATTCCTGTGATTTCAATCCTGAATTTTAGCATCATTACTCCAGTCACATGATTCTTCAGAAATCATTCTATTAGTCTGTTTTGCTGCAAAAACATTCATTATTATTATTATTATTATTATTATTTAAAAAAGCTGGGTTTTTGTGAACAGCATTTATCTGAAATAGAAATATTTTGTAACATACGTCTTTATCATAATTTTTGATTAATTTAAAGCATCATTGCTAAATAAAAGTATTAAATTCTACACTTTCTTTCCCAAAAAAACAAAAACAAAAAACATATATATATATATATATATATATATATAATGCATAATGTAGCTTTTGATTTCAGATAAATGCTGATCTTTGGATCTTTCTATTCATCAAAGAATTCTGGAAAAAAAATTACTGAACAGTTTTAAATATTGATGATAATAATAAAAATAAAAAATGTTTCTTGAACAGCAAATCAGCATATTAGAATGATTTCTAAAGGATCATGTGGCACTGAAGACTGGAGTAATGATGCTAAAAATTTAGCTTTGATCACAGGAAAAAAATAACTTTTTAAAATATATTCAAATAGAAAGCAGTTATTTTAAATAGTAAAATATTTTGCAGTATTACTCCTTTTGCCGTATTTTGCATCAAATAAATTTAGGCCTGGTGAGCAGAAGAAATTTAAAAAAAAAACACAAAAAATCTTACTGTTCAAAAACTTTTGACTGGTAGTTTATAGAGATGTCTGCTTCAGTGGAAAAACTGCACCAGTTATACATTACCCGCATTCATTCACCACAATTTAGTGTTTTGTGAAAATAATTAACATATTTTTTAATTGTTTTACATTTTGTAGCTTTGTTTCAGATGAGGCAATTTGTCATAGTACAGTTTGCATTGTGTCATCCTATCAAAGGCATACTGTTACCAGCGAAGACAAAGCATGGCTAAGATTGGCTTTTGTTAGTTGTTTTGATGTTTGAAATGGCTTTTGTCAATTGATTCTTGTGAAGGGTGGATGTCGAGTCACAGGGTGCTGTCACATTGCCACAGTTCGGGTGGGGTGAAGTCTGCCACACACACAAAAAAAACAGTGGTGTCTTTTTTAAACGCCCATTAGAGTCAGAGGTTATTTTTCCAGAGCATGTCAGACACAAAGAAACTATGCTATGAATGACTGTATGAGCAGCAAATATTCACAGATTTACAATGATCCATTGATGAAAAATGTGTACAAATTGAAAGCCAACTGAATACTATGTCTGAGGAGTATTTCCACAATTGTGACAGATACTTCTGCCACCCACACAGTTTGACAACTCCAGTCCTGACTTGTTATAGTGTCTGGTTATGCCTAGTGTATGTATTCTTTCTATACAAATTCTAATTCTACTGTACTGTATCTGCTGATTCCCATAGCATTGCTTGTACTGAATGACCCAGACTGCTATGCACATCAAAATAAAGTTAATTATAACATCATAGTACATGAAACCCCAGTTCACCTCTAATATGCATGTAGAATTTCCTTTCAGTCTCTTCAATGATTTATGGAAAGTTGCTTCTAGATTTTCAGTTGCTTTATATAAATCAAGCTTTCATCCTTCACTGACTATGTATAATTACTGTTGCACACACCCTGTGCTTTCTTTGGATGCATGTAAGTAAAGAGCCTTGACATGGAATGCATGACTGTAACTGGACCTGAGCACTTCTAAGCCTTCGTATTGAAGCAGGGGGCTTTACATAACACATCACATGGATTGTCTAATAATAAAGAGCATTTTAAAACACTATTGGGATATACATCATAAGATTCATACAGTACATAGATCCAGAACATTCAGATTGCAGACCACCCACAGATTGTTCACTGATCTCCAGATGCATATTGCAAACAAAAAAAGCCAAGAGTTGGTATATATTGCAAGATTTAATCTGATTGGCTGGTGCTACACAACTTCTGGGATCAGTTCGCCTGGAAACACGGTTTACAGGATTGATTCAATAAGCACTTTTGAGGAATAACTCATTTTTAGATTTGGTATTCTGAGTTGCGTGTTAAACCACTTAGTTGAGAGTAAAGTGTAGCTATATCCCAGAACAGATTGTAGATTTTGTTTTTAAGTATGTCTGTGAAATAATATGGATTTATTACTTTTAGACGGACAGAAATGCTGAATCCAAATCACATTTTATAATGGAGTGCAGGTTTCTGTACAACACTGCCATGCAAAAGTTTTTTTCTTTTTTTCTTTTCTTTTTTTTACTTCTTCAGTGTTGGGCATGTTACTTTAAAAAAGTTATTAGTTATAGTTATAGAGTTACATCATTATAAAAGTAACTAATTACTAGGGAAAGTAGCTTTTTTGTTACTTAAAGGAGAAGTCCACTTCCAGAACAACAATTTAAAGATAATTTACTCACCCCCTTGTCATCCACGATGTTCATGTCTTTCTGTCTTCAGTCATGAAGAAATTATGGTTTTTCAGGAAAACATTTCAGCATTTTTCTTCATATAATGGACGTCATTGGTGCCTTGATTTTGAACTTCCAAAATGCAGTTTAAATGCAGCTTCAAAATGCTCTAAATTATCCCAGCCAAGGAAGAAGGGTCTTATCTAGCGAAACGATCTGTCATTTTTTTCAGAAAATAAAAATTTGTATACTTTTTAAGCACAAAAGCTCATGTAGCACCTTTTTGAGCCGGAGTACACAGACAATGAACTTAGACGTGATCCGTAGTGTCCTGGACGCACATCCCAGATCCTGTGCTACATGAGCTTTTGTGCTTAAAAGTATACAATTTTTTTTTTTTGTTGAAAAAAATAAACGATCGTTTCGCTAGGTAAGACCCTTCTTCCTTGGCTGGGATTGTTTAGAGCCCTTTGAAGCTGCATTTAAACTGCATTTTGGAAGTTCAAAATCGGGGCACCAATGAAGCCCATTATATGCAGAAAATCCTGAAATGCTTTCCTCAAAAACCATAATTTCTTTACAACTGAAGTCAGAAAGACTTCAACATCTTGGATGACATGGGAGTTAGTAAATTATTTGTAAATTGTTGTTCTGGAAGTCGAGTTCTCCTTTAAAAAAAAAAAAAAAAAGTTTAACTATTTCAAATAACTTAGATGGTGTGGGACAATGTGAGAGACACCTTCCAGGGGCTAAATATTACGTTACATCATTTTAAAACTGCAAAGTCAACTTTTATTGTTGTATAGTCATAATAACAACAAAACAATGTGCTTTTGTAAAGAAAATAAACATGGTGCGCTCTCTGCCGTCTCGGTCTCTGTTACCTCTCTTCACAGACAGGTAAATAAAACAACCTGAATCTCAGTGAATATCTGCCTCATAGACATAAGAAATGTATGTATAGATAGCTTGAAAAAATGTGAACCTGGACCACAAAACCAGTCATAAGGGTCAATTTTTCGAAATTAAGATTTATACACAATCTAAAAGCTGAATAAATAAGCTTTCCATTGATGTATGGTTTGTTAGGATAGAACAATATTTGGCAGAGATTATTCACTATTTCAATATATGGAATCTGAGCATGCAAAAAAATCAAAATATTGAGAAAATCGCCTTTAAAGTTATCCAAATTAAGTTCATAAAAATGCATATTACTAATCAAAAATTAAGTTTTTATATATTTACAATAGGAATTTTACAAAATATCTTCATGGAACATGATCTTTACTTAATTTCCTAATGATTTTTGGCATAAAAGAAAAATCAATCATTTTGACCCATACAATGTTTTTTTTTATCTATTTGTCTATTGTTACAAATATAGCCCAGCGACTTAAGACTGATTTTGTGGTCCAGGGTCACAAATGTCTATTTTTTAATGAAGTAAGTCACGTCAAAAACAAATAATCTCTGATGAAGTAATTTGTATGATACCAATGCAAGCTCCATTTTTTCGTCTAAATGTATTATTCCTAATGTAAACACACCCAGCTCTGCTTTTCAAATTTTAAACATCCATGTGAGACGGGCAGACATGTAGGTAAACACCCACATCACCTCCGTAAACAAACGTGAATATTCAACAAGTTCATCTCAGCTACTTTTTGTTTCTGGAAGAAGACATGCTGAGAGGAATAAGCCAGAATTTACCTCAGAAGAAGAATGCAACGCAACGCAACGCAACGCAACGCGCAGCTTTGCAGGTCCTACATGGCTGAGAGAGAGCCTACTCGGATTATCAGCAGCTGCCTTAAAAGTTAAATCAACTTAAAAGTACAAGTCATTGTAACTCACTTTATTGTAGTGAGTTGAAATGACTTGTAGTTTTAAGTTGAATTAACTTAAAAATTTTAAGGCATCTGCTGAACTTAAGTTTTTAAGTTGAAACTGGTAAAAACATTTGACAGTGTAGTAATGCCACATTTTAAACAGTAATTAGTTTGATTACTTGTTACTGAAAAAAGTGTAATTAGTAATGGCATTTATTTATAACGCCGTTATTCCCATCATTGATTATTTTATATATGATGATATCAGATGAATTCATCCCTGTGATTGGTTGTTTTTCATGTTGGTCAGATAAACATTTTCGGTAAAGTGGCCCAGATTTTATACTAATATTTGAGATTAGATTTTTTATTGACAGAAACTGGAAGTATTAATGTATTAAATTAATTACCCAAAATTATTGTTGTTATTCCAGATGGTTCAAGAACAGTATGTTCTTTAATATAACAATAGTTATTGAGGTGGAAAATAAAAAGAATAAAACAAAATATTCAGTTTATGTCATGACTTTGTGTGTGTGAGAGAGATATTTTTACAAAAAGCATTTTAATTAAGTCACATTATTTTAATACAATTTAATTTAAATCATTTTAAGTTGTTCTGCTGTCCCCTCAGAAGTTTGCTTTTAGGGCCCTGGACCCCTGATTGAGAACAGTAAACAGCAATTATCACAAATGAATGTTTCATTGAATTGTAGGCAGGATAAAATGATTCTTGGCATCCTGGAAGCAATTAATCACTAATTATACACTAATGAGCCAAGTCATAGAATGCCAAGAGATTATTGTCATCTCATTTTTCATCTCACCTTGCACTGGCAAATTGTTAACAGCTACAATAGTGTCATATCTGCACCCAGTCAAAGCCAGTAATGCCCTGTAATCAATTTCCATTAGAGGCACTTTCAGATTTTCTGTTCTTGGGATATATCTGATGTGATTTCTACAAACCATCACCTTGATGGTTATTATCAGATTCATTTTTATATGGGGTTCATATAATAATAAATGCATGTTTTGTTTCATTAGATTAATCATTTATATTGTATTAGTTGATGGACTTTCACATTCATGGCGTCTGTTTAATGCCAATTTTAGACATTCATTTGAAAATGCATAAATGTTTCACTAGGCCGATTATATCAAACAATAATGTGACCACTGTGTTTTTCCTTTTATTGGTTTCCTTTGTGCTTTCTTCTGTTCATATACTGAATGAAATGCAGACAGAATTGCAGGAAGGAACGCCCATTTCGATTTGAGTTACAAGAGCTCTTGAGGTGGTGTGTCTGAAGCTGGCGAGGCAAGGTTTGAATGCTTCATTGCAGACTCAGGAGTAATAATAATCAAGTAATATCTATAAAAATTGTGTTTCATTTTCTTAAGCAGCAGTACTGCATCACTCAGAGCAGATCTCATTAGTGAGAAAGCAGAGATCCAGCAGTTAAGCTGCAGATCAGCAGCACTGACAAACTGTCTCATAAAAGCACATCAAATGTCTGCACCTGTTATGGGGTTTCATTATTAGAAATGAATGAATAACACTGAACAAAGGTCATTTGGTTTTAGTAGCAACGTGGGTTCATGAAACATGGAACAATGGGTTCAAACTGTGAAGCATAGTAACATGAAACAAAAGCTCAGGTGGACATTCTCATTAGATAATAAAAGCTGGTTAGATGAATTGAGTCATAATACACAGTAGTACATGATCTGTTTTGGCTATATGTTTAAAAATATTGTATTTTATTTTCCATAAATACTCTATATTGTAAAAATGTTTAGTATTCTCTTGTGTTTCTCATTTATTTGTAAAATCTAGTAACTATATAAAATTATAATTTAATTACGCAGGAAAAAAAAATTCCCGTGGGTGCAAAATTAAGATAATACAAATACAGTCAATATCCATTCATCCATCCGTTTTCCAAATCGCTTGTCTGCTGGAGCCTTTTGGGTTGTTAATTGATGTGTGTATACTGACACCTTGTGGATAAACTGATGCAGTATCAAATTTGTGAGCAAAAGCAGTTAATTGCAGGTTCTTTATGATACATACAGTGACGAAAAGGAAGGTAAGATTTGTTCCAAAACGTTTTACTGTTATGCCATGTAATAACTCAAAAATATTAGAAGGAACATGAAGTAACATTCTATGATGTGGTGTTGTGGATCAGTTGATCAGAAGTCAATCATTATGAATTATTACAGATAAACCTTGAGTTGTATGAATTGTTTTTTTTTTTTCTTAAGATATCTTGAAGCATGTGGGTAATCAAAAACTTGCTGGTCACCACTGACTCCTTCAATATGGAGGAAAAAAATTCTATACCAGTGGGCACCAACAAATGTTTGGCTACACTGTAAAAAATGTCCTGTAGAAATTACAGTAACTTACTGGCAGCAGTTCGCCAGTAACGCTAGTAAAAAATACTGTATTTATATTTACAGTACCTTCTTTTAACTTGCTGTAAATGTATTTACAGTATTTTACTGTACTTGTACAGTTTTTACTGTATGTTTACTGTATTTTACTTGTAAAATATAGAGTAATTGTATGGTCTTTTCTCCAGTAATATATTGCGATACAAGAAAAAAACTGAAATAAAAATAAGCAATGACAACTGTGTAACTTTTAATGTTTTTAATTGTTCACTTGTTACCCTTGGCAACAACATTAAAATTTTCACAGATTCAGTTAAGACTCTAACAAAACATTATTACAAACTATTATATATATATATATATATATATATATACATACATACATACATATAATATATATATATATATAATAGTTTGTAATAATGTTTTGTTAGAGTCTTAACTGAATCTGTGAAAATTTTAATGTTGTTGCAAGGGTGATTCGCTTTAGTAAATAGTCAAACAGTCATCATTTCCTCATCCCCAAGTTGTCCCAAACTCATATGAGTTTCTTTCTTTTGTTAAACATAAAGGAAGATATTTAAAAGAAAGCTGGTTGCCACTGACTTCCAGAGTATGGGGGAAAAAATTACTATGGAAGTCAATGTCTACTAGCAACTGTTTGGTTACCAACATTCTTCAGAAAATCTTCTTTTGTGTTCAACAGGAGAAACTTATACAGGTTTGGAACAACTTGAGAGTAAATGTTGACAGATTTTCATTTTGGAGTGAACTATCCCTTTAATAAATGTGATATTGACCCCCATCACATGCTGCTTACAGCAATGATGCTACATCATGCATGTTATAGGCTATCATAGCCATTATACACAGGTAGGGTACAAAAGTGGTCACTGGGGTGGTACCCTTTCAAAAGGTATCAATATGTTCTAATATGTAGACTTTAGGTACTTATACTGTATGTACCCATAAGGTACTAATATGCACTCTTCAGGGGTAAAAGTTTTGAATGGGTAACACGACAGTAACACTTTTTTTTTTATGCTGTCAAAACTTACAGCATTATGAGCAGTCTGTGAATAGACAAATGACCAGTCAACAGACAAGACAAATATAGTTATTTAGAGTTACTTAGATTTCTTATTTACGGTCTGAGCAAATGTTCTAGCATAAAATCTGGATCTGGATCTGGAAATTTAAAACAAGGATTATACTTTTCGGATAACACCTGCAGTCACAAAATCAACCACACTGATTTTAGTTGTGTGGCAACAATTCATGTCCACTAGATGGAGATAACAGCCTTTAATTCTCAGAAGCACAGAGGTAAGCGTCACAGTGTTTCATAATGATGTCTTATAATTGTTTATTGCTTAAATTAATACTGAAAATGTATTAATACATTACAATATTGCATTACATTATTGTGTTACTCTCTAAAAAAGCAGCTAATTACGTTTTTATGTTTTTACTTTTTATGGAAAGTGATGTTTTACATTACTTTTGAATTACTTTTACACTACTTTTTAATTCTGGGCAGGGCTTGCTTGTTTGTTTTTAATATAAAACGTTTTATTTTTGGTAGCCCTTTCACACTAAAAGTGAAATGAATAAGCTTCAGGCTTAAGGAAATGTAGACTCACATCTGTACAGTAGAATGCAGGAGAAGAAAGGTCAACACTCGTCTGCTATAAAACAAAAAGAAACACACGTTATGTTTGTCTAAAGTCATTTTTGCTTATTAGTATGGTTGGACTGGATCATCGAAAGGCAGCACCAAAGACACTGGTTAATAAAATTGGATTAAGTACAAGGGTATTTGTGTTGATATTTAATTACTGCAGATTTGCAGCATATTCTGGGTTTGCATTTAACAGGTTTCATTCATTTTGAGGAATACTGAATCTGTTTTTCTGCAAGTGAGATGAGTAACTTTAGTCACATTTAGTCTAGAACTACATTAAGCATCATGTTTACACAGCGCCAGGGCCGCTGCTACAAATTCTGGGCCTTGTGCACTGAATGTGTTATGGGCGCCCCTCAAAATAAGGGGGGCTCTGGGCCCTACATGCACTCTGTCACCCTTTACCCCCACTAGTAAAGTAAAGATATTTTCTTGTTCATTCAAAAGTAATGCGTTACTTTACTAGTTACTTGAAAAAAGTAATCTGATTATGTAACTTGCCTTACCCCAAACGCTAGCTATTATGTTAGTGTCCAGCAGTTCCGTTTTGTGACAAGCACTTACCACACAGTATTTCACTATGTGCGTCTTATAATGTGTACAAAATGTCAGCATGTTTTCAGTAAATAATATTCCTGAGAAATATCAGGAACAAAAACAATCCCATCTTGAAAAATATTCATACGAATAAAAGTAACATTTAGCCAAAGTCTAACCTGCATAATTAAAATTTCACGTCTTAACAGACAAGATCATATGACGAGTTTATTTGCAAAAAACGATAAACGCCATTTTCAAGTGCCCTTGTTTGGGTTGTGGCTAGAAGATATAACTTACAGCTCCGACCGGAAACTAACAATGAACCTACCTATTGGATTGTGTTTTTTTTTTAACGTCTACACCTACCCCAACCCTAAACTTAGCCCTTACTATAATACAAAAACAGTTTTATTGTTGTACAGTGTGACAAAAATAACTTTAGATTCATGTGCTCATGCCCAGTAGCTTGAGCTGTATTCCTTCTAGCCTTAACCCCTCGTTTGTGAACAGAAGCCGATAAGTCCATTTTAGCGAATCAGCGCGCTGTATTCAGGTCAGGTGACAAGGCTGCCAGTCACTTTGAGAAAGGACTTAGATGAAAGGAATTTCGTCAAAACTGACTAAAATTGATCGAGCATGGATAATTTAACCCGTGAATAATGGATAAATTAACCCGTGATATCTTCTTTAAAAGGAAAAATAAATGCTTAAACTTTTTTCACGGAACTTTTTCACTTTTTTCCTTGCAAAAGCAGCAGATACAATGGTGAGGGAAAACTGCGTGTAATCACAATCATACAGTCTATGATCACAACAACAAAGCTTGTCAGGCGTCTACATTGAGGCGTCTACATTCAGCTGATGAGATTACAAAGATAAAGATGAAACTCAAACATGAAATGTGGAGTTATCTGCTTTTGCTAAAAAACAAACTTTTAATATATATATATATATATCTGATAAAAACATCACAAGTCATCCACACCACATAATTTAACATCTTGAGAAGACAAAAGAAACAAATCCATCGTTAAGATGTTTTTAATTTAAGACCATTGCCTCCAAATAAAAATAAAGTCCGTAATCCATAATCCAATGCTTCCTCTGGTCATCTCATGTGAATCAGGAGACAAATCGGCACAGAGTTTAAAAGCCAAAACAGCTCTAAACTAGGGCTGGGCGATAATTCGATAACGATAATTATCGTGATATAATTTTCCTCGATAAAACGATATGAAGAGTTCGATAAATGTTGGATATAATTTCTATGTGCCAAAAGCGGAGCGAAACAGCGCGACTCATTTGAATCGCGCCACACGGACCGTTTATCTGCTAAAGTTCAAACTGCCGCGCTGCGCGAGCTCACTACAGAAGATACATTTATTATCTCGATGTGGCGCGGACGCGCCTGGAAAAACCGAGCGCGCTGCACCGCGTGCGCGTCCCTTCCGTTATGAGCGCAGCTGCCGCGCGCCTACATTTAAAATAACGAACCTGAGCGCGCAAAGGCGCCCTATGTGAAGGGCTCAGTCACGCGAGCACTAAACAGCGCTGTGAGATCCAGTGTGAAACACTTGAATTCAGCGATGAACACAAATGACTCTGAATCAAACTAGTTTAAAGCTGTGTGCAACGAGACAGTGAGAAGGCTTTTCAATCTACACATCGCCATCATTTACCATGGATTTACTGTAGTAACACTCACTGCACCATGGTATTGTGGCAGTAATGTGGCACATTCACACTGAATTTTATTACAGGAGTAATGGTATATAATTATAGTATGTATGTATGTATGTAATTGAGCCTAATTAATTAATTGTGCTTGCCTGTACAGGTTTAATCTCCATTGTGGGGACCAAATATTAACACACGGAGTGAAAACTTAAATTTTGACATTTTTGGGATTAACACTTGTGGCCCACATTCGGGCTGAATGCGGCTAAATGTGCCGTTTCTCAACCAGAATCGGGCCAGATCCACTGATCCAAAACCTAGCCAAATCTGGCAACCATTACTGGGCCATAGCTGGCTCACTTCTGGCGAGCCGCTGCCAGCACATAGCCGAGTGAGCCGACACTCAGCCGCAACCGGCCCGATTCCGCTGGCTACCTGGGATACTTTCAATTAACTTTTGTAAGTGACCTGTATTTAAGTTATTGTTACTTAATCAAAACAACACAACTGCAGCTTGATTGATTTTACTTGTAATGCACAACAACAACAAAAAACATAATTTCTAAAAATGGAGTTTTTGCAAATATATATTCAACTCATATAGCAGTCATATATTATTTGTGTTTTAATTAATATATAACTTATTTAATAACATATATATAACTTATACATTAATGCATATTACATAACATTATCTTGGCATAAAATATGTTTTAAAAAACATTAAGCGAAGGAATTCAAAATCTGATTTATACAACTATACTATCTCTACAGTGAAACAGTATTAATCCTCCCTTACATCAGTGATATGTGCTATGACAATCACTTGTTAAAGTGCAGTCTGAATCACTTAACTGGCATCTTTAATTAAGACTTGGCTGTGATTTCTGATTAAAGTTCTCACAAATGTGTCATTGCTACAACTTGCTCTATAAAAACATTAGTATTGGTTTTCATAAGTGACTGCAAAAATATAAAAACAGATTACTGAAAACACCACAAGGTGGCATGAGAGGCTTCAGAGTAGAGGCTGACATTTTTTCGGGAATCCCGCGGGTCACGGGATTCCCACGGGAATCCCGCGGGATGGGAAACAAAATCACTAATAATCACGGGATTGGGACGGGACAGGAAAAAATGTCAGCGGGAGTGGGCGGGACCGGGAATCGTAACGCTATGAAACCCAACTTTACAAATATACTTTTTATATATATATTGTAATTTTGAACTTAATTCTAGTTCACCCGTCTCTTTATTCTCTCCTTCTGTATGCTTTGGTGTGGCTGGTTAAGCAGATCGTTAACGACTGGTAATACAGCAGGCGATCCAAATGCTCACCTATCATTCATCGACCATATGGCTTTTCATCTGAAAGATGTATGTAGTAGCAAGTTTACATGGCCGCTCAATCTAATGTTAACCTAGAAAAATGTGCGCTTTTGAAGTGTCTGTGTGAGTGTGGAAGCTGAATAGTAGCGCGGTACTGCATGACAGAGGCGCCGGTGCGCTCACTTGCTCTTAAAATACCTCATTTTTGGTCATACAGATAAGAGTGATAGGCATCTTTCGAATTTGTAAAGACTCAACGTTTATTTGTGTGCACTCAGAAAAACAAGGAAACGTTGCGCTTTTGTAAACAAATTAAAGCAAAAAGGACGCGCTTTCTGCCGTCTGTCTCTGTGAACTTGAGCGCGTCACTTCGAAACTCCGTGTATACTTGCTTTAGAGACAAGAAAAATATATCTATAGAGTGAAATGTCTACTTTCAAATGGACCAATTAAAATAGGAAACGTGTGTCTGCATGAATGATTTACGTGAAATTTAATGTGTGTGCAATGCACACTGTGCATTTGTTTAAGATGGCTTTCAGTTCAATAATAATAATAATAATAATAAACAAAATTTTGCATTTTTATTCAACTAATGTAAAAAAAAAGTTACGGGCATACTGTGATCTGTACTGTATTCTTTACTGTAACTGGCAGATTCTAGCCAAAAAAAAAAAACATAATACGGGAGTGGGAGGGAATGGGAGTCATTCTTCCGGGATTGGGACGGGACGGGATTTTTTCCCAGTTTTCTCGTGGGATTGGGATGGGATGGGATTTTTTTTTGTGGGAGTGGGACGGGAGAGATTTGAAAATCCACTCCCGTGTCACTCTCTACTTCAGAGAAGTTCTCAGTTCCCACCCACAGCCTCTGATACTGTGATTCTTGCTCTATTTATCCAGAAGCAGCCAGATCACTAACTGGACAGAGAAATTCACACAGAAAGACACAGAGCTGACACACTCACTCTCACTATTCGTTTTCGGATTGCTGAAACAGAGAGGTGAAAATGACTGACCAACACAAATTTGCACCATGCCTACATCATGAATTCCCAGATGCCTGCACTTGGCCTTGGGATGATGCATTGCATGAATGGAACCATAAGGAGGCAACAAAGATTAAGAGCAGCATTTGAACATGACATGGATTCTACTGGACTTGAGACTTCTGGATTTTTTACATCACCAAGCAACAGAGGAACTTTGACATTTTTATTAAGAAGATATGTGAGTGATGTCAAAAAGTTGTATTTAAAACAGTGCATATCATAATGTAATCATTTTAATAAAAAAAAAATTGTAAGTTACAATAAAACTCTGCAGTGTAGCAATGTTTTTATAATTATTTTTCGTAAAATCTAAGTGCTTAATAAATACTCTTGAGATTATATTTAATATATTATATTTAACATGAATAATTGTATTTAAATATATTATATTATAATTTTATTTAACATAATAAATGTCATTTATACTGTGGGGTAAAATGTGAATTTAAAACAAAAAGGAAACCAAAAAGTTCAGGTAAACTCAAACCAAGACACAATGACCTTTGGGTAGCAAACATTGCTTTCTCTCAAACACATACTTTTCATTTTTTAATTAATCAGAAAACATGTCTAATTAATTGAAATCAAGAAACGTACACAATTTAACAGCAATCTATTAAAAGTTTAGCAAAAAAATTACATTTTTAAGGCCCTATGAAACGTCTCAAATACAGGTTTATTTTTACCAAATTCTGTGTTTTCTACTAATTTTATGGATTCCATTTTAATGGTTTCATTAAATTTTAATAATCAAAAACATCTCTAATTAATTGATTTTATAAAAAAAAAAACTTATTATATTGTATATTATATAACAATTTAAATTTAATGTTTTAATAATAATTAGTAGTTAATTAGTAGTAGTAGTACTATCATTCTATCATTACAGTAAGTAATATACTTCTGCCACAGTTTCTTCAATTTAAACCAAACTTTTATTTTGACATGTTGATCTTTAGACCTTTAGGTTTCTTTAGGTTTAGTTTTTCTCAAAAGAAATGGTAAAATGCCTATTACGTGAGTCTCAGAACAGTTCTAAAGATTATGTTCATGTGTTCATGTACTCATATATTCTGCATTATACAGTAGCCTAAATGTATGACTGGATTCCGCGATTTCACAGGACCCTAATTATGCAATCATACTAAACAACCTGTAATTGTTTTTTAAGCGATGCTCTCTAGAATGCTATTAATGATTAATTTTATTTAATTACCTGGCAAATGCTTCTGTGCTACCTGTCACAGGCCTTTGATATCTGCACACATATTACTTGTACAAATGGTGGATTTCATTTAGACTTTCTGAACTCTATTGATCTCTATACCCCACTGAACAGTCAACAATGACTTGCATGCAAAATCAATGTGCTCCAAATGTGTACTCCAACAAAAACCATGGTTAAAACATCCGCTGTTCTCGGTTTAGATGTTGTTTGATAGTTACATCTTCAGTCAGTGATAAAGACCACTGATATCAAATTGCGCAGGACTGCCATTACATAAGACATTTAGATGTGATGAACCTTTGGTGGTTCTCATGAGATCCCATGTAAGTCCTGTCTTAAAATCCAATTAAAGTTCATATAAAAGCTCCTTGAACCAACATAAACTTGACAGCTTATAATGCAGCATTTACTTTTAGCCCACATCTCTCAGTCAGGCTTGCTTTTTGGCCCTTCATAGTAAAAAATTTAGATACCTCTGGCTATAGACAATTCAAGCTGAATGAATAAGATCATTTGTTTTATTTAATCTATTTATTCTCTTCTTTTCAAGGATGCTGTTTTTAACAAGTACTGTCAACAAGCATTTTTAGCAGTTCATTAGGCAAGTGTCATCTTGTATGCTGCTAAAATGTGGTCATGACGTCTTTCTCAACACATTGTATACAGAGGGTCCAGCTCTGTGCAGGTTATTGCTTGTTGGAAATGAATCATTTCATAGACCACAGCAGAAAAAAACAATCTGGAATCCAACTTCTTATATCTCCATGATCTCCTACATTCATTTCACTTATGCTCCCTCATTCCAATTTCACTCTAGAAGTTCCCAAACTACTCATCTCACCAGCTTTGATCTTCTTCTTTCTTCTTTCTTTGTATGTGCTTGTTTCTCTTGATAGCCCAGAACCCCATCCCATCTGTTGTTTCCTCTGGCGGTGTGTCCACCTACTTGTGGCACTGATACTTCCACTCCCTACTTCCCACAAGATTTTGATTTGCCGGCTGCTCATTAAAACTTGTTTTGAAGTAGTTTAGCACACACCCATGTCTTAGGTAAACAGGCAGAATGGTGCTTTCCCTATATATGATATGTATCAAATGTAACTGACCAAAATGCAGTCTGAGACCAGATCAGGGCTTGAATGGCCAGTGAGTCAGTGTGTCTTTAAAGCAGGTCACGTTTCATTTCTTCTTTTAGAGTTTGTCTCTGGTGCTTATGATTGTTGTTTCTGTCTCTGCCAACAGTCACAGACCTGACAGCAGTTGTGCAACGTCCCTCTAGTGCTCCTTTCTGAGAGTTTAAAATCAAAACTGAAAGACTTTCACTAGTTTGAGTTTTGGTTTTGGTTTAGGTTTATCAAATACAACATTTGGATCATATTCAGTACTATTATCAAAGCTAAGATGCAGTAGATCACTTCCATCAGAACTCCTAAAGCTTGAACAGTCCTATACCACTTCCTCAATCTAGATTTCCCTTGGTAACATTAGGCAATATTTTTCATATGCATATGCTTACGTATGAGACATGGCCGTAGCCAGGTTTTGAAAATTAGTTAGGTCCGGGGGTACAAATACAAATACAACTAACCTACAGTGCATTCTATAAACACTTTAAAAGAGACAGACATGTAGATGTTTGTGAAAGATGTTTTCCCTGTTTGGGAGTGACCATTTTTAAATCATACCCTATTTATTGCTTTAAAATTTGTTAATATTTTACTTTAGTTAGGGGTGGATTATTTTATCAGTTGTTTATTATTCATGCAACAATACATATAATAGTTATAGTTTTTTTAATAACTATTACTATTTAGCTTATAACTTTGTCTAGTGCGCTTATGATTGGTTTAGCATGATTTGTGAAAATTTAACGACTATTGACATAGACTTTAATGGTTAGTGTTTGCCTATTTCATTTCATTCTTTAACCTACTTTTTCTAGCGTTATTACCGTTTATGACAGATAATATCATGGTATTTTTGCTTACCGAATGTGCTATCCTGTCAGCAAACTATCCTGTCCGTGAGCATTTTTGATTACCGTCAGTGTAAGTGCAGCGTTGCCAGATATTGCTATTAAAACAAACAAAAACCTAAAAACAAATAAAAATGAACCGAAATTTTTTAAAATCCTTTGCAAATAAGATACGATAAAGATTTCGCTGACCATAAACTGTAACTTCCTACTTTATTAACTTTATAAAGTATCAAATTAAGTGGAAAAGACAAGTCCAAAAACGCTTATAATATGTAGATCTGGCAACACAGAGGCTGCGCCCGCGCCCTCAACTCACGTAAAACCCTCTCATTCACTCCGGCTGTGCCTCGCAGCGATAATTTTCATACCACAGACGCTAAACATTCTTGCAAACTGTTTAAACTGAATTATACATGTCATGCAGACATCCATAAGAGGAGTTTAGTAGCAAATTAGTAATTCAGAGAACAAATTTTATTTTTGAACATGAAACATTTACCGAAGTTGCTTCCGGTTCAAGCGTTTTGTATATGTCACGGTTAATATGAAGGTGATTTACTCAAGATGCCTTCAAAGTAGACACTAAAGATGATCATAACTAATGTCCATCACATGTGTAGATTGATATATAAAGTTTTATTTTATTTTATTTTATTTTATTCTTTTCAGTAATTTTTAGATATAAAAATGGAATAAAACGTCAACAATAAAAACAGCTAGCTCGTTTACCCGCTTACCTTAAAAGCCCATCGATATCGCCATTATTTAATACGGCTATTAACACGTTCTCCGACAAGCGGAAGCGATGGGACATGTTTTCCGGATTTGGTCAGGTGATGTTCCGTGTTTGGCGGGGAAAGAGTTAATTGGTTAACGGTAACTTCCTTTAGTATATGAAGAACTGTAATTTTTTATTTAATTTTAAAGTAAAATAGAGTTTTTGGAAGTGAAAAGGAACGCATAATTTACTGTGAAAAAACGTGCATTGACATACGCAGAATTCCGTGTTACATTTGATGCTTTTCGTTGAAATAACCTTTTCTTATTTTTTTCTTACCAGTTATGTTCATTAGGGTTGTATGTTACATCTAAAGTTGTTAAATACATGTTTTTTTCATTATTTTAGTATCGTGTGTTATCATGATGATGTTTAGTATTTGTGTGAATGACAGCACACTATGTTAGTAGCATATTTGTAGAAAAGTTGCTTGTGATGAGTTTTGGTTTATCATGTGACTTTCTTGTCACCTGCTTTTGGTTGTTATCAGAGTATTACAAATGTATTAAACAAGTTTCAGAACTTAGTATATTAGTATATTATAGAACGCAATGGTATATAAACATTATATCAGTTAATGACATTTTTGTTTTTAATGTAAATTTAAGTTAAATTCGTAAAGCCTATAATGTTACTATCATATTTTTACGCTAAAATTCTGGCAACCACAGCTGCCAGATTTTTTAAAGATTTTTTAGAATAGTGTTAAAATGTATAGTTTTTAAGTGTTTAATAATTCATAATTTCTTCTTTTTTTATGCTACAGATCAGATCACTTTTTGAAATGGTCTGTTGAAATGACAGCCAGTAGCTAAAAATAGCTTCCAATATTTAAACTTCAAAGTTCAGTATCACTTGAGCTGGTCATTTCATTTCTAAGAGGACTTGGTGATTTTCATTTGTAATACTGAACACTTATTATAAATGCTTAATCGAACATGTGCAGTTAACTTACAAACTGCCTTCTTATAAAAGAAATGTGTTAATGTAACATACATGAATAATCTTGATTCATTTTTAAATAAACTTTTTATGCACACACACACACACACACTCAAACACACACACAATATATAAATGTGAGCAATGTGGCCTAAAAAATGTGAATATAAATGAAAGAATTCACACAGTCAATTTTATTTAACGCAATATAATTTATACCAGATCTTGGAGTCTTAAAGGCCTGAATAATTTACATTGATGTACATTTACTTTTGACAGGCTGATGAAAAAACACGAACTGCATCTGAAGGTAATGCTGGTTCAATTATTCTTGCCCATACAGCTCCAACATTAAAAACTCATGAAAAGGAAAAAAAAGGGGAAAAAAAATTAAGAACTCACAAAATAAATTTCGGTTTATTGTCGCACAACAAATTTCACACATACATCAAACAGGCCACAAATAGATAGCAATTTAATAGACAAGAAAGAAAAGAAGAAAATTCTTTTCTTTTGGCCTTGCCCTCTCATACAGTCCAACTACGTATGATACAACTGATGTACATACACAAAGTTACTGGAATGCTTTGAATTAATGTTTTTTTTTTTTATGGTTTTCTGCAATTTTTCATTTGTTTTTTTGCTTAGTTTTTTACAAGTTTCTTTTGAGATAACATGACATGGTCAAACCACAAGTAAAATCTATTTCATAGAGAAGCATCAACTTCAAAGCACCGTTTGGTAACCAGAGATCACTGTCAAAAATGGCTGACCTCCTAACAATATGTACAAAAATATAAAATGTAAATAAAAATACAAACAAATTTTTCCTTTTAAAGTATTTTGTAAGAAGGTAGAGCTTTGAAGTCTTGGTTGTTTCTACAAAATCTGCAGTTAGGTGTGTGTACACGGATGCTGGACTCTACTTGATGATGACCATGTTTTTCCTCCCCCAGTGGACAGGTTAAGGAAAGGAGGGATGAGATTTCCAGCAGAGTAGCTTCTTACACATTAGTCTTTTGCTTCTTGGGTTCAACATCATCCTAAAAAAAAAAAAAAGTGGCCAAACGGAGTTAAAATACTGCAGCTTATAAGGTCTGATTTACACACTTATCTAAGATTTTCACTGACATAATGGAAATTACCTCATCATCCTCAGCCGCTCTTTTTGCTGTGCCACCCTCAGCCTCGTCATCTTCATCATCATCATCATCACCTATAACATAGTTATTAAATTTTAGTAATGCATCTTTGTTTATATGCCTTGGTTGTCAACACATGGGTGGAGCTACAGCATGATATTTTTCTTGTTTGCTTAAAGTCTTACCTTCTCCATCATCTTCCTCATCTTCTTCAGCCACATCATCATCTTCCTCATCTACTTCATTTTCTGGATCGCCATTCTCCTCAGTTTCCTAAAAAAACGTTATGAGTTATAATGGGTAATACCTGAGGTAATTTGGAAACTATTGCAAGCAGTACTGGGCAATGAAAAAAGAAAGTTGTGGAAACTTACCGCATTTCCATTAGCAGGGGCATCCTTTCCGTTTTCTGCCTCCTCAACCTGTTTCTTCTCTTTAAGGTCCTAAATGAAGAAAAAAAAAATATGGCTCTGTAATTGCTTCAGTTACTTATCTGATGTAGGAAATTAACCTGAATTCACATCCTCTCTTATTCGTGGAACGTGCTTTCATTTCACGTTTGAAACGCGACACTTCCACACTCTTTATTCATTGGATGTCTGTCTCTTCCATCCCCGCCTGGTTTAAAGACCATATTGAGGTGTTGTAATTTGATACGTCGATGGCGTTACCGCCAATGCGCGCTGTAGTTCAGTTTATAATCCACATCATTGCGCTTGATAAAGACACGCCCGCTAAAAAACTACAACTCCCAGATCACAATTAGTGAATATTTTAGCTCAGCCAATAAGAGCGCGAACTCGTCCAAAGAGAGGCAGGACCGACAAACCTCGGAGAAAGAGAGGGAGTGAGAGAAAGAGAAAGAGACTGACGGGGGAACAATAGCGTTGTGCTATTAGGCCTTTAACAATTCGTTTTTTCAAGCACTCTATTGCTGTTCCCTCGAGAATTATCATCATTCGTAAGAGAAGCTGTTTTCTTTATCAAATGGTTTAACGCACCGCATCATCTTCGTTTGAAAACGCACACTTTTCATACCTCAGGATGTGCTTCCATTCAGCAGTTCGCTCGTATTAATACATTTAGGTCATAATCCTCAGCTTTTAAGCCGGTTAGCGTCTCCATCACGCCTGCAACGCCTTCTCACACCGTCACCATTTACATGCCGCTTTGTACCACCACTGAGCGTCAGTGAGCCATAGATGGATAATGATCATATGCCGCTATCTACAGAATAAAACTGACCCATATATTGATCAAACGAACGGCGTGGGCAGCAACCTTTTAGCCTGAAGCGGAAATCAGCTCCGTATTTCATACGCAAACTTAGGAGACGTAAGCTTATCAAGACCGGGACGCTGCAAAAAAGCTTAACAAAGGACAAACGGGTCAGAAATGTTGTGCCCACAACTGGTAGGCGAGTCCAGTGATCTTTATATGACATCAGCAGAGACTGAGCACCACGATCGTTTGGGTTGATACACTGTAACGTTACGTGCCGTTCACACACTACGCGTTCTTGCGCTCAAGAGCAGCTACACGGAGCGCAACGGAATGGAACACAACGCAGACGCGTTTTTAAAAGTTAAACTGAGCCGCTGCGTCCTAAAAACGCGGAGCGCATGCACGAAACGATAGAATAACAGAGAGACGCGTCGCAACGCTCAAAGTCGTCGGTCTAGAATAGGTTTATAAATGGAAATAATCACAAAATACAACAGCTGGACGCAAGAAGGCATCCTGTACGGACGTCCCTCAACTTCGGTTTTCGCGCTCACCTCCTGAGCGGACCGCGCTACAATAGGAACTCATTCAGTCAGCCAGACTGCTGCATCCGCAGCGGGGTTTCGCGGGATAAGTTTACGCACAAACTGATATCGCCGATAGAAATAATAGCATATTTCATTAACTGTTTTCCGGGGGATAAGAGAAGAGACATATTTTCTTTCATTTAAGACATTATCAGTCATCCCCACAGTGGCGGACAGGTAGACTATCGCCTAATAACGCGCATATCGTAAGTAGTTTAATCAATAATGTATGATGAACTTTAATTTTCACTGCGAAAAAGTGAACTATAACCTGAACTTGACAGAACTTGAAAGCCAACGCGACCTAACGTTAACGCACCCGTTAAACCGTAAATTCGAGGCAGGTTGCCTCGGATGTTCACAGGGTATTTGTAGTATTAAAATCTGCTTTCATTTCACTTGAAATGTTGGTCAAACAAAAAGTAGCCGTATTTTAAAGACGAAGGAAACGTGCTTTAATCCGAGTGGCATCATGAATCGTGAGGGCTGCAGTAACTTGTGTGACAGATCGGGCTGCGGGCTGACGAATCACCGCGTCTCACGGACTATGTACGAGGCACCTTCAATAATTGAGCCTATAAGAAGTAATAAAGAAACTCGTGCAACAAACCATACAAACTGAGTAGAGATTATGCTTACGATCATCTGCGTCCATCTCTTTCACTATACTTTTTAAAGAGGAACCGAAAACCGCCTGCATAAACAAAGAACCCGCGTTGAATCCTAACAAAAAGCCTTTTAGTTGCAAATGTCTCTGTAAAGAAGCCCAACTTCAGCACACCTAACGTTTTACCATCCTCGAAAAGTCTTGAAAGTGACAGTGAGAGGTCAAAACACCGACAAAATGTGCAAACAGTGTTCCAGTAATGCTGTGTACCAATTTCCATGCCAAAATCCATATTTCATACAGCCCGTTTATACAAAATAATAAAAACGCAGCATCTCTACAAATCAGTGTATAACTATATAAGTTGCATTACCTTGGCGGAGACTTCCGAGCTGGTATCGACTTTTGTGTCAGCCATTTTCCCTAAATGTTAAGAATATAATGGGGTCTCGGAACAAAATAATATAAAGAGAAATACGAGATGTGTATAATTAAAAAAAGACTATTAAGCGTCTGTAGCGAGCTTACACGGCGGCAGAGCTGTTAATATAGAAGACTGGGCGGAGCTTTAAGGCGGGCGGTTTTCAGTGATTGGTCAGTGTGGCAAAAACTCAGCTCCTCTGATTGGTCAATGTGGAACAATAGACAGTATTTCTACAAAGTCAGACCCCGCCTCCAAACCAACCTCTGACTCATTTATGTGTGGAATAACTGTCGATCCATACTATCCTGGTCAACCTCCCCTTGATGGATGGCCTAGATGGGCTCATCATCCTTTCCTTACGAAAAGAAAAACACCTTGCGTTTGTAAGACATTAACAGTGCCCTGAACTCTATAATGGTCCTTAACCATCTCAAACATTTAATTTTACTCACAGAAAGCCAGCCAAAACAAGGACGGATTTGTTATGTATTTATATTTATCAAAAAATAGTGTGTTTTTTTCGACATGGTGACACTTCTATGTCATTACATAATCACTGATCTAATCGCTACTCGTGTCATCATCACCTCATCATAAACAATCTTTTGTTAATTTCTCTTAAATGTGTTTAATAAGTGTGTTTAATTGATACACAAGCATTAAAGTCAAGAGTGGTACCTTAAGTTTATTTTAGGTGGCGCCTAAACTTTTTTGCTCTATTTGAAAGAAAGGTCACGCTCAATGAATATAATATTGCGGCAGTTAGTGGACGCCCCACTGGTGAAACCTGCTCAACGCTTGATTGACAGTTCTCAAACCCCGCCCCTTTACCGATATTTCCACTGGTGGGTATGTAAAAATATCACCCGAGTTATTTATTCAAACCGTGTTTTAGAAATAATATAGGAAGGAAGAACGAAAAATAACCTAAGTCAGTTCTAGTGAATCATAGTCGCGATTTTTTTTAAAGATGCTGAACCGAGATTATTCTCAATCGCAAATAACACGGATGATTTGGCGGGATAGTGAAGTACAACGGATGTTCTCATCAAACGAAGCGTTTTATAAACATTAACAATGATGTTTTGAGTTTTAACGCGATTCAAAATCTGCACGCTGCGGGGAAATATAATGGTGTACTTATTTACCTCACCAACATGGCCGATTGAAATGCCGTATGGCGTCTTAAAGTCTTCTCATTGGCTGATTGGGCCGAACGAACACAGACTTGACGCTTTGCGAGCGCTGATTGGATGCTGCCAACGTCAGTCAAGTGAAGGGCCTCATTTAAGGTGCAAAACAAAACATGGAACTGGAGTATACTCTCTTATCTCTTTTATTTCTCTTTCTGTGTCAAGGACACATAAAAGGTGTTCGCAAATACACGTTCAGGATTGGATTTCGCAAGGGTTTATGTGGGGTAATTACAAACAGGTTACTCACTGTCACATTTGTGATCATTTAGCAGACGCTTTTATGTAAAGCGACTTGCAAATGAGAAACATCACGATCCATTTATCCCGCTAACATTAGTAACAATTCCGCAATGCCATGTAAAGAGAGCAAGATAATAGTCAAGTACAAGTTAGTGAAAAAATAATTATAGAAAAGAGAAAAAAAGGTTTCTTTTAAAATGATAAAAAGTTTATTTACCATGATGATTTTTTACTCATTTTGAAAATGCAACTTTAGATCACGGTTATAAGTTTAATCCCAGCATTCTTATCAGTATAATGCATGTCTATCTTTTAGCAGGCACTTTTCATCCAAATCCATTTACATTAACTCCAGTAATTGCGTATATGGATCAAACTGAAGTAAAGTGCCTCGCTCAAGGGCGAAATGATGATAGAGCAGAACTGTGATCTCACTAACACGCCAGTTCCTGGGTCACTGCTGCTTGGAATTAAACCTGCAGCCTTTGTGTTAGAATCCCATATGCTTAACCATCAGAACAGCACCAAATGACTCATGCATCCATAATTTGTCTCATACATTTATAATCTGTCATTACAGAAAACATAAATGTTAGCCATTGTCTACTCCTTCAGAGATAGATTGAATGAATGAATGTTTGATGGTGTCAAATGACATCCAGCAATCGATTCTAGGTAATCTGGGATGCTGCCGCACAAGTTTATAGCCCAGGGACTGTGGCTCAAAGCAGGAACATGTCTCTTCCACATATTAAAAACAACCCTGAGGCACATTCAAGCAAATATAGAATATTTCTGTAGCCATCAGTATTTTATAGTAGTAGAATTTGCTAAAGAATTTCTGACTAAGAATGGAAATAGTGTTATTTATTTACTTCCAGATTATGAATGCAAGATTTATTTATTTATGCATTTATTTATTGATGGAAATAGTTTAGTTATTCACTTACTTCCAGATTATGAATGGATGAGGCATTTATTTATTCCAGATTATGAATGCATGAGGCATTTACATATTTATTTATTGATTTAATTTTAGTTACATACTATTAAACACACAAACTATTTGCTGTGCATTTTGCATCTGCCAGAAATCTCATCAATATGAAGATCTGTGAAATGTTTGTGACCGCCTCCTGGAGCAGTGAAATGATCCTCCACTCTGTCTCCTCTTCTCACATCCTCTCCTCATTCACTTTCTCTCTAGCAGATCATTCTCCATTACCTCTGCCATAAAGCTGCTCCTCCACAAACAGTGAGAGGGCTTTCTCAGTGATCTCTGGCATCTAAATGGAGTCTTTTCCTGTCTGCAACAATAATAACCAATCTGGAAATCCCCCTGCTTTGCTGCCGTCTGGTATGGCTGGTCACGTGGTCTTGCACAGTCCCAGGGGCCCAGAGCCCTACTTGCCCTGGTCCCTTGGATGGTCCTGTTTACTTACACAATCTTTTTACTGTTAAGAATTCACAAATGGCCTTGAGACTGAAACATGGACACCCGCTGTCTAATGTATAAGTACAATGGTGGTCATCTAGTGGCACAAACCATGCGGAAGAGTAATTGGATAATCTAACTATCTATCTAGTTTGAACAACAACAGTAAGTAAATGATGACAGAATTTTCATGTTTGAGTGAACTGTCCCTTTAAATTTGACCTTGTTTCACTTGATGCTTAATGTTTTGACCATCAAGATTATAAATAATGTGTAAAAATTTCATCATCTATCTAATAATCTAACTCAACTGTTAAAAGGTAAGATCTATTTTATTTGTTTATTTACTCCTTATCTACACTGTTACTGTTCAGGCACACAGAAGAAGAGAAAAGACAGTTCCGCAAAAAAATGTGTCGGTCAGGTGTAATGTTACACTGTAGTCATTAACATAATGTATACAACGTGTGGGTTTGTTCATAAGTTACAGTAGTGTAGCAAACATTTCCATATGTTAAAAAAATTGCGTTTATTAAAATGTGGTCTTCAAAGCTTCCTCAAACCCTTGTGGAGAGCAAAGAGCTTTTGAAGGGAAGAGTTCATTTGATCTGGGATTCTTCCTTGTTTCTCGTCCTGATGTAGTAGGGGCAGGATTGCAGACGCACAGCCTGCAGCCTTTTCCCCTCTCTCATTTTTCATTTTTATTTAAATATAGCCTTCACTCCTCCTGCAGCAGCTGGTTCCACAGTTTTCCCACAGCTGGGATGAAGCACGAGGCCAGTGCTTTAATTCAGAGCAGCCACACGCTAGGTGTTCTTACGCTCGACTCTCCTTTTCCTCTTTCTTTTCATGGCAAAAAATATTGTGACGCATCTTCTGAGAACTTTTGGAAAGCAAGCCTTGCAGATCTAATATCAGCCTTTTTTTACAAACATGTGGAAGGATGACCAAATATAGGCGAGAACGACATGACACTATGCTATTCCTCGTCTCTGGGTGGCTCAAATTAGGAATTCTGTCCAGGAGCCTGCAGTCGATGAGGCAGAAATCGATGCAGCTGATGCATGCAGCATGTGACCCCGTGACCCTGAGCTCTGCGGTGTGTCTCTATGTGTTTTACGTGTAATTTAGCATGTTAAAGGCTTATTCCAGTAGTTTATTACATGCTTGAAGGAAAAGTGAACCCAAATATGAAAATTTGCTGAAAATGTATTCAGGCCATTGAAGGAGTAAATGAGTTTGTTTCCTCATCAGAACAGATTTGTAGAATTCTAGCATTACATCACTGCCGTGAACGGGTGCCGTCAGATTGAAAGTTTAAACAGTTGTTAAAACATGATGGTAATCCACAGCTAATCCACTTGACTCCAGTACATCAGTTAACGTCATGTAAGAAACAAATCCATTATTAAAGCGATAGTACATCCAAAAATGTTTTCATCATTTAATCACCCTCGTGTCATTCCAAACCCGAATGAGTTTCTTTGTAATGCTGAACATAAAAGAAGATATTTTGAAGAATGCTGCTAATCAAACAGCTGATGGTCCCCACTGACTTCCATAGTATTTCTTTCTCTACTGTGGAAGTCAGTGGGGACCAGCAACTGTTTGGTTCTTCAAAATATCATCTTTTGTGTTCAACAGAAGAAAGAAACTCATACAGGTTTGAAACGACATGAAGGTGAGTAAATTATGTCAAAATTTTCATTTTTGGGTGAACTATTTTTTTTAAGGCATTTTAACTAATGGATATCCACCTTGTTTTTGTAAATTTTATGTGTTTGGCTTCTGGTCTCATCTGCGTCCAGCTATTTTTAGCTGTACGAAACAACTCGTTTTGCTGCTTGATTTTGCAAACTGGTGTGTCCTACCATATTATTTTAATGTATTATCTTAACGATGAACACAATGGTTTGTAGTGCAAACAGTTTTACCATTTACTGCACTTCGTTATTCTTCTCGTTATTTCCCTACAGTAGGTTATGATCCAGAATTCTTGCACATTCACAGAAAACGGCTTACGTCGCGAAAAATAATGTGGATACGACTCGTATTTTAGCTGGAAGCAGTATTTTGATGCATGTTTATTACATTAATTAATTGACTGAAGTAGTGTTGTGATTAATGTGATCAGCTGTTTGAACTCTCATTTTGACGGCACCCCATTCACCGCAGATGATCCACTGGTGAGGTGGTGAAGTAATGCTAAATTTCTTCAAACTTGTTCTGATGAAGAAGCAAACTCATCTAGATGTCCTAAAAGTGAGTACGTTTTCAGCAAATTTTAGTTTTGGGGTAAACTATTCCATTATCGTTGCTTTAATGTTGTGACAAGATTTTTTAATTAATCTTTGGCATAAAAAAGGATTTATTTTAATGAACACCTTTTACCTATTATGTTATTCAAGCCAAAAGTATTAGCATTACTAAGCAGGTAGTTGGGTTATGCACATCAGTGGTTTTTGTTTACAATCTGATGGCAGTTATGAGATGTATCTTTATTGGCCGAGCTTTGGTAAATGTGAGTCTCACTTCCTTCCTTTCTGATGCTTTGCATGACTGCAAAACAGCAACACTAGGCCTGTCATTTGCTGGCAGATTTTCCTTATCTGAGCGCTGGAGTCTGGCAATCTGATTGGCGAAGAGCTTGCACCTTCTGTGCTGGATTTACTTGAAGCATTTGGTTTGTTATATTAGAGCCTGTCATCTGACTCGAACATGAAAATTGGGCCGGTGGTTCTTTGAAACCCAGCAATTTCTTCAGCATTCAGCTGCTAATGTTGCAGTTCTACCACTGACACCTAGAAGTGTTACTATTTATGTACTCGTTTAGCTTACAACATTTCAAATTTGAGCATTATATTAATGAAAATTAAATATGAAAATTATTAATGTTTCATAAATTATTAATTACTTTAATGTTAATTATTATCATTTAATTTAAATACAATCTTTGTGTCTTTCACATAGTCCAGGAGCCCCTCCTACACAGCAAGAACCAACCAGATCTACTTGTGTTAAAGCCTAGGTGGCACTGATGTGCAGTCAAGACCTATAAAGCTGCAGAGCTCACAGATGAATTCTCACATTCTGGCTTTACAGGAAGAGTCTCCATTATACAAGTTATGAACTGGAATCCTGCTACATCATTCCCAGCTGGTCATGGTAAGTGAACTTTGACAGCAGTCATTCTATCTAAAATAACAGTGCGTTACTGACATTGTATCTGGTTTTACTTTTACTTCTGCTGAATCACAAGACTTATTAGATGCATATGACTGCAACAGATGAAACCTTTTGTACCCAGCACAACATATGGCACATCTCTGGTTTGGTACAGAAGTCAGTATGATGCATGCAAAATCTAAAAAAAGACTACTGTACTGTTAGACAAAGCTTGTTTAAAGGGTGTGGTTAAAATGTATCTATAAAACGCATGGCACTTTTAACAGAAGAATATTTTTAGTGCCAAAAAAGAGATTTGAATAAGATTTCAAAAAGACTTCCGAAATACAAGTAAACATACTAAACTACTAGTGTGGAATGTGAATGAAGAAGACACAATGACAAGCAGAATCAATGACATGACTGGATTGACTTAAATTTGAAGCTTATAGCTTGTAATGATAAAATACTAAAATTAACATCTGTTTGAAAAATGCTTTTACCTCACCATATCAAACACTGATCAGAATATTAGCGTTTCAACAGCTGCTGTGTTATTCAGTATGCAACATGAAGCAATATGTAAGCAGTTACAAATTCACTTTATTCAAAATTGATCTAACAGTATTATCACATAAACATAATTGTGTATTCATGCTAATTCCGAGCAATTTAAGAAAATGTTTAATATTTAAAAGCCACATTTTTCTTGTGATGAATGTTTAATGTTTAAATGTAAAAATGCATTAACTTTATCAAAAAATGTAATAATCTGTCATAATTTTTTACAACCTTGATTTTCCTCTTTCTTCAATCAAATTCCAAAACACACTAATGCAAAGTGGCACACATAGCTAATCCTGCTGTCTTCAGATACACAGAGTCTCAAACAGATGCACAGAAAACAATAAATAGTGGGAAAAAACTAAGTTTCCCACTTACCTCCTTATTTATTTCCAAGCCTTTTACTTGCCTTATAATAGACATGCGCTTAGCTCAGAGAGCTGGCAGTAGGCCAGAGTAATCTTCACACACACACACACACACACACAATCACACTTCTGACTCGCTGTAACTTCTGTGACAGCAGCTTTAACACTTCTAACAGTGTATTGCCTCTAAGTCCACATTGCAAAGGAAAATAATGAAAAAATACCCTAACACCTGGTAATGAAACAGTTAAAATCTAATAATAAAATGATATTTTGGACATATAAAAACGTGCCAGACAAGTACATTTTTATTTATGCTAAAAAGCTTGTGTGCTTTATTTACTAGTTACTGCTGCTTATACTTGTATAATCAATGTCAGTTTGGTTAGGTGACATGATTGGATATTCCGTACATAAGTATCAATGACAAGTTAACAGTTCATATATATAAAGTGTGGGTGATGATATGGCAGCAAGATCTGAATGTCTGCGAACATAGTTGCTGGTCTCCTTGGTAACTCAGAGTGCAAGGTGTTAGGAAATCAGTCTTGTGCACACAATCGCTTGTACACATTTGTTCGTTGAGCAGGCGTTCTCTCTAGAGGAGATAAACCACATGTTTGCACTAGGCTACACATGTGATGGTGTGTCTGAGCAGTTATACGAAGTGATTCTAACAGGGCTTGCTCTCCTGACCCAGAAATGAGTTTAAGCAAACAGCAGATTGCACTTAACCTAACGGCATGTGGCTAGTCAGCCAAAAAAAAAGAATAACAGCGCCGCTTGAGTGGCGGAAATAGTGGGGCTTACAGTTTATGAAGGCATAACATTATCATAACATTAACATTGTCTCCACTCATAAAGGGAATCGTATAATACAAGTTTGGTTTAAAAGGATAATAATGAAACTTCTGTTTTCATTTATTCACAGGTGATGGGAAAAAATACAGTGGAAGTCAATGGCTACATTCTTCAAAATATCTTCTTTTGTGCTCAGCAGAAGAAAGAAACTCATACAGGTTTGGAACAACTTGAGGGTGAGTAAATTTTGTAGAGCTGGGTGATATGGACGAAATTATCACAATATTTTTTTTCATATCAGTCGATATCGATAATTATCATGATAAATGTCAAATTTTTATTTGTTTCAAGTTTAAAGGCAGATTTTTGCTACAATGTGAAAGTTGTAAAATATTCTTTATGGTCAGAACATGACAAACACTTCATGTTGTTTGAATTCTTTACACTTTTTCCAGTCATTTTTCTTTAACAAATAAATATCTTTATAGAAAAAAAATTTCTTAGTTTTGCATGTTTTAATATGTAATATTGTTTCAAATCAAGAAACAGGTTTGCATTAATTGCGATAATTCGGTAATAATTATCGCGATATAATTTTCCTCGATAAAACGATATGAAGAGTTCAATAAATGTTCGATATAACTTTTACGTGCCAAACGCTGAACGAAACAGCGCGACTCATTTGAATCGAGCCACACGGACCGTTTATCCGCTCGGATCAAAGTTCAAACCGCGGACGCGCCTAGAAAAATCGAGCACGTCGCTTCCGTTATGAACGCAGCTGCCGCGCGCCTACATTTGAAATAACGAACTTGAGCACGCGATATGTGAACGGCTCTGTCACACGCGAGCATTAAACAGCGCTGTGAGATCCAGTGTGAAACACTTGAATTCAGCGATGAACACAAATGACTCTGTGATTCAAACTAGTTTAGAGCTGTGTGCAACGAGACAGCCAGGCTTTTCAATGTACACATCGCCATCATTTACAATGGATTTACTGTAGTAACAATGTGGTAGCAATGTGGGATATTCACATTGAATTTTATTACAGGAGGAATGGTATATAATTATAGTATGTAAGTATTTGTGATTAAGCTACAGCATGTGTGCATTTATACTGTATGTTTTTAGATTACCATTTTTTCTACAAATAGGCTACCTATAAAACCATGTATTTATATTTTTACCATGGTATTGAGGTACCATTATGTGTGGTTTTAACTGTATACCTGCTACTATGGGAGACCAATGCTTATAAAAAAAAAAGCTGGGTCAGAATAAATTTAACCATATAAAACTGAGGTTGCTACAATTTTTACAGATATTACTGATTGATAATGAACAAAAATTTACCTCTGCATCCTCAAGCTACTATCAAATGTGCATTTCTAAGAGACAACAAAGAGATATTATTATCATTATCATTATCATTATCAGACAACCCAAACCTGTTTCTTGATTTGAAACAATATAACTCATAAGAACATGCAGAAATTAATTTTTTCTATTTAGATATTTATTTTGTTAAAGAAAATGAATGGTCTGGTTTCTACAACTTTCACTTTGGAGCAAAAATCTGACTTTAAACTTGAAAGAAATAAAGATTTGACATTTATCGTGATAATTATCGATATCGACTGATATGAAAAAAATGATTGTGATAATTTTTTTGCCCATATCGCCCAGCCCTAAATTATCATTATTATCGATTTATCTCCCAGCCCTAAAATTATGACAGAATTTTCATTTTTGGGTGAACTATCTCTTTTAAAAGTAACACTGATTGACACTGTTTGTAGATGTTTTGTTTGTTAACTGCACAAGGTCTGGAAGTGCATCAGGTTTTAATATGAATCTGAATCCAGTTCATCCCTCATCTGTCTGTGCACTCCAACCCGTTTGTATTTTCAAGAGCTTAACAAGATGGGTTTTGTGACTATTAGCCTATATTACATCATACTTTTCAATTTTCCGAAGTAATGATGGTATAATGAAGGCCAGGAGGAGGATAGTATGCACAGCTGTTGTTCAGTAGGGAAATGATGCTGACTGCTGCCACGGTAACCAGTGCCAACAGCCTCATTACAGTAGTGTCCATTTAGAACAACAGACACTCCGGGCACAAGATGTGATCAGTTGATATATTTAACAAACATTTTAGAATTTCAACCACCATAAAAGTTAGATTACAAGTTTGTCAGAACACGAAAAGGATGTTTGTGAACAGAAGTTGTGTTTGTTTGAGGATGTAGCCATAGCAACTGAGAGCAAAATTCAGAATTTAAAGGGATAGTTCACCCAAAAATGAAAATTCTGTCACTAATTACTCACCCTCATGTCGTTCCAAACCTGTAAGACCTTTGTTTATCTTCGGAATATACAAGAAATTTTTGATTAAATCTGAGAGCTTTCTGATCCTGCATAGACAGCAACGGAACTACCACATTCAAGGTCCAGAAAGGTAGTAAGAATAGTTCACCCAAAAATGAAAATTAGCTCATTATTTACTCACACTCCAGGCATCCTAGGTGTATATGACTTTCTTTTTTTAGATGAATCCAGTCGGAGTTCTATTAAAAATTATCCTGGTATTTCCAAGCTTTAGAATGGCAGTGGGTGGATTTTTCTCTTCATCAGTCCAAAACAAGTCCAATAAAGTGCATCCATCCATAATAACAAGCTCCTCACACGGCTCCGGGGGGTGAATAAAGGCCTCCTGTAGCGAATCATTGCGTTTTTGTAAGAAAATTATCCATATTCAAAACGTAAGAATCACTTTAATCAAACTTGCACTGACTAGTCATACACGGACACCTTTCCAGGTGGATGATGTAGGACCTCGGCTTCGCACATGCGCCGCTTAGACATAAGGAATGTGAACGCGCTGTGGAGAGAGGTAAACATAGCACCGGTCATGAATTAGAAGTTCAAAACGAGGATTTGTAAAGGAAAATGTCTGGAATTTTTGATATAAACTAAGGGGAGACTGATTTTCCTTTGCTAAAGAAGGAAACTTTGCTTCCTTTGCTCCTGTAAACAAACGTTGGCTTATACGAGACTCACCAATACACGCACAACGGCGACGTCCTACGTCATCCGCCCGGAGCTGCTTCCTTGTATGAGTAGCTGGTGCAAGCTACATTGAAGTGATTCTTACGTTTTGATGGATATTTTTCTTACAAAAATGCATTGTTTTGCTACAGGAGGCCTTTATTCACCCCCGGAGCCGTGTGAGGCACTTTTTTATTATGGATGGATGCATTTTATTGGACTTGTCTTGGACTGATTAAGAGAAACACCCACCTATTTCCATGATAAAGCTTGGAAGTGTCAGGATAATTTTTTATATAACTCCAACTGAATTCATCTGAAAGAAGGAAGTCATATACACCTAGGATGTCTGGAGGGTAAGTAAATTATGGGATAATTTTTATTTTTGGGTAAACTATCCCTTTAATCTTGAGTACTTATAGAGTAGTATTGCATCCTTCATATCTCCAAAACCTGTTTAGTTTTATCAGATTTATAAAAGATACAGGTTTACGATTCTCTCAGAAAAGAGCCGAGATCCTGGAAGTGTGCCGTGGGTGGAGCTAAAGAGTCACAAGCACAATTGGGCTACTTTAACACTGTTGCCACAGGTTGTTTTTCATGTCCGTGGGTTGAAGCGACCCCAGTAACATGATATTTAGTCCCTGGAATGTGAATTCCACGCCGAACAACCTGTATTTTTAGCAATTGGGCGGGTTTTGTTGTGAAAACCTGGCAACCCTGATTGCAGATTGCTGACAAACTACAGAAATTTGACGCAGTCTCAATTACTGCCTGCAGTTCTAATCATCTTTTATCACTGGGAATGCTTTCAGTAGCAAATGATGTGCAAATCCAGCACCGAACTGGGCCTTGTATATAAAACATTTGTCACTGAAATGACGGTTACAATCAAGCAATCAAACTTGCGAAACTCCGTTGCTGCCCAGGAAAAACAAACTGCATCCACTGTTCACGTATCGCTGGGTTCTCTGGGAAGCTGAACAAGGTTATCTTTCCCTCACAACAAAAAAAACACGCTCCTTTAGAGACATTTTTCTCGAACAAGTCCTTTGCAGCACTGCCGAACTAGCGCGATGATGGGCGCGCTTCAGGGTTGCCAGGTTTTCACAACAAAACCTGTCCAATTGCTACTCAAAACTAGCCCAATCACATTTCTTGTGGGGGGGTCGATTCAACCAACAGACATCAAAACAACCCACGGCAACAGAGTTAAAGCAGCCCAATTCCATGGGAAAACCGCAGACTTGGCAACACCGGCGCACTCTTGCTCTCGCTCTGGACGATGAGTGCGCGTGTGCGTTCTTCCGGGAGAAATGCCCATACAAGGAGTTCTACCTTTAATGAAATCATGAAGAGCCATGACTGGAAAAAACTTTCCAAAACTTGTATGAACCTGAAAGGAGTGTATTTGGCACAGAAATACTTTTTTTTTTTAACTTTAACCATGTTTAGCATGACAATCCAACTTAACAGTATAAATAAAAGTGATGGGTCGTTCTTGAACGATTTGTTCATTTTGAACGAATCTTTAATGTGACTTAGGGAAGAACGAGTCGTCTCGGGAAGTGATTCGTTCAGTCGCACATCTGCAACATCCTATTAGGTTCTGTACTGGAATTAGTTCACCTGTTTCGAGTCTTCGGCTTTTTTGAGTCGTTCGTTCATCTTATGGGGCTGTCACATGATGAACGAAAGTCTCAAACCTGAAGACTTGAGAGATGAACTAATCAATTCTCTTTCCGGCTCAGGCTGCATTGGTAAAGCTTATGGGGCTGTCACGTGATGAACAAATGACTTGAACCCGAAAACTTGTCAGATAAGAAGTGAGGTGAGCTAATCATAGGCTAAAGACCCAGGTAAACAATGAATTAATCTTTTCTGTTTCTTGTAGCATTATAGTTTTGTCTTGTTTGTAGTGTGATCAACGTTTGTGTAAGCAGTAGATGTGTTAGGGAAGTAATAATTGAAATGACTTGAAAAAAGATTTGTTCATTTGGCTAAACGAGACTCAAAGGTCTGAGTCGGTAAAATGATCTGAATTTCCCATCACTAATAATTAACTCAGAATGCATGAAGCAGCACTGGACCCCCTCTTTAAAATAGTCCCTTCTGTGTCAGTCTTCATTGTACATTCATGAGAGTACCATGACGCACGCGCTTCAAAGACTGACAGAGGAGAGGAGAAATAGTTAAATTAAGTCATTATTTTTGTTTTATTTTAGTTGCGTTACTGTCTATGCAGGGTCAGAAAGCTCTCGGATTTGATCCAAAATATCTTCATTTGTGTTCTGAAGATGAACGAAGGTCTTACGAGTTTGGAATGACATGAGGATGAGTAATTAATGACAGAATTTTCATTTTCATTTTGGAGTGAACTAGCCCTTTAAGAATTGGCTCCCTTTCAGTTCATGAGTTGGAACTTGTTTTGATTATGCCCCACAGGAAGGAACAGGTCTGGAACAACATGAAGGTGAGTTAATGATGACAGAATTTTCATCAAGTGACTTTAAAAACTGAACTAGATTTTAAAAATGTATCACTGAGTGACAGACTTTTGGAAGTGAGTGTTAGATTTCTGAAGTGTTTTAATAGCAACAGATCCATTAGACAGAACATAAGGTTCTAATTTATCTATCACATTTATCACAATTACCACAAAAAGATTATTAATAAAACGTGCAAGATCTCAAAATATTTCACCCTGATAATTAGTAACAGAAACTGTCAGGTACAAACAATTATGCAGTGCAAGTAGGGTTATTCAGGCTATCCCACCATCTTTGGCATGACAAAGGACACGTAGTCCTTTCTTAATGTTTCTAAATCTCTCTCTTTTTTCTCTCTCTCTCTCATCTCTTCTGCTCCCACCCACCCAATCATCCAGCTCTAAATTTATCTTCAATTACCTCATCAGTGCTATTATAATAGGGCAGTTCTCTGCCCATGATTCTCTGCGGCGTTGGGGGTCCCACCTGACCCTGTATGAGTGCTAAGGCCTGAGAATTGGATTACAGCTTATCCATATCAGCAGCTGTAGCTTCCTAACAAAGCCTGCAGGGCCCCTGGGCATAATTCAAGCAAGCCAGAATTCACCAAGGACACTCCTGACTGGAAAAGTGGAATGGCAGAGGAATATCCAGTGCCATAATCCTCTTTCCCCTCAACACATTACCGGACGCACCAGCATATCGACTGGCTAACACTACCCACAGAAGCAGAAGAGGTAAGAAATACTGTAGATCTCTATGTAAAAGCACTACCCAGCCACACAACAAGAGGGTCAGAGTTTATTTCCAGCCTGACAACGGAGCCTCTCTAAATCAGTGTGATCACAGCCTCACTGACAGGTTGTGACTAACCCATGCAGTGCCCCTAAATCACACACACACGCTGGGCTCAGACCTCACTGCATGCTTTTAGATTTAGTATATTGAATGAGGGCATTTCAGGTCAAAGCTGCAATATCAAAGCTGATTGCATATTAATTTAAAGGAGAAGTCCACTTCCAGAACAACAGTTTACAAATAATTTACTCACCCCTTGTCATCCAAGATGTTCATGTCTTTCTTTCTTCAGCTGTAAAGAAATTATATTTTTTGAGGAAAACATTTCAGCATTTTTCTCCATATAATGGACTGATACAGTGCCCCGATTTTGAATTTCCAAAATGCAGTTTAAATGCGGCTTCAAATGATCCCAGATCGGTTGTAAACGATCCCAGCCAAGAAAGAAGGGTCTTATCTAGCATAACGATCGGTTATTTTAATATAAATAATGCAATTTATATACTTTTTAATGCCAAATGCTCGTCTTGTCTTACTCTGCCTGGACTGTTTTTGTTCCGGTTCGTGACAGTTAGGGTATGTCAAAAAACTCCCATCTCATGTTCTCCCTCAACTTCAAAATCATCCTATATCGCTGTTTTACCGTTTTGTTTTTTTGTTAAAGGAGAACTCCACTTCCAGAACAGCAATTTACAAATAATTTACTCACCCCCTTGTCATTCAAGATGTCAACCAATTATGGTTTTTGAAGAAAGCATTTCAGGATTTTTCTGCATATAATGGACTTCACTGGTGCCCCGAATTTGAACTTCCAAAATGCAGTTTAAATGCAGCTTCAAAGGGCTCTAAATGATCCCAGCCGAGGAAGAAGGATCTTATCTAGTGAAACGATCTGTCATTGTTTTCGAAAAATAAAAATTAGTATACTTTTTAAGCACAAAAGCTTGTGTAGCACAGGCTCTGGGATGTGCGTCCACGGGTCGTTCTTGAATGATTTGTTCATTTTGAACAAATCTTTAATGTGACTTGGGAAGAACGAGTCATCTCGGGGAGTGATTTGTTCAGTCATGCATGCGCAAATCCTATTAGGTTCTGTACTGGAATTAGTTCACCTGTTTCGAGTCTTCGGGTTTTTCGAGTCATTCGTTCATCTTATGGGGCTGTCACATGATGCTGATTTTGCTAAATTGAACAAAATGACTCAAAATGATTTGTTAATTTTGCTGAACGAGACTCAAAGGTCAGAGTCGGTAAAATGATCCGAACTTCCCATCACTACTACGAATCACGTCTAAGTTCATTGTCCATGTACTCCGGCTCAAAAAGGTAGAGTATGTCGAAAAACTCCATCTTATTTTCTCCTACAACTTCAGAATCGTCCGACATTGCTGTACCTTTTTGTTTGTAAACAGTATTTAACTTACTTGCACTTTCTTAGTCTTTGCGTGTTCGCTTTGTAAACACTGGGTCTGTAGTTCCGCGTGACCTTTCGACGTGATTCAATAGTACGTGAACGCGCATCCCAGAGCCTGTGCTACACAAGCTTTTGTGCTTAAAAAGTATACAAATTTTTATTTTCCAAAAAAATGACAGATCGTTTCGCTAGATAAGACTCTTCTTCCTCGGCTGGGTTCGTTTAGAGCCCGTTGAAGCTGCATTTAAACTACATTTTGGAAGTTCAAAATCAGAGCACCATATCAGTCCATTATATGGAGAAAAATGCTGAAATGTTTTTCTCAAAAAACATAATTTCTTTACGACTGAAGACAGAAAGACATGAACATCTTGGATGACAAGGGGGTGAGAACATTATATGTGAATCTTTGTTTTGAACCTGTAAGACCTTTGTTCATATACAAATTAAGATATTTATGATGAAATCCAAGAGCTTTTCTGACCCTCTATAGACAGCAATGTAACGGAAAAGCGCAATTGTATATTAATGCTATATGGACATTTTCACACACTCATCTCTGGCTGATGACAGAATATTTTCTAATTGTTGTATTGAGCATTTTCTGTAAATCTGCTAATATGTATTGTAAAAAGCATATGCAAATAAACTTGAATTGAACTGAATATGCTTATGCCGTCAATCGGAATGCTTATTTTAGTTTGTTTTTAATGATTGTTTTATTTTATTCTTCAAATTATTGTGATATGATCCAACTAGATGTGATCCAACATGTATTGACATGGATTGGTGGATTGAAAGTCTGAGAGTGTAAACTGAAAGGTTGTTCATTTTAGCCTGAGGTCATGCATCCAATGTGACGTCACAGGCACAGATGATGTAAGGCAATGCAGTGAGCTCAGAGCCAGAGTTTCAGTGGGAGGGCAGCTCATTTGGAACAGATAAAGGTGCTTTGTTTTCTTCACTTCCTCCTCTCTGGTACATGACTAGAACATTGTTCCTGTGTTATAGTATTTGCTCATTTGAAGGGAAACTGAGCTGCCCTTTGTGGATCTGACCTAACAGAATCGGTCAAGAGAGGAGAAAGTATATTTACCAAGGGTGAACATCTAGGGTGAAACTAATAAATCTTAGAAATAAAAATGAATAGGCCTAATATTGCGAAATGGCTCTTATAACACTGCAATAACATGAATGCAGATATCATACAGAATCGGTGTTCATGGGTCAATCAATACATGGTTAAACGATCAAAAAATATACACCTTTTTTATAGTAACTAATACTTTCATTAAGCAAGGACACATTTTATTGATCAAAAGTGATATTAAAGACATTGTAAATGTCAAAGAAATAGTGTTTTTCCAATGGTTTTTACAAAAATATTAAGCAGCACAACTAACATTAATAAGATTTTTTTTCTTGAGCAGCAAATCAACATATTACAATGATTTCTGGAGGATCATGTGACACTGAGGGCTGGAGTAAATACTGAAAATTCAGCTTTGTATCACAAGAATAAATTACTTTTTAAAAGTATAAAATAAAAACTGTAATGACATTTTTAAATTGTAACAATATTCCACAATATTACTTTTTGTTAACGTGAATGCAGCGTTGGTGAGCTTTTTCAAAAACATTAAAGAAATAACATTTGACAAATAGCTCTGCTCAAAAGCTATTTTATTTTTAATGTTTTTATTAAGCAGTTAAAATTCATTATAAAAAAGAATGATTGAATCAGATCTTTAATAACTCCAATAAACTCCAAATTAAAAAAATAATAAATAAAATGAAATAAAATAAAATAAGTAGGTTATGAAAAAATGATTAAAAAAAGTACAGAGCTCTGAAGAGACACAGTGATGGAAAAATATCAGATGGGAAGGGAAAATATATTTCTATGCTTTTGTGTTCTCTGTATATTCCTCAAAGAAGATTTGTGTTTGCTTTTTAAACCTTTAGTTTTGCGGAGTAACACAAACATTTTTCGAGCAAAAACAAAAGTTTGTTAGATTGATAAACATTTTCACAGTATGTAAAAAATACACTACCAGTAAAAAGTTTTTGAACAGTAAGATTTTTTATGTTTTCTGCTCACCAAGCCTGCATTTATTTGATCCAAAGTACAGCAAAAACAGTACAATTTTTAAATTTAAAACAACTGTTTTCTATTTGAATATATTTTAAAAAGCAATGTATTCCTGTGATTTCAAAGCTGAATTTTTAGCATCATTACTCCAGTCACATGATCCTTCAGAAATCATTCTAATATTCTAAATTGGTGCTCAAAAAAAAATTGTTTATTATTATGTTGAAAACACCCGAGCAAATTTTTTCAGGTTTCTTTGATGAATAGAAAGTTCAGAAGAACAGCAGTTATCTGAAATAGAAATCTTTTGTAATGATAAATGTATTTATCATCACTTTTAAATAAATTTAAAACACCCCCCCTCCCCCCAAAAAACAGAAAAAAAGAAAAGAAAAATAAATAAATAATAAGAATTATACTGAGATTATACTGAGTCCAAGCTTTTGAATGGTATAGTGTATAATGTTACAAAGGCAGAAGAGACTTCTTTTTATCTTCATTTTTATCCTTCATTAAAAATCTTACTGTTCAAAAACTTTTGACTGGTAATGTAATATATTTATAAAAAAAAGAAAACTTGTACCATCTCGCATGTTCTTCCACCACCATGTTCTTTTTGGAGCTTCGTAGTAAAAGAATAAGCGGCCTGTTATTGTACAAGTACAATAGCAAGTATTTGCATTCCTCCAAGATACTACTATGAAAATAAGATCCTTTTACAAGATTACTAGTCAATACAGTGTTTCAAGCTAGACCAGTTTCCCTACAGACTCATAACATATCACATATCTCATATCTCATATCACTCAACCAAATGCATTGATATACTTAGAAGAATAACAGCAATCACCAGAAGAGCTTTCTGAGCAGATTTTGATGATAAAGAGTCACTGTAAATGTTGTATTGGGACTCATGTGGGTCCATTAAGTCCCATGCTTTATGGGAAAACATTGGAGTTTACATAGAGATGATATCTTCTGAAAAACAACATCTAGCAAGCGTCCATCTAATGAATCATAATGGAGCATTTAACAACTCAAAACTTTTATGTGGTTACCTCATTGGTAGGTAATTTATAAGGTAAAACAAGTGCTTTAGTGGTGTGCAACATTGGCAAAAAGACGTCACAGAACGGTTATGTGTGTCTCACCGCTAAGTGGAAAATGCAGTTATCTTTGCCAATCCAGAGAAACTTTTTTGTAAAAAGAAAGCTGAGGGAAACCTGTGTTTTAGCACAACATAAGCATCCTTTGGATTTCAGTATACAAATGTAATGAATCGGCACTACACCAAATGTGTTGATTTCTCTGCATGCCTGTTACTTTCATGGTTTACACAATCCTCTGCTGAGCAAAACCTCTAAAGGTAACCCAGTCCCAGAGAGGACTTACAAAAACAACTCACTTCCCTAAAGACAAACAAGCAGTGGAGCAGAGGCCTGTTGACCCAGCAGTATTACACACTGTATTAACCGGTAAGTGCTAGTTAAAGTGGGTAGATTATACACACCAGGTCAGACTGGCACTTCTGCAGGACCACTGTTCTCACAAAAACACAATAAAGATCTGGTGCAAGGCTTGAGGAATTAAATAATCAGTGTCCTTGAGGATATTTGTAGTGAAATTATGTTTTTGGATTATTTGGGGTCATGTGCACACTATGTATAGTACTATAATCATACACATTACTTTACATTAATACAATATTTATACTGTATTATACAGTTTACATACACCTTGCAGAATCTGCAAAATGTTAATTATTTTACCAAAAATAAGAGGAATTATACAAAATGCATGTTATGTTTTTATTTAGTCCTGACCTGAATAATATATTTCACATAAAAGACATTTACATATAGTCCACAAGAGAAAATAAAAGTTGAATTTATAAAAATGACCCTGTTCAAAAGTTTACATACACTTGATTCTTACTGTCGTTACCTAAACTTTTGTTTTTTTCTCGTGATAGTTGTTCATGAGTCCCTTGTTTGTCCTGAGCAGTTAAACTGCCGACTGTTCTTCAGAAAAATCCTTCAGGTCCCACAAACTTTTTAGCGTTTTTGTGTATTTGAACCTTTCCCAACAATGACTGTATGATTTTGAGATTCATCTTTTTTTTACACTGAGGGCAACTGAAGGACTCATATACAACTATTACAGAAGGTGTCAAACACTTACTGATGCTTCAGAAGGAAAAACGATGCATTAAGAGCCAGGGGGTGAAAACTTTTTGATTTTGAAGATCAGGGTAATTTTAACTTATTTTGTCTTCTGGGAAACATGTAAGTATCTTCTGTAGCTTCTGAAGGGCAATACTAAATGAAAAAATAAGATATTTAGGCAAAATAAGAAAAATGTACACATCTTCATTCTGTTTAAAAGTTTACACCCCTGGCTCTTAATGCATTGTGTTTCTCTCTGGAGCATCAGTGAGTGTTTGAACCTTCTGTAATAGTTGCTCAGTGTGAAAAGATGAATCTCAAAATCTTACAGTCGTTGGAAAGGGTTCAAATACACAAAAATGCTGAAACACCAAAGAATTTGTGGGATCTGAAGGATTTTTCTAAAGAACGTAGGGCAATTTAACTGTTCAGGACAAACAAGGGACTCATGAACAACTATCACTAAACAGATAAACCAGCTGTGGATTATTCAGGTATCAACACAGTGTTAAGAATCAAGTGTATGTAAACTTTTGAACGGGGTCATTTTAATAAATTCAACTATTATTTTCTCTTGTGGACTATATGTAAACGTCTATTATATGAAATATCTTATTCAGGTCAGTACTAAATAAAAATAACATGCATTTTGTATGATCCCTCTCATTTTGGTCAAATAATTAACATTATGCAGATTTTGTATGGTGTATGTAAACTTTTGACCTCAACTGTGTACATTCATTTTTTAAATTAAAAAATCTACTACTGTTCAGAATTATTAGCATTATTATTATTTGGACAAAATGTATATTTTTATTCAGCAAGGACACATTCAGATAATCAAAACTATTTTATATTCTATTTTTTAAAGACAAAGTATCATAGTTTTCATCCAAAAAAATAGCAGCACAAATATGTTGACGTTAATAAGAAATAAAAAAATGAATAAGAAATGTTTCTTGAGCACCAAATCAGCACATAATGATTTCTGAATAATCATGTGGTACTTGACAAATCAGCTTTGCCATTACAGGAATATTAGTGTTTTATTATATTACATTTTTATACATCTTACATTACTTCTTTCAAAAACGTTTAAATAAATAAATTAATTGATAAACAAATAAATAAATAAATAACTTTAAATATTTATTTAACAAACTTTAGTATCTCACACTTAAATGATTGTTTTAATTTGTGTATTAACATTAACTAAGCATCATAAAGTCAAAAATGTTAGGGCAATACTGTCCTAATATAATAATGAACAAGCCTCTTTTAAACAATGAAATTCTTGATATTTAAAAACTTAATATTTGACATCATCTATTTCTTAAAAAAAAAAAAGAAGAAGAAAAGAAAAAAAAAAACTAAATAACAAAACTGCTTCACTACTTATCAATAATGCTTATAAATAATACTACATTTAAAAAAAGCAGAATATAGAAACATAAAACAGAAACTATATACTGGTCCCCTGTAGACTTGCATGATTTGACTGTTTGTCAGGGTCAGTTCTTTTAAAATATATAAATATATATATATACACACACACACAAGAAATGAGTTTTAAGACAAGATTTAAAAATATTGCGATTTTGCTTGCCTTATTTCAATAGGTAGGGAGTTCCACAGTTTTGGAGAAGAAAAAGCCCTATCGCCCATCAATCTTAAACGGGTGGATGAACAGTTAACAAACCAGTATCAGAAGAATGAAAGGTCACACCTTGGGGTGTATGGAGTTAAAAGCTCTGACAAACATTTGGGTTCCCACCCAAGCACAGCCATGTAAGTAAGCATCAGAATTTTAAAATCAACCCTAAACCTAAGAGGAGGCCAATGCAAAGACTCCAAGATAGGAGTGATATGATCTCTTATCCTTGTTCTAGTTAGGATTCTAGCAGCAGAATTTTGCATGACCTGCAATTTGTTTAGGGTAGCTTTGGAACCCCAGCCAACAAAGCATTGCAAATAGTCAAATCGGGAGAAAACAAATGTGTTAATCAACTTCTCAGCAACAGGAAAAGACAGCATTGGACGTAATCTGGCAATATTTTTAAGATGGAAGAAAGATTTTTTAACAGTATTCTGAACATGAGGCTCAAATGTTAGAATCAAATATCACCCCCAGATTTTATAGTTTAGCCCAAGATTCCATGATAGAATCATCAACAATTAAAGAAACTGCTCCAGCTTCTCTATCTCTTCTGTTCCATCTTAGTCTTTTCACTGTTAAAACAAAGACAATTTGGCGACATCCATTCCTTTATCTTAGAAATACATTGAGAAAGAAAATCCACTGACACAATATCATCAGGTTTTGAGTGTATGTAAATTTGAGTGTCATCTGCATAGAAATGAAATTTTAGACCAAGAGATCTCAAGAGCTGACCAAGTGGGAAAATGTAGATATTAAAAAGCATAGGGGCCCAAAATTGATCCCTGAGGGACTTCAGATTTCACAACACCAACCTCTGATCTAAATTCACCCATGGTAACAAACTGCTTACGATCTGTGAGGTATGACTTAAACCAATTAAGTACAATATCAGAGACCCCAAAAACAGTTTCTAAATGAGCAATTAAAAGAGAATGATCTACAGTGTCAAAAGCACTGAGGTCAAGAAGGATCAAGAATAGAAAGACAGCCAGAATCTAAGGCAATTAGCAGATAATTTGTGACCTTGACCAATGCTGTTTGAACGCTATGAAATTTACGGAAGCCAAGGCTCAAATAGATTGTTTTTAATGTGTATGTATATGTATGTATATACATATATATGTGTGTGTGACCCTGGACCACAAAACCAGTCATAAGGGTCTATTTTTTGAAATTGAGATCTATACATCATCTGAAAGCTGAATAAATAAAAGTTCCACTGATGTATGATTTGTTATGATAGGACAATATTTGGTCAAAATCCAACTATTTGAAAATCTGGAATCTGAGGGTGCAAAAAAATCTAAATATAGAGAAAATCGCCTTTAAAGTTGACCAAATGAAGTTCTTAGAAATGCATATTACTAATCAAAAATTAAGTTTTGATATATTTACAGTAAGAAATTTACAAAATATCTTAATGGAACATGATCTTCACTTAATATTCTAATGATTTTTGGCATAAAAGAAAAATCAATCATATTGACCCACACAATGTATTTTTGGCTATTGCTACAAATATACATGTGCTATTTATGACTGTTTTGTGGTCCAAAGTTACATATATATATATATATATATATATATATATATATATATGTATATACACACAAACACACTGCCTGTCAAAAGTTTGTGATCGGTACGATTTTGTACGATAATGTTTTTTGAAGAAGTTTTTATTGCTCATAAAGGCTACATTTATTTGATCAAAAATGCAGAAAAAAAAAAATGTTCTAATATGTAAAACTGTTGTTTATTAATTTTTTAAATATTATTATTTCTTTTGGAACATGTGATACATTTTCAGGATTCTTTGAAGATTGGATGAATAAAAAGTTAAAAATACCAGCTTTAAAATAGAAATATTTTCTAACAATATACAGTACCGTTAAATAGTTTGGGGTCAGTAAATTTTGATTCTTTTGAAAAAAAGAAATTAATACTTTAATACGGCAAGGATGTGTTAAACTGATAAAAATGGATACCAAAGACAAAAAATATTTCTATTTTGGATAAATGCTGTTCTTTTTAACTTTTTGTTCATCAAAGAATCCTGAAAAAATGATCACAAGTTCCAAAAAAAATATTTGGCAGCACAACTGTTGCCAACATTGATAATTCTAATAATAAATCAGCATATTAGAATGATTTCTGAAGGATCATGTGACACTTAAGACTGGAGTAGTGGCTGATGAAAATTGAGCTTTGCATCACAGGAATAAATTATATTTTAAAGTATATTTAAAAAGATACCATTATTTTATATTTGATTATATTACTGATGTGTTTTTTTGTTTGTTTGTTTTCTGTATTTTTTTTGTATTTTTGATCAAATAAATACAGCCCTGACGAGCATAAGAGACTTTTTTAAAAATCATCACAAGTCTTACTGATACCAAACTTTTGAACAGCAGTGTAGCAGTGTTTTTTTCCTTGAAAGATATATGTAAATAAACCACTTGACCAGAAAAGTATTTGCATTGCATATATTAATACTTATCGTGATTAATTTTGTCAAGAGCTGCAGAAACATGTCCTTTTCATTTTAAACTGATACACTATATGTCATACTTCTGCTTCAGGAATGCTGCAAACCAGTGTGGGCCTTGTCTTAACATGTACCTCCGCACATGAAAGGAGTTAAGACATGTCCACACACAAGAGGTCCCCAGGGACTGAATTTGTCGATGGCGCCTTTGTGTGGATGGACTTAACTATCACGATGAAAGATTCTCTCCCTCAAGCTTTAAACATCACAGCAACCTATGAAGGCAGACTCAAATGTAAGAAAACGGCTGCTATTTTTCCACATAGTCCAATTAGAAAGCCTCCGTGGAGAATAAAGCGTGCAGTTCTGCAATTTCCACAGTGATCGTGTCAGATGCCACCCTGCCCACCTTCCCAGAATGACTGGTCACATTTATTCATCTACAGGACTGACTGACCTCACCTCATACAAACCAGAAATTACATCTACTGAAGTATCAAAGGCCTGCATTGCTTAATGACCTTTACTTGAACCATGGACAAATAAAGCCAGACTCTCTGAGCTTCAGGTGCTGCCGAAGCTGTGTGCCGCTCTTGTTTTTGATGTCTACTATACTTATGTATGGGAATAGGAAAGGGTGACCTGTCTGTGGACTGGCTGTCTACTTTCCAAAACACATGATGGTAGCAGGACACCCTGGGACAGAAGCACAAGAGTAACCATGGCAGCTTTCTATTTAAAGTGCTCTGACAACACCTAGTGGTGAAATCTGTAATATCCCTCTTTCTGCCAGATGTTCTGTGATGCCATTGAACTATGTAAACTATGAAATTTGATACAGCAGTGAGATGTGGAAAAGGCCATTTGGATCCATTAACCTCAACACAACCCCCAAAACACCACTCAAGCAGGAAGTTGCTCCACTCAGCACAACCCCAGCGCTTTTCTGCTCTGGTTAACAAAAGGGAGTTCAGCTGACTGAGTTTACTCTGCTGACCAGAGCACCTTCCTCTCACTAATTGTCTGTCTTGCTTAAGTTATTACCTGATGTGATGAGACCACTAAAGCAAAATCTCAAACTTGGCCGAGAAGTGCAATAATCAGTTTTATGGGCTTTCTTGAGCACAGAAAGAAAGAAAGAAAGAAAGAAATTTAATTAAATGTATGTACCTATTATTTTGAAATATACAGTACCTTGCAAAAGTATTCATACCCCTTCATTTTTTTCACGTTTTGATATACTGCAGCCTTATGTTAAACTGCTTTAAATTACATTTTTTTCCACATCAATCTACACTCCTCACACCATAACGACAAAGCAAAAAACAGGCTTGTAACAGCTTTGCAAATTTATTAGAAGTTAAAAAACTGAAAAGATTCCATTGCATAAGTATTCATACCCTTTTCTGGGACACTTGAAATTTAGCTCAGAAGCACTCATATCGTTTCTAGACGTTACTTCACTTCATGTGGAGTTAACCTGTGGCAAATTCATTTGAATGAGTATGATTTGGATAGGTACACACCTCTAAAGCTGAAAATGCATATCAGAGCAAAAACCAAGCCCTGAGGTCCAAAGAACTGCCTGTAGAACTCAGAGACAGGATTGTGTCAAGGCACAGATCTGGGGAAGAGTTTAGAAAAAAATTCTGCTGCACTGAAGGTTTACAGAAGCATGTAGTCTCCATTATCTATAATGGAAGATGCTTGGAACAGCTAGGACTAGAGCTGGCCTCCTGGCCAAACTGAGCAATTGATGGAGAAGGGCCTTGGTTAGACTGCTGAAAAAGAAGTTGATGGTCACTCTAGTTGAGCTCCATGATCATAAAGCAGATGGAAGAAACGTACTGAAGGACAAACATCACTGCAACACTCCACCGATCTGGGCTTTATGGCGACGTGGAAAGACTCAGTCTTCTCCTCAGTGAAGATCCATGAAAACCCACTTGGAATTTGCAAAAAAGCATTTAAATAAGAAACAAGATTCTCTGGTCTGATGAACCTCAATTCCAAGCATCATGTAGAGAGGAAACCAGGCACTGCTCATCAACTACAAAGTAGCATCCCAACTGTTTTTCACTGACAGGGACTAAGAGACTCGTCAGAGTAGAAGGAAAGCTCAACACAGTTAAATATAGAGATAGCCTTAATGAAAACCTAGTCTAGAGCAATCAGAACCTCAGACTGGGCAGAAGTTTCACATTCCAACAGGACAATGACCCTAAGCACACAGCAAGAGTGGCTTATAGACAACTCTGTGAATGTCCTTAAGTGGCCTAGCCACAGCCTGGACTTGAACCCAATCAAACATTTCTGGAGAAACCTGAAAATGTCTGCCAGCCCCTATCAAAGCTGACAGAGCTTGAGAGGTGAAGAGGTGAGGAGAAGAATGGCAGATAATTTGCAAATGCAGATGTACAAAGCTTGTCACATCATACCAAAAAGACTTGAGGCTGTAAAGGTGCAATACTAAGGGTATGAATACTTATGAAATGTACTTATATATAATTCATAATTACCCCTGGAACTTAAGAATCATGCCATTCTCAAATTCAATGTCATCTTTGTTCCCATAGAACATTTAATGTGTGGGGGAAGTCTGTAAAAATGCATGAAACATCAGAACTATATTAATAATTCATACGCCACATGGTGTCCACAGCTGTGCCATTCTCATAATCTGACATAAATACTGAAAGGTTTGCTTTAACTATTCAATCATTTCTATAAAATGTCATGCACAATTTACATTCTGTGTAAGTGATTCATGTTAATATTATACATAACAGAATACCTTTGCGTAAAACACACAGCTGGTACAGAAACTAAAGCCAGTGACACTGTAAACAAAATTTGATGAATTGTGCTAATGTGCAAAACGCCATATACAAATAGGAAACCAATGAATTGACCCATTTCAACTGTCCCTTTTCAACTTGAGCTTCCTTCAAAAGCAGAATAAAGGTGTATAGTTATACAATATAGAAATGTATATGTCATTTAGATATAAGTAGTGTAAATTTCCATTTTAAGTGTCTTGGCTAATAGAAGTCTTCTATTTAAGTACCTTGCCTACACATGATGCGAAGTTGGAAGAAACCAAAGTTACTTGCTGCCATCTAGTGGACACTTTTATAAACTGCATTTCCTGAAGACTTAAAATTAAAATTATTTTCCAAATGCATGAAATGCTCTAGCTCTCATTCTGTGACAGAAATTGTGTGATCATAAATAAAAGAAGATGTAGCCTAATAATATCTTAAGATGTAAAATAAAAAAAACAAAAATAGGAAGTAGTCACATTGCCTCACAAACCACTGAGGGACAATTCAAATGCAACGCCTCACCAGGTATTTTTTAAAAAATTAACTTAAATTTTACATTTTTAGCATATCATTTGTAAAGACATGATTTACAATATATTTAGTTTCTATTTTATGTATTTTATTCCTAAAATAATCTCAGTAAATACAAAATGTTGATGCATAAAATGCTTCTACTACTGCAGCAAAACTAGAAAATGCTGTAACCAGCATGCTTTGCTGCATAATCTGTCTACAAAATGTTTCCTAAGCACACTTTACAGTGAAAGCACTGTTTTGTAACCCTGCTCTGAGGAAGTACTGAAAATTGTCCAGATACTATTTTTAGTGCAACTGCAAATGCCAAATATGTTCTATGTAGACAAGCATTATTTAAAAAAAAAAAAATCCATGGACTTCCATGGAAGTTTACTAGTATGTCTGCAGGTGCTTTCATGGCCTCTAGAGGGACTAAACACAGCTTTACATTTTACTCTGTTATGGTGCAGCCGATGTAGTCCACAAAATAAGTAACTAGTTCTACCATCCACCTTCATGATAAACTTCAGCATCATCCTTCTCTAAAGAAAGGAATATCTGAAAAAGCATGCAATACTTATGAATGGAAACCTAATTTGTTAAGAAATAACCTAAGAAATATTTGCAAATGAAGTCGTTTTTAAGACAGATGTTTTTGCAGCAGTGCAGAAGTGCAATTTGGAATGTCAATTATTCATAAAATTGTGCAAAAGGTGCATTTGTATATAATATCTTAATGGAACAAGTTATTAGCTTAGCCTATCAAATTGTTCCAGCTGGAGAAAATAAACAGTAATAAATATTTAAAAATAGTTATGAAGTAGCTTACAAGACTGCAATGATCACTTGTGCCACTTTTATCCCTTAGCCTACAAAAACTTTCCATGGTAAGCACACTTTCCACCAATATATCACAGTATATTGTTATACTGTTAAATACATAATATGTAACCTTCAAACAGTGTAAAGAACTTTCAGAATATTTTGCCATTTTGTTAATTCCTTTGTTTGAAGATAGTGGTGGTTAACAGGCTGTGAGAAAAATTAGTATGGTGATAATTTTAGCAGACACTATAGTACATGTTGGTTAAAAATGCAGTGAAAATGCCAGCTTTGTCATCTTTATTTGAGCGTAGGGATCGCCTAACTATTGATAAAACTCAAATAAAATAAATTAGAACAATATTTAAAGATAATAATATATTATTAGCATAAAGAGATATTATAAAATAATATATAAATATAATATAGCACACATATAAATAACATATTTCTATTAATAAAGAGAAAATGCCAAAAAAAAACCGTTAAGCAATGTAGAAGCAGGCGCAACGTCGACATAAAAATACACTTGTATTAGTAGCCCATATACTCTCATTATTTCAGAAGGACTCAGTTCCACCATGACACGGTGAGCGAAAATCTCGATTATGTGAAATGGCGGCAAGAGGAGGAGGCGAGGACGGAAACATGATACAGTACAGCGCCACTGCACTGAACCAACGAGTGAAACAGAAAACCCGGAACGGATTTTACACATCATTTGGAATCTTCCACACAGCAAGAGACACAAACTACTAGAACACTCCATTATCATCAACGAAGCTACCCACACGGTGAGTCAAAGAAGTCGAGTGAAAACATGCAGTGAGCCCGGGTGCCAGTCTCGACAGCAAGGTTGTTATAAATGACAAGAACTTATTTATTTAATTTAGTCGTTCCCTCAGCCATTGTAGTAGCCTAAATACCCTTTCAGTAACCAAAAAAATATAAATACTAATATTAAAAATGCTACATGCATTAATAACTGTGGGAACACCATCAGTTTGTGAAAAGGGTCCATAACTAGGATCTACTTGAACTTGCTCGCTTAAACCAAATATGGCTAAAAAAGGAATGCATCACCATTATACAAGTCCTCACAAGTAATCTGTAAAGTACTGCATTTATTTCCTCTGTGTAAAAATGTGACTTAGTGAAACATTAGCTGTGACCAAGAACGTACTGAATCAAGAACCTACTACATATTGCCATTTTCCTTTGACTTTTTGGTTGTTAAACACAATTGAATCATCAGTGGCAATTTTTTGTTACCTACAGCACTTAAGATTCCTCATGGCTCGGTATTTTATTGCTTACTCTATCATGAGTAATACATTTTTGCTCATCCTCATAAGGTTGCTCTTACAATAATATAGTCTGGCTGACCCTTTTGTTCAGAGTCTATGAGTCTTAAATATTACTCTGCTCTCACTGTTGTTCATTCTTTTCCAGCTCTGATTATGCTGGTCCTCAAAATAAATACTTGTTCTCAAGTTAATTTTACCACTGGGGCCTTGACTGTTCCCAGCTGTCCCTCCTCCCATCCACTCTCGAATTGGTCCCTGACCATACATGGTCTTAGTTGAAGAAAGCGGCAGGCCATGAGAGCTGTAGGAAGAAGTGATCTGCCACTCAAACAAGGCTGTGTGTGAAAGGGAGGACCCTGTGACTCGGTAGCGCTGGCCATGTTACTCCTCCACCACAAAAATTTACACTGTAATACCGTGGAGCTAAAAATGGGTGAGGAACTAAGCTCAGAAACAGAAACTTTACCTAGACTGTATGTTTCACTCAGCTTGTAACGACTTGAATTCACTGTAAAGACACAAATAGGTGTTTCTGGGTGTGGAAGTTGAAATAGTCTTTCTGTTACAGGTGTCAGGTGAGTCATGTTGCATTACAAGATTCATAACAAAACTAAACTCTTTCTAAGCACGTCAACGAGGTGGGCTGAGGAGAGGCTACAACATTTATATGAATTACAGCAATTTATCGGCAATTTGATGTAGTGTGGTTTCTGAATTGTGATGCATGCTGGTTCACACATTTGTAAACCTGTTCTTCAAATACTGGATGATATCTAGGCAGCGTAAGTATCCATAGCGATTAAAAGAACTGTGTCTGATTCATAAAGAAGGTGTTTTTGATGACATTTGAGTTTGTAGTTGGGGATATGATGACATAATTCCTGTTATGTTATTCTAATGAAGTGAGAGACTGCCTTCCTTCCCACATTCTACACAGAGAGATTGTATGACGCACTGCATGGAATTTAACACTTCTGACTCTTAAAGACTCCATGAAATTGCTTTACGACCACAGAAGTGACCTGTGTTCATTTCTTACTGAAAGAAAGTTTTTTGGGCAGTTTTTTAAAATAACATGACAGCCATGAACCGTGATTCTCATCTAAATGTGTTTAGGTCCTTATCTGTCTCTGTCTGTTTTTCTTTTTAACTCTCGCTATCAAAGACTGTAATCTGCCTGTAAAAACAGGGGAAATGTACTGTGTGTGTGTGTTTTTTTTACAGTGTACAATAATTTTAGTGGTTAACATAGTGTGTGACAGAAGTGGAACATATATTTCTGCTTTCACATTCATATAGCCCACAATGTACAAAATAGGAATTTACAGTTTTGCACGTTTCAGTTTCGTCCATAGTGAAAATAAATTCCAACAAATACACAACAGATTATTAGATACATATGAAAAAATGCCTAATCCAATTAATGTATTACGTACTATAAAAATAGTTTGAAAACACTCATTATTTAAATAATTTAATATGTGACCCTGGAGCGCAAAAGTAGTCTTAAGTGTCAATTTTCCGAAATTGAGATTTATACATCATCTGAAAGCGGAATAAATAAGCTTTCCATTTATATATGGTTTGTTATGACAATATTTGGATGAGAGACAACTATTTGAAAATCTGGAATCTGAGGATGTAAAAAAATAAAAATATTGAGAAAATCACTATTAAAGTTGTCCATATGAAGTTCTTAGGAGTGCATATTATTAATCAATAATTAAGTTTTGATATATTTACGATAGGAAATTTACAAAATACCTTAATGGAACATGAACATTATATCCTAATGATTTTGGGCATAAAAGAAAAAGCGATAATTTTGACCCATAAAATATATTTTTGGCTATTGCTACAAATACATGTTACTTATGACTTGTTTTGTGGTCCAGGGTCTCATATACACAATGAATTATAAATTATTCAAACTTAAATAGTCATTTTACAAACATTTCGACTTCAACATCAAATCTAGATGTTGGCTCTGACTGTGTAATGTGTTACGCCTTATAAATAATGTAAACTGATAAATGAATAAATGGATCATCAACCCATACTGATATAATGATTCGTATCAACTCACTTCCTGCTTTTCTGTCTCTCGCTGCACATTCTGTGTCTCTTTTTATTTCTCCAGCTATTCCTTGTGGATTCTCTCAGTCCCATATGTCTGATTTAATAGGGCTTGTATCATCCCAGCACATTTTTCAGTACAATTAAAGGAATCGTCCACCCAAGAATTAAAATTCTCAGATCATTTATTCACTCACTTACTCATTTTAAACTATTAAGATTTTATTTTTAACACAAAAGGAGAAATTTAGCAGAATGTTGATACTGCTCTTTTCCATAGGAGTGAAGGTAACACTTTATTTTAAGGCGTCCTTGTTACGCACGTTACATGTACTTACTATTATTATAATAACAATTAATTATGCATAATTACATGCAAGTAACCCTAAGACTAACCCTAATCCTAACCCTAATTATGTAGTAAGTACATGTACTTAATTAAAGGAGTAGTTCACTTCCAGAACAAAAATTTACAGATAATGTACTCACCACCTTGTCATCCAAGATGTTCATATCTTTCTTTCTTCAGTCGTAAAGAAATTGTGTTTTCTGAGGGAAACATTTCAGGATTTCTCTACATAAAAAAACGAATTCTATGGTGCCCCCGAGTGCGAACTTCCAAAATGCAGCTTCAAAGGGTTTTAAACAATCCCAGCCGAGGAAGAAGTGTCTTATCTAGCAAAACAACTGGTTATTTTGTTTTTAAATTACAATTTATACTTTTTAACCTCAAACACTTGTCTTGTCTAGCTCTGCGTGTACTCTGTGTATTCCAGTTCATGACAGTTAGGGAAGGTCGAAAAATCTCATTTTCTCCTCCAACTTCAAAATCATCCTACGTCAGTGTTGTACGTTTTTTGTAAAGGACATTTGATCTTCTTTGCATGTTCACTTTGTTGGTACTTCTGCACTGACGTAGGATGATTTTGAAGTTGGAGGAGAAAATGTGATGGGAGTTTTTTGACATACCCTAACCGTCATGAAGCGGAATACACAGAGTTCACGCAGAGCTAGACAAGGTTAGTTTGAGGTTAAAAAGTATATAAACTGTCATTTTTCTGAAAAAAAAAAAAAACAATTGTTTTGCTAGATAAGACCCTTCTTCCTCGGCTAGGATCGTTTAGAGTCCTTTGAAACTGCATTTAAACTGCATTTTGGAAGTTCAAACTCGGGGGCACCATAGAACTCCATTATATGGAGAGAAATCCTGAAAAGTTTTCCTCAAAAAACGACTGAAGAAAGAAATACATGAACATTTTGGATGACAAGGGTGAGTATATTATCTGTACATTTTTGTTCTGGAACCGAATTACTCCTTTAATATTACTCAGAACTTAAATGTATAATTACACTGTAACAAGGACACAGTAAAATACATTTTAACCAGAGTGAACGATGATCAAGAATTATCAAGCTCCAGAGAGGACAATAAATCATTTTTAGTTTGACAGCCTCTAGTCACCATTCACATTCACAAAGTAAACCAACAACATGAAGGTGAGTAAATCTTTGAGTGAACTATTCCTTTAACGATGAGCAAAACACTGACAGTTAACTGACAAGATTGCACTATACTGTAGCATCCTACAAGTAAAACACCCCTGAGTCATAAAGCCTACTCATTCTTGACATTACTCACGCTCTGAAAACCATTAACGCATTCTCTGAGAGAGCAGAAAGATGAGCACCACTTCAACAAGAGGAGCAGGATATATAGGGGACAAAAGACTGTCACAGTAACACTGCATGCACCTTCTGTTATAAATCACAATAGATCTGCCTGACACCAACAATACTACAGATTATTTTTTTTCCCTCTTGCCATCAATAAGACATTCTTATGCAAAGCTATTACTTTATCTTTTTTTCATATCATATGACAAAACTCTCTATCATAACTTATTTATGCTTGTGCATGAATAGAAAGAGTCATTCAGTATGTTTTAAATACCTCTAATCACTGTCACAGTAAACCTAATTCTGTACTTGTGCTGGCTAGTTAATGGCCAAAGAAAATAATGCAAGGCGGCGTTTATGGGCTTTCGTACACTCACTGCATTTATCATTTTATTGCGTACACTGCAGAAGGAGGTAATAATTCAAAAGAGCAGCTGGAGTCATCTAATTTGTTAAAAGTGAAAACACCCTAACTTGCTGTCTGAACAGCCAAATACCTTTCATTTTTATGATTTTTTTCACAAACAAAATTAGAAATGATTAACAATCATATATGGTTTACTACAGAAGGCATGACAAAAGTGCATGACCATAAAAAATGATAGCAAATGGTACCTAAAGGTGCCAGTGCAAACATGACATCTATAAAAATACAAAGTGTGTATTTAGAATAGGACAGGTTAGGTTTGGTTAGTAAGGTGTGGTCAGATAGACGTAATGACTTTGCCAAAAGTTTATTCAAGGAAATATTTCACAAATGTGTCTTAGATCTGTAGTTTTTACTAGTTGGTAGGTTACTTGGATGACATGGATAAAATTTTAAATCAATTTTTTGAATGAGCAAATGTCTTCCTTGTGACAAAAAGAAAATTTTTGGTTAAAAATTTGGTCAGTTCATCAGCCACTTGCTTCAGAAGGCTAAGGACTTTTCAACCTGAAAGTGATCAACACAATTGTGACCCTGGATCACAAAACCAGTCACAAGTAGCACGGGTATATTTGTAGCAATAGCCAGAAATACATTGTATGGGTCAAAATGATAGATTTTTTCCTGATTTTGGCAAAAATCATTGGGATATTAAGACCATGTTCCATGAAGATATTTAGCAACTCTCCTACCATAAATATATAAAAACTTAATTTTTTGATTTGTAATATGCATTGCTAAGAACTTCATTTGGATAAGTTTAAATGCGATTTTCTCAATATTTTGTTTTTTTGTACCCTCAGATTCCAGATTTAGATGTAAAATAGTTGTATCTTAGCCAAATATTGTCCTATCATAACAAACCATACATCAACGGAAAGTTGAAAGTTATTTATACAGCTTTCAGATTATGTATAACTCTCAATTTCAAAAAACTGACCCTTATGACTGGTTTTGTGGTCCATAGTCACAATTATGTGTTTTTGTCATTGCTTAACAGCCCCTGGTTCAGGGTTAAAAATAAACTTTTCCATAAAGGGGTAATATTTGCCCCCTAGAATTGATTTCCATTTTTTTTCCATTTGTGAGGGCAATGTTTATTATCACCTTATTATAATCACCATACTATGTTGTCTTTAATGTCAAATACTTAAATTCACATATTAAACTGGTGTCAATAACAATAGGCTAAAATTGCATCTAAATGCTAAAAAAAACAGAAGCTTACAGAGTTGCAATATTATGACAAATTATTATTGTAGATTTTTGCTGTTTATACTGTAATAATGAAAATTAATATCGATATAGAAAAAATAAAACCCCTTTTGTTTCGTGTCTGCGTTTTTTGACACGTCACATTCTGGATTCACAGACAAACATGTCAGTCCATGAGGTTAGTCTAGTCTAGTGCAAATTATGCATAAACTCCTGTTATAATCGCCGAAGCTACAAAATAATCTTTCATTTACCTCGTATCTGCACTGTGTTGTTTCTGATGAGGGAATTCGCGAGCGTGCGCGATCACCACAGCTTCGGCTTTTCAGCACTGACTAATAACGCCTCTGATTGGCGCTTTTCAGCGCTGACTAATCTAAGCGCCTATGATTGGCCAATTCATTCCTAAATTCAACAGAAACGCGATTAATTAGTTATAAGGCTCAACGCTACACAAAACAGTGAATTGACACTTTTCATTCATTTTCACATTTCATTTTAATCGTGACAGACGTAATACGTTGTTTCCCACTGAGCAAAAGTAGTCCAAACGACGTCATTTCAACGTCTTTGTCGGAATATAGACATGATCTGCACGTCGGGTGGACGTCTCATGTTTGTTGGGTTAGTTTGCAAGGGCATTTTTTTGCCAATTTGACTTGAATTTATGGGGCATTTTTGTTCATTATGGTTGGATTTTTGCCACAAGCCCTTGCTAATTTATTATTCACTTTCATTTGCATGTTCAATGGCATGTTTGTTTGTTTTTTTGTGTGAACAAGATGACTTTTCTGGATGAAATGTAGGAGCCAAGGCTGTTGTTGGCCTTGCAGCCCAACAACACCATCATGATTCTGATTTGGGGAGCTGTAAAAAGCCAAAATTGGGCAACACCATTATGGATGCACTCAAGGGGTAATGACAGCAGACCAATGAGGAATAAGTAGCAGTAATCTAGTCAAGAGATCATTCAAAACCTGAATGATTGTAGCCTATGTATGCAGCAAGATGAAGCTACATACAGCTGGTGAAAGAAATCAGCGAGATAATGCTGAAGGGCAGAAAGAGAGCCACTCATCAAGCTTTTAAAGGGGCCTTTTAGTGTAGAAATTTGATTAACATTCATTTATAACCTAAAATCCAATTTCCACCCTAATAAGTATACATCAGTAGGATCTAAGACTTGAAATTTCAAAATAACATCCATCACGAAATACATGTATCATTTAAGGTGTCAAGATATTACAAAACAGCATTGAAATCCACACCCCATTTATTACAACAGCAATTCATCAGAAGCCGTATTAGCTGGAAAACCTTTATTTTAGGCATACGGTTTGCCTGGAGGCACCAGCGCTGTACAGAGAAGCTGCAGTGTGCAAAAAAAATGATCAGGTTTCCTCATCACACAGTGGCTAGTGATAAGATCCTTATAAAAATAGGGCTTCTACCTCACAAATAACACAGACCCATCCAACCTCACATTACCCCATTAAAATTCTTTTGTTCTGACTAAGACTGTGTTATGGCTACAGATGTCTTTCTGCACTGCCACACTTTCTCGGGCAACAGAGGTGAAGTATGGAGCATGTGGAAATTCCCCTTCAGAAATCCACTGACAGGTATGTAAAACCTAAAACTGAAAGAACGCCCCCTTTAAAGGCAAAACTGTGCACGAATGTGATAACACTGGAGGTGGACTTTAGAACTTCTGTGAGGATAATGACAAACAAGCCTCAACTTTGACCAAAACATTTAGCAGTTTAGTCTCCCAGGCTCGAGATTTTCATATTAACAGAGGGCCTGATATCGTACCTGCCTGTTCTGTACAGTATGTGTTGGTAGGTACAGATATAAACCCTGACAAATGAGAAGGTGAGATAACAATGGCGAGGAAGATGAAAGAGAAATGGCAGAAAATGGGAAGTTTGACAGACAGAGGAGGAGAGGAGGGAGGGAGGGTGGCGAGAGGGGGAGGCAGAGAGGGCAAATGCAAACAATGAATAAATATTCATGTTCACCGACAGAAAGGTTGCAGTGTGCAAAATTTCCAGCCTTTTGCAATGTGAGTGGGAGATACCAATGCAGAACAGAGAGGGGGAGGAATGAGAATATTTACAAGGCTGAAGAATGATCCCACTGATCAGGAGGTCCTCCGAAAAATGCACTTGCAAATTGAAACAGCCCGTTATTGTTTGTTCAAATGTGTCACAAACGAGCGACTCCTAAATAACGAGTCTTTCCAGTCTCTTAGATACAAAGAGGGTTTAGTGCACTGGGGCTTTTGAAGATCCATAAGGCTGCAGATTGTACAGTAGAACTAGAGGGTGAAAATCTGAACCACATCTGCTGCTGTTGTGCATGAGTTGCTTGGCAGAAGAACTTGTGCTTTTTTTTTGTCCTCACCGAATGAGAGATATTAAAACATCTAAACCATGCCTAGAGTGCTTTAGGCTTTTAGAAATTAGTCAATGTCCTTGTGACATTTTTTAGACAGATTCTGCACTGTGTTGAATGGTTTTGTAACAATGTAAGACTGATCGTACACACTTGGTTCTGTTTTGCGGCAGACTGGCTCATTCTTCTGTCAACAGCAATGTGAGATTTACAAACATGCACAGAACGTTCCTGGAGATACCGTCCAGATTTTTTCACGCTGATTACAAATGATCAAAAACAATAAAAAAAAAAATCTTCAAGGAATGGAATTCACATGTTCTTTTGCAATCAATTAATGTCACTTTTTTCTTTTGCCTTTGAAACCTTGCATGAATTACTAAATTGCAAAAGGAACAATGTTGTTGCTTTTTATTTTAAAACAAGAATATAAATTATTCATTATAAAATTAAATCTAAAATAAAATGAATATTTTTTCCACAAAATAATGTGTTTTTAGAGAAAATACTTGCAATATGCCCATTTCTGCACTAAAAACTAAGCAAAAAATATCAAATGAGTAAAATCTAAGCAATAAGCCAGTAAGCCAAAAATACCTGGATGTATCCCGTGTTTTTATTATTTTTTATATAGTATTACAGTATTTATTAATATTCTGAATTAGCTGAAAATATTTAATTTTAATTTAATAATTAAATTATTAAAAATATTAATTTAATTATTTTCATTTTATTTCATTGTATTTAAAAAATGGAATAGTTTATATTTTAATTAGAGTTTACATCATTTAATATGATTTTGTCATTTGTCTTATTTTTTATATTTTCATTAACAATAATATAAAAACATTCTTAAAGCGTTAAAAAAATATTTTTAGTTAAACTTTAGTAATTTTAGTACTTACACATATATATCTGTCAGATTACAAGGCAACATTAATTTATTTTTTTAATTTTCCATCTAACATTTATATTTTATTTTAACTTTATTTCAATTAGCTTTATTACAATTTTCCAAAAAATCGAATCGATTTTTTTTATGCTAAAATCATTAGGATATTAAGTAAAATCATGTTCCATGGAGATATTTTGTAAATTTCCTACCTTAAATATATCAAAACTTAATTTTTGATTAGTAATGTGCATTGCTAAGAACTTCATTTGGACAACTTTAAGACGATTTTCTCAGTATTTAAATTTTTCTGCACTCAGAGAGTAGATAAATATCATTGTAAATGACATAAAAAGTCATACAAAATTATGGGTAAAGCCTATTTTATGGGTACTTTTTACCATTAACCCTTAAAATGTCATTTAATATATTTTAAATACATATTACATAAAAAGGCACACCTCATCCTTTAGAATAATGCTTAAAAGTGTGATTGAGAAAAGCCAGTGGTGAGAAGAGTGGGAAAGTCTAAATGAGTGAGTTCTGCTGATAACTGTGGGCACGTTAGGGCCAATGCTAAAGGCGAGCGGCACCTCCTACAGACAGCATGATTAATGACCACTCTCATGTGAACCTCTGAATATGACGAAGTTGCCTAAACTAAACCAATCCTCATGAGACAAATGCTCACAGACCAGCACAACAGACACGACCTGACAACAACTCTTGTTGAGTGGTTTCCAAACACTGAAGAATATTTCTACGTTTACTGGACAACCATTACCAAATGAAACAATAAGAGCCGCACTCCACCCAACGAACATGTAATAAGTGCAACCTTCCATACAGAATGTCTGCTTGCTATGAATGGATAGTTATGTAATCTTATGATATCATATCTAATTTTTCATATCATAAGATATTCATCATATCTTTTTTTATAGATTTAAACATTCAACTATTTACTGTTTCATGCTACATGTACATACATACAAATGTAAACGTACGTATAGTTTCCTTAGATTAATTTTTTTTAAGCGAGGTTTAACATCTTTTAATGTGGTGTTGTAAACAAAATCATCCCTTGGGGACAATGAAGGGGCTATCAAGGTGAAAAGGAGAGATGGGTTGGAAATTAAGTGGTAAACATATACTGCCGTTGCAGCAGGTCACCTGAGGCATACTTCCTCACCCCCGCCACAGGAAGACCGACCACATAAAAACAGGAAACTCCACTGCTCTGATACATCAAAGAGCTACTGTGCATAGGTGAAGTCCTCTACATAGCCGTGCCAAACTCAAGGCAGATGGAGGACTTTTGTGTACAGAGGGTTATAAGTGATAAATTTGAAAGTCATATTTACAAATTATAATATATATATAAACACTATATGGAACACTATATAATATAAACAATGTAATGGAAAAGCTGTATTTTTAGAACGCGAGATGATGCAAAAAGCCACTGACAAACACATCCGTCTAGGTTATATTTACATAGAAAATGAACAGAAAAGTGGTGCAAAGCGTGTTCTGCGCTGTCACGTTTACCTTTATACAGTGAAATTCTCAGTTGAGTTCTGCAGGATCTGTAATAGTGTTTTCACGACAGCTCATCAATCGGCCATATTGGTGGCACTGAGCGTAAACAATGCCACTGACCCGAACAAAACTCGCATATTTTGCTGATTATTGCTACTGAAAATGGTCAATTATTGTCATGTTTTGGGCTGTACTAATCGGTCAGAATGGAAAAAAAAACATTTGGAGTACTATAGACTGCCAAAAGTTATCACAAAAGGCATTTGTGCTTGGCCAAACTGAACCAGGATTTCCAGGGCAAGAATCTTGACAACATTCTTATCATTTCCGGTCAGGTGAAATATTAGGCTAATATGTTAAGTAATACTGCTCGTACGTATCTTTACCAGCTATTAACTTTAGTTTGTCAAAATATTGTGCCCTTTCCTGCTTACTAAGTCCTTCTCTATATGATTTAGAAGCTTCTACACATTTTTACGTGGTTTAGGCTGTTCACACTTGGCGTGTTTTTTTTCAAACTGCCAGCGTCTGTTTTACATTATAATCCTATGGAGTAAACCGTCTTTTCAAAAAAGTCATGAGCGCTTTTTTAAAACGCCACCGCCGGCATCTTTTTCTGCAGCTCAGAGCGTCTTTTCAAGTTGAAAAAAGTTCAACTTTTCTGAAAAAAACGCCCTACGTCAAGCGCCTTTTTGACAGCTGACCAATGACAAGCGAGTAGCTAGAACTGACGTTTCCATAACAACAAGAACAGCAAGAAAAAATGGAGACGATGTCGGTTGACTTTTATTTTATTGTTGTTAACCGACATTCTCCTCCCCGTTAACTTCAAAAACCGACGCGTGGCTCCGATAGCCTTGTGGGCAGCGCGTTGGTTTTTGAAGTTAAAATGAACGCTGCTGCGCTTCGGGCGTCCCTTTTTCCAGTCTCGTCTCGCAGATCCTTCCCGATTCCCTCTCTCTCTCTCTCTATCCCACTTCGCTTCCTGTCTAAATACTGCCCTATCAAGTAAAGGGCAAAAATGCTAAAAAATAAAAAATAAAACACCAGCGCAAGAGCGAGCTTCCTCTTTTCTCCAGATTTATATGATTGCAGCTGTTGTTATAGCAACAAAAGACACCCTCGGCTGCAACGCTGCCAGATTTTTTTTTTTTTACTAAAAAAGCGCCGTTGTCAACTTTTTTTGTCAAAAAAGACGCCAAGTGTGAACATAGCCTTAGACAGCATAAATTAGCAGAACAACTTATTCCGCATTACATATATGCAATCAATGCTATTGTTTGAATCACAGGGAGAGTTTACCCAGAAATGAAAATTCTGTTATTAAGTACTCACCCTCTTATTGTTCTAAACCCGTAAGACCTTCGTTCATCTTCGGAACACAAAGATATTTTTGATGAAATCCAAGAGCTTTATGACCCTGACAGCAATGGAACTGGCCTGTTCAAGGCCTAGAAAGGTAGTAAGGACACTGTCAAAATAGTCCATGTGACATCAGTGGTTCAACCGTAATGTTATTAAGCTACAAGAGTACTTTTTGTGTGCTAAGAAAACAAAAATAACGACTTTATCAGTCTTCGCATTCGCATCTTGTATTACGACCCATGCACAGGGACAGAAAGCTCTTGGATTTCATCAAAAAAATCCTAATTTGTGTTCTGAAGATGAATGAAGGTCTTCCAGGTTGGAACGACATGAGGGTGAGTAATGACAGAATTTTCATTTTTGGGTGAGCTGTCACTTTAAAATTGCGAGTATGCGCAAGATGCTGAAAAAAAAAAACAGCGAATGGCAGCTCAGCGGCCAAAGACGTCTAATTTGCGTTTATTAAATTCACACTGTCAGTTTTTGGGACTGACAACCGCATTTACTTACAGGTGTGAGTCTCGAAATGTCCGGTTCACACAGCAGCTTACATGCGTCTAAAATACTGTCTGTATGAACGTGCAATGGTAGTCAAGTCTGTATTCCTAACCAGTAACCATAACAACAGTGACTTAAGTAAAATCAAAGATGGAGACGTCCTTTAAACTGAAAGTCTTATCACTTTATGACACGACAAGAGTCCAATCGAGCCGCGATTTCAACAATCAAATATTTAACCGACAGTAGCTTCTATATTTCGGTGAAGAGAATAGCATGAGTCGTGCGCAGAACATCTCTCTCCAGTAAAGACTGGATATAAAACTTTCAGATGACACACGTACAGCTTATTTCTCCGCCTCTCTTAAGGCCCCGATCACACCGAACGCGTTTCTGCAGTGAGAGGCGCCTTTTTTGAATTGTTTTCTATTGGCAGTGAGCGTTATGCGCGCTGTTTATGCGCCGCAGGCGCCTCGCGTTTTTACCGGAGCGCTCGAAGTTGAAAAAAAAAGCAACTCTGAGCGGAAAAGCGCAGGACGTCGTCGCGGTTTTATTCATTGTCCAGTCGAATTAATGGAGAGGCGGGCCTTCCATTGTGGTGACGAACGTTTTACCGTTGCCTAAAAAGTCCGGAGACTGCAGTGATGGAGGAGAAACTTTTGGTGTCTATCGCGGGTTACCCGGAGCTGTGTTTTTTTAAGGTTTTTGCTGATATGACAGTTTACTAAACAGCTAAAAAACCAAAGATTTTAGAGCGCTCGCGCTATAATCTTTTAATTTGATTGACAGGACTGCTGATTTGATGGTTGCCTAGCAACATAAAAAACCGCAACGCACTGCTCTTTTTTTTAAAAATCACCAGAAAAAGGCAGTGCGGTGCGCCTCGCGTTTTCAGAACTAAAAAACGCGTTCGGTGTGATCGGGGCCTTAACACTATATGACGTGACTAGGGCGTGATTGGACTAGTTGTCCAGTCCTGTTCGGTTCACACAGCACTTGTTCTCCGAGAATGCGGTTGTGAGTCTTGAAAATTTACGGGTGTGAGTTCGGTTATAGAATGTGTGAACGTAACCGTATAAGGACTCAAATACAGGACTGACAACCGTATTCTGCTGCTGTGCGAACGTGACCTATATCAAAAAGCTTCTTAAGTTTTTCATTAATTTTTCATGTAAACATAAGCTTTTCACGCGTCTTTTTCAGACGCGTTTGCATTAGTTTGTAGCTTTACAGTATGTATGGACAAAACATCCTGCATTCATTTACTCGTGTGAGAAGGGAAAATGTTACTGCAAAACAGAAAGCAGTCCTTTACCACTTAGTCATTTTTCCTACAAAAGTGTCAAAAGAGATCACTGTCTATACATGGAAACAAATACTAACAAAGATGGTTCCAGTTCAGATTCAGTAATAAGGGTTGTTTTGTTTTTTCTTTCTACTCTGTAAGTTGTGATTTCCTTCCAGCACCGGTCTAGGTCGGACCCAGCGGTGTTCATTATCAGCTTCATTATCAAACTGAAGGGCATCAGATGAAGTGTGCAGACTGTCTTACACATGATGCATGTCAAACTAGGACACAATTCCCCAATGTCACTTAGCACTTTAAAGACTACAGAGAAGGAGAGGGGGAAGGTTAGCTGGTTTGCTCTGTGAAATATTGCACTCCGGACTCCACTATACAGATGTGGTTTGTGTTGAACTCTAACAAGGAGGTGAACAAATCAGGATGAAAAATGACAGACAGCGGATCCAGAGTAACTGCAACTTAAAATACAAATAAATCTCAACTGTATCACGCTTATCGGTGAGTACACACAATAAGGAAGGCAGGAGGAACAAAGTGAGAGTGAAGGGGGGAAGGGTGGAAAGAAAAAAGAGAGAAGGGAGGGGAGAAGGAAGCTGGGTGGAGCTGTTATGGAGGCCCTTGTTCACATTTATCACCCATAATGAAGATGGGTGAGGGGCCTTTGCAGTACCCAACACCTCTGTCAAGAGGGACCCGACACACACCTTTAATGAGCCAGGAGACACCGAACAAGCATGGGTGGCACCCACGGTCTGTCCTAGAGACACAGCGAACCCTTGTACACTAGCAGGGTATGCCATTAAATTACCATAATTCAATTTGTGGTATGATGCAAGCGCAATTATTAGTAAGGACTATGCAAAAATTCAAAATGAAATGCAAATTGTGTTGATGCTCCACAGGAGAATAGGCGATTAGTTGACCTAGAGCGCCATCTTTAGATTAAATATGTCTTTTATAATTCTTCATTTGTCCTTGAAAGCCATGGCTTACTCAAAGACATCAAACTCAGAAATTAATATTTTCACCACAAGGATTTTTTTAAAAAGGTGAATGATAGTCTGTGCTAAGAAGGAGAGTGGAGAAAATCATTTAGATGACAGATAAGTGCTTGATGTCTTGAATCCAAAGGCGGAACTGCATAAAACAGCGGGAGAACAAAGGAATAAGCATAGTTCATGGAAATGGGACATTGTAACTCCGTTGCCTGTTGGCTCTAGACATCACACAGAAATAGCTGCTGAGCCAGTAGGTGTGGTGCCATGGCAACTGGGGCTCAGGTTTGATGTCACAGCAACTCACCATAGCAACCGGCCCAGATTGCCTGTCACAGCATGAGGTCAGTGTTGCCATGGAGACACACCAACTGAGCAATAGGCTTGCCGTCTTTTTTGCAGTGTGTGTGTGTGTGTAGACATGGGAGGGTGCAAACAAGCCATGTTAAAAAATGCACCGCCACAGCCAGAACATTCCCCCAATTAACATTCAGCTTATTCACGCAGGTGTTTCACTGTTCTTGCCCAATGGAGTGCATCACAGTCTTAAAATCTTGATAAACAAACAAAATGTGGGTATTTACATATAAATGCATGTTTTTGAACAAATTAAGCCACTTAAACTTAATTAGACAATTTGCACTCAGAAACTCAGGTTTTTCTGCACTCTAAAAAAATGCTGGGTTATTATTTTTTTACCCAAAAGTTGGGCTCAGCTTGTTGGGTTATTTTATGTGGTTATTTTTAATATTTTGACCCAGGTTCTGGGTAGTTTTTCTACCCTCTAAAAAAGTGCTGGGTTATCATTTTTAAACCCAAATGCTGGGTTTAGTTTGTTGGGTTATTTTATTTGGTTATTTTTAATATTTTGACCCAGGTTCTGGGTAGCTTTTTCTGCCCTCTAAAAAATGCTGCGTTCAGTTTGTTGGGTTATTACATTTGGTTATTTTTAATATTTTGACCCAGGTGCTGGGTAGCATTTCTACACTCTAGAAAATGCTGGGTTATTTTTAAACCCAAATGCTGGGTTCAGCTGGTTGGGTTTTTTTTTATTTTATTTTTTTTAACCTACCCAGGTTCTGGGTAGCTTTTCTGACCTCTAAAAAATGCTGGGTTCAGCTTGTTGGTTATTTTATGTGGTCATTTTAATATTTTGACGAGGTTCTGGGTAGCTTTTCTGCCCCCTAAAAATGCTGGGTTATTTTTTTTACAAGTGGTGGGTTTAGTTTGTTGGGTAATTTTATTTGGTTATTTTAATATTTTGTCCCAGGTTCTGGGTAGCTTTTCTGCCCTCTAAAAATGCTGGGTTATTTTTTTTTAACCCAAATGCTGGGTTTAGGTTGTTGGGTAATTTTGTTTAGTTATCCTTAATATTTTGACCCAGGTTCTGGGTAGCTTTTCTGCCCTCTAAAAAAATGCTGGGTTCAGCTTGTTGAGTTATTTTATGTGGTTATGTTTAATATTTTGACCCAGGTTCTGGGTAGCTTTTCTGCTCTAAAAAAATGCTGGGTTCAGTTTGTTGGGTCAATTTAATTTGGTTATTTTTAATATTTTTACCCAGGTGCTGGGTAGTTTTTCTGCACTATGAAAAATGCTAGGTTATTGTTATAACCCAAATGCTGGGTTCAGCCTGTTGGGTCATTTCATTTGGCTATTTTTTACATTCTTACTCAGGTGCTGAGTAGTTTTTCTACACTCTAAAAGAGTTTTTTTTTTTATGCTGGGTTCAGCTTGTTGGGTCATTTTGGGGGTTATTTTTAACATTTTGTAGTTTTTCTGCACTATAAAAATGCTGGATTACTTTTATAATCCAAATGCTGGGTTCAACTTGTTGTTTCATTTTATTGTTTTTTTATTTATTTATTTTTATATTTTTACTCTGGTGCTGGGTAGTTTTTCTGCACTATGAAAAATGCTGGGTTATTTTTATAACCCAAATGCTGGGTTCAGCTTGTTGGGTCATTTTCTTGGGTTATTGTTAACGTTTTTACCCAGGTGCCGGGTAGCTTTTTTGCACTATGAAAAATGCTGGGTCATTTTGTTAACCCAAATGCTGGGTTCACCTTGTTGGGTCATTTTAATTGGCTATTTTTTTATTTATACCCAGGTGCTGGGTCATTTTTTTGCACTCTAAAAATGCTGGGTTATTTATTATTATTATTTTTTTAATGAAAATGTTGGGTTCAGCTTGTTGGGTCATTTTATTGGGTTATTTTAATATTTTGACCCAGGTGCTGGGTAGTTTTTCTACTATGAAAAATGCTGGTTCAGCTTGGGTCATTTTATTGGGCTATTTTATATTTTTACCCAGGTGCTGGGTAGTTTTTCTGCACTCTAACAAATGCTGTTTTTTTTTTTTTTTAACCCAAATGCTGGGTTCTGCTTGTTGGGACATTTTATTGGGTTATTTAAAATATTTTTTAAACGGGTGCTGAGCAGTTTTTCTGTAACTCAGCTGCTGGGTCATTTTCGCTGTCAATACAAATGATGAATCCCCTCACACACCTACCCAGCACTGGGTCTACCCAATGTCGGGTAGTCTGTGCCAAACCAGTTAAAACTGAATACATTTGTCAGCAGCCATTTTGTGTTCTGTGATGAGCAAAAACTTGACTGATGGGAAACTTCCTGAATGAAATTAAGATATGCATTATGTTGTATTCCTATCAAATTATTACTGTATAAAATGATTTTTGCCTTCTACAAATGCAGCATTCACCGGATCTACAATCAAAGCGAATGGCGCGCCGGCACCGCCACCTCCTGCCAAAGAATGCACAACCAGGGCTGAAATACAACGGGACTTAAACTTAAATGTCTGACAGACAAGATGGCATGAGGTAAAGCTGTTTTTGATGTAATATTTCATGAATATAAGTAATTTAATGAACTGGAACAGCCTACTGTTAGCAGTTTTCTTCCTACAGATTCCAATTTTTCCTGCTCCTGTCACATCCTAAAACCTTTACTGAATGTTTTTAAAGATTTTATGGTTGTAAACGACTGACTTGACATTGAATAAAAACACTGTATATGAACTGTTCCTCTCCTAAATATATAAAAACAGACTTTAGAGTGCATTTTTATCATTTAAAATTAAAAACCTTAAATAGGTTGACTGTCAAAAAACAACCCAGCAAATGGGTTAACGTAGGCTATAAAACTGGGTTAAAATAACCCAGCATGTGTTCTGTCCAATATTTACCCTGCTCTGGGTTGCCAAATAACCCTGGTTGTTTTTAACCCAACATTTTTAAAACATGATAGTTGTTGGACTGGAGCTTTCGAGGAGGCCAATGTTTTTGTTTCACTCACAAATGCCTGACCTACAGCCCACCTTCATGAATAAGCATGTGGCGCAAACCCCCTCTCCTCCAACAGAGCTTTTCATTATAGACGGACATTATTGTGTAGGGGCCCATTAAGGATGAATACAAGCTTTAAAGCCTAAAGCAACACGCGTGCAGCGTCACGCTTAACCCAGCTGTGTTATGAAAACTACAGGAACAGACTTGACTTGAGCACGAGCTCAAACGTTTGTAGTTTTATTTAGCAGACAATCTCAACAGCTGAATGTAATGTGAGCCCATGTAAGGCAGAATTAGGTCTCGGGTGCCACCTAGTGGGGCCCTTTAACAAGTGTGATACTGATGTAGTTGCATCCCCACACGTACACAAAGGGCTTAATATGATCTAATTATATTGAGACAGCACAGAGTCATATAAGAGCTTTAACACAACCCCTGATTATCCACTGAAACATGCAAGGAGTCAGCGACTTCTCAGTTCTCATCTGCTTAGCATGTTTACCTGTAAAAATCGTACCCAGAGGTCAGGTTGAACTGTATAAAAATTAAAAAGATACATTGAATGCTTTCATTCCTTTATAATAAATTGTCGTTTGGAGACATTAACAGAACTGGCAGATGGCAGATTATTATATATTGTTTCATGTGATAAATCAATCACACACAATTACATTTAACAACGTATTTTAGAACTCATACACGCCAGATCCTGACAAAAATATAAATATGTGACCCTGGACCACAAAACCAGTCTTAAGTCACTGGGGTATATTTGTAGATATAGCCAAAAATACACTGTAGGGGTCAAAATTATTGATTTTTTTTTATGCCAAAAATCATTAGGATATTAAGTGAAGATCATGTTCCATTAAGATATTTTGTAAAATTCCTACTGTAAATATATAAAAACGTTTATAAATATATAAAAATATTATAAATATATAAAAATATTATAAATATATATAAGTAATATATAAAACATTTGTGATTAATAATATGCAATGTTAAGAACTTTATCTGGACAACTTTAAAGGTGCTATTCTCAATATTTTGATTTTTTGGCACCCTCAGATTCTAGATTTTTTTTTAAATAGCTGTATCTCGGCCAAATATTGTCCTATCATAACTATATGTTGTTGTGGATATGTTGTCGGATTTCATCAAAAATATTTGTGTTCTGAAGATGAACGAAGGTCGTGCGGGTTTGGAACGACGTAACGGTGAGTAATTAATGACAGAATTTTCATTTTTGGGTGAACTATCCTTTTAACTCCTGCACATACTGCATTAAATGTTATGTTGTAATTATCAAAATATTTATGTAATTATTTTAAAAAGTGTTCTATTTCAGTTGACAAGGGTATTTGTAAATTTTGGAACTGAAATGAGGGAAGCGGGCACTTAAAATAAACAGCCAGTTAACAGTCAATGCTAAGAGTCTCAGTATAGCCAAACATCACCTGATTAATCGGAGGCCTAGCCAATATACTTGGAGCAAGACAAGCATATTTATCGGTTTATAAAAGAAATGTGCTAAGAGATTAATCAAGAATTTATTATGTAACTTTTCCTTATTAAAACAGTAACAAGTATTTGGCTACGCAGTCTGACAAAAGGCTCAGCATCTGTTCACCGGTGCCTTTCAAAGAATGTAAATACACAAGAGCCAATAGGAGAACCAAACAAGCACCAGTTTTGGGGGAGGAAAGAGGCAGTTCAAAGGTTAAGTAGAGAGGTAGATCGAACAGGATTAGACTGCTAAAGTAACCAGAACCAGGTGGTGGAATGATGCTTTTATACGACAGACCAGTTCAATACCGAAAAGGTTTTGTATGTATAACTGAAACACGTTTTTAGAATTAAAATATTCCAGGTTAATCCAATCACAATGAGGCAATTGTCAAACGTGCAACTTTTATGAACTTCAACTGATTGGAAATAATAAAGTTTTTATTAGCTGTCATTTTGAGTCACATATACAATTCTTTGTGCAATCAAGAAAATGGATGGATTTTTTTTCTCAGCCATACTTGAGCTCATCTAATGTATCATTTAAAGACGTTTCCGGTTACAACAATCACCGTTGAAAAGAATTAAACGATCTGGTACAGTACATTGTTGCCTTCATTCATAGTACTGAAAATGTACACAAAACTGCAATGTTTTGATAACCAGCAAATTGTAGAGTCAGGAACCTGGACTACACCATTAGATACTTAATGAGTCTTCCCCGGACTGACATATTCATTTGTGACTCAATCAGAAAATGCCATCTCAAAGGACACACATACGGTTACTTGTAATACAACCTCTGACAATGGGAATGAGAGTGCCTTCTGAATGGGTTACTTCTTTCCGAGAGACAATCTGCAATGCAGAAAGAAGATTTTGTCAACATCAAATATATTTTTATGTAATGTAATATGTAAATACGGCATAAAATTATACCGATCTTACTTGTTAAAAGAGTCGTCCTGTAGATTCAGAACCAAACTATCAGCGCTCAGGTAAACCCTGTTCTGTGAAGCCGCCACCTGGAAAACAACCTTCATCTGGTCAGGGCTTTTAGAAAGGACATCAAAACATTCAGCTTTTTCCAAAAAGACTTGAATAAATGTTAAGCCAAAAAAAAGACCAGCTGAACCTTGGCAGAACTGCTGGTGAACATCAAATATTTACATAACACACCTTTTTTTTTTTTTTAAAGTGCACCGTTTACATCAGGAAAACTCATTAAAAAAATGATGACTGAATAAAATGAAGTGAGTAATAACATTGTACCGTTTTGGCGATGTTCTGCGCTGCTCTGATTCTTCTGAGTTTTAGGTATCCAGGGTTCTTTGTGACAGCCTGTCCCAACTGTGAATGAGATCAGACCAAACTCAAAATCTCATATTTATGGAGAACATTTTCAGATTATTTTTCTCAAAATAATTTCTCACATGAATAATATTTACATTACATAATACTACTGTAATATAATACTTATAATAACAATGCTGTTCAAAAGTTTGGGATCAGTAAGATTTTTAATGTTTTTTAAACAAGTTTCTTTTATGTACAAGTATTATTATGAAATATTATTGCAATTTAAATGAACAGTTTTCTATTTAGATGTACTCTGTAATTTATTTCTGTGATGCAAAGCTGAATTTTCATCAGCCATTACTCTTTAGTGTCACATGATCCTTTACAAATCATTCTAATATTCTGATTTATTATCAGTGTTGGAAACGGTTGTGGTGCTTAATATTTTTTTGGAAGCTGTGATACTTTTTTCAGGATTCTTTGATCACTAAAACATTAAAAAGAACAGCATTTATTCAAAATAAAATTATTTTCTAACAATACAAGTCTTTACTATCATCACTTTTTATCAATTTAACAAATCCTTGCTGAATAAAAGTATTAATTTCTTTCAAACAAAGCAAGAATTTTTTTAACTGAGCCCAAACTTTAAACGGTAATGAAAATTGTTTCAAAATATTTCTATTTATATTAATAATTTATATCTATTTAAATAAATGTTGTTCTTTTTAAATGTTTTATTCATCAAAGAATCCTAGAAAAAGGTTCACACACAGGTAACACAGGTTCGAAAATATGTGTTGTCAATCAATAAAAAAAATTAACTAATTAATCACACATTTTTTCTGAAATTAATCACAATTAATCCCACCTAACATTAGTTTTTAATTATACTTTTATATTGCAATAATTTCACATTCAATCTTCAAACTAATGTAGAAACGACATAAAGAAAGTATACTTTTGATATTTGTTTAATGACATCTTTTTTTATGACTGAAGGCAAGTATCACTGATACCAACTGATGTCTCTATGAATTTTTCTTCTAATATTGAACCATTAACCATAGCCATTCAACATTATAATTGAGAGCTTTCAATTTAACATTTATAAGACTTGTAATTTAAATGAACTTAAAACAATCTTCACATAAAACCATTATAATAACTGTCATATAGCTACCTGTGCCCTTCAGCAAGAAAATATAGCCAAATTTAATAAAGTTATCAAACACTACAATCTAAATTAGATAAAAGATAAAGCTTAAAACTACAGAAGTTACTGATTTCTTCTTTTTCGATTTTGTTCTTTGATTAACAGACATCACAGCAGCTGGTTATACTTTGCCTGCGGTCACTTTAAAAGCTGCCGCTGCTGAACATGAAGCGGATCTGACGCTTAAAATGTGACTCTTAATAATAAACACTTACATGCACAGTTTTCAGGGAGCTTTAGTCGCCTTTTTTGTAACTAGGAGCACAGTATAACGGCTGACAGGACAGGAAGATTCGTTTTTTTACGGACATATGACCTGACCGCAGTTTACTAATGGTCTATTGAAGGTCCGATCGTCACCGGTACCGTTTCCGCGCTCGTTTGATTCGCGCCTGTTGCTGAGGTGACGTTGGAGCGCGCGTCTGAAAAGTCCCCTGTTTGATGTGCTCGTTATTACGTTCTGCGTGTTTGTGGGTGGGGTGGCCGAACCTAGCCCCGCTCCTGCGTTAATTGCGTTAAATACTTTTAACGCGTTAAAATGACAAAAATTAATAGCCTGCGTTAACGCGCTAATTTTGACACATTATATATATATATTAGGCAGCACAACCGTTTCCAACATTGATAATAAATCATCATATTAGGATGAAGGATCGTGTGACACTGACACACTGAAGACTGTAGTAATAATGTTGAAAATTCAGCTTTGCATCACAGGAATAAGTTCTATTTCAAAAGTACATGAAAACAGAAAATCACTATTTTAAATTGTAATAATATTTCATAATATTACTGTTTTTTCTTTATTTTTAATCAAATAAATGCAGCCTTGACGAGCAGAAAAGTCTTCTTTATAAAAACATTAAAAATCTTACTGATCCCAAACTTTTGAACAGCAGTGTATAACAGTAAATAATATACTAATAATACAATGTAATAAACAAAATAAATAATAAGAAAAACAAAGTGAGTGTATGGCAAAAGTAAATATTTTTAGATAAAAGTTCATACCATTTTGGCAGCCTCAGCCTCTCCTTCAGCTTGGATGATCTTCTGCCTCTGTTCTTGTTTTGCTTTCTCCACAAAGAACTGAGCTCTTTGCGCCTCCTGCTGGGCTGGAAGACCATGAACACGCTTTTATTATAGTAATTATGTACACATTTTTTGTGCTACAGCACACAAGCACCTTTACCTACCAACTTGTTTGGCCTCCACAGCTGCTGTGTACTCCTTGCTGAAGCTCAACTCGGTGATGGCCACATCGTCGAGAATGATGTTGAAGTCCTTAGCGCGTTCAAAGAGCTCCCGTCGGATGAGCAGAGAGACCTGCGTAAAATCAGTGGAGAAGTAAGAAAAAGAATATAATCTTTTATATGTTTATCCTGGAAATTACATTCATATCTAGAATATGTGGAAGGCTGTCAAAACTGAGTAACGGACTGTGAGAGAATACTAACCTGGGCTCTTTGTGTAATTAGTTGGGATGCATTAAATTTGGCGACCACACTCTTCAGGACTTCATTTACAATGGACGGCAGCACACGCTCGTCATAGTCCTTCCCCAGATGCTGGTACATGACAGGAAGGTTGGAAGCCACAGGTCGTGACAGCACACGCAATGCGATGTTCACCATCTGCAGGTCTGACAGCATTACAACAACATTACATATCCATGCATAAAAATAACAACTGAAGACTTATAGATCTGGTACCAACATTTAAATAATAGAAGAACAAGTTATGGCTATGAAATTACAGTAAACAAAGCATGACTATGACAATGAAATAAAATTGTTAAAAAATTACCTTTGCTTCCTGTTAAAGATGATATTTTTCTTGGTTTGGCTCTGATATCATATATGATGGGATACTGAAACCATGGTATCCTATGAGAGCAATGTTGTTTTTGTTAATTTTTTAGTTTAGTTATTTTTTAAAGTTAAGTTTAGCTTTTCTTTTTGAAATTATTGTGAGATTAAACATGGAGTTCACTTTCACAGAAAACAAGCATAGAAAACAGTAACACTTTACAATAAGGTTCATTAGTTAAAGGAGAAGTCCACTTCCAGAACAACAATTTACAGATAATGTACTCGCCCCCTTGTCATCCAAGATGTTCATGTCTTTCTTTCTTCAGTTGTAAAGAAATCATGTTTTTTGAGGAAAAATTTCAGCATTTTTCTCCATATAATGGACTGATATGGTGCCCCGAGTTTGAACTTCCAAAATGCAGTTTAAATGCGGCTTCAAACGATCCCAAATGCGGTTGTAAACCGCAAAAAGGGTCTTATCTAGCAAAACGATCGGTTATTTTCATTAAAATAATACAATTTATATACTTTTTAATGTCAAACGCTCGTCGTGTCTTACTTTTCCCGACCTGTTTTTTCCGGTTAAAAAAAAAAAAAAAAAAACGCTCTATATCGCTGTTTTACCTTTTTTGTTAAGGGTGTTTAATCTTCTTTGCATGTTCACTTCGCAAAGACTGGATCGGTACTTATGCAGTAATGTAGGATGATTTTGAAATGATTTTTAAAGTTGAGGGAGAAAATACGATCTGAATTTTTCGACATACCCTAACTGTCTTGAGCCAGAATACACAGAGTTCAGGGAAAGCAAGACAAGACGAGTGTTTGAGATTACAACCGCATTTGGGATAGTTTGAAGCTGCATTTAAACTGCATTATGGAAGTTCAAACTCAGGGCACCATACCAGTCCATTATATGGAGAAAAATCCCAAAATGTTTTCCTCAAAAAACACAATTTCTTTACGACTGAAGAAAGAAAGACATGAACATCTTGGATGACAAGGGGGTGAGTATATTATCTGTAAATTGTTGTTCTGGAAGTGGACTTCTCCTTTAACATTTGTTTACATGAACCAAGAATCAACAGTAATTCCACAGAATTTATTAATCTTAGTTAATTTCAGCATTTACTAATGCATTATTAAAATCAGAAGTTGTGTTTGTTAACATTAGTTAATGCACTGTGAACTAACACGAACAAACAATGAATGACTGTATTTTTATTAACTAATATTAACAAAAATTAATCAATAGTCTAAAAAATGTATCGTTCATTGTTTTTTTCATGTTAGTCAATACATTAACTAATGTTAACAAATGACACCTTGTTGTAAAGTGCTACCTGGAAAACTTCAACAAGTCATTAAAAAGTTACCTGAAGTGGAGACCCTCAGCAAGGACTGTGTCCATCTGCATCCCTCCAATTCTATTAAAGATAACTGCTCGCTGACCACCCTCCACTAAAAGCAAGACAATCAGTGAGTGATAACTACATACCAGTCTTCTAATTGTATTTTTAATTTCAAAAGTAGTATCATTCAAAAGTTTAACATGCAAAAATAGCTTGTCCAAAAAGTCTGTTATGCTCACCAAAGCTGCATTTACTTGATCAAAAATACAGTAAAACATTAAAACATCATTACAAATTGTTTTCTATTTTAATTTTTTAATGTAATTCATTCCTGTAAAGGCAAAGATCTTTTTAGCGGCCATTACACCAGTCTTCAGTGTCACTCAATCCTTCTTAAAACTATTCTAGTATGCCAATAACTAACAAGTTTAAAAAAAAATACAGTTTTTGTGGAACCTTATATTTTATAACATTATATTTAAAACATTTTAAATATCAGTACTGTCACTTTTGTTCAATTTAATGCATCCTTGCTGTAATAAGGCATTGATTTAAAACAAATTCTTGATCACAAACTTACACAAATGCATAATAGTAATGCATAAATACATTGCACTAGACATCTGAGCTCTATTTCTTTCTTTTTTTTTTTTTCTCTTCATTTTTATATTATTGTAATACTGAATGTACCTGTATATGTGGCTTCTTTGACTCCATAAGCAAGGGCACCTGCTCCAATTAATAACTTGAGTCCGAGTCCAGCACCCTTTGAGCCAGAGGACATGCGTCCGGCAAGATCTTTAAGGCTCTGAAGCAGCCTCTGTGAAATTACAAAATAAACAATTTCATTTTCAAGGGGAAATTACACTGACAATATGATCATTACATTAATAGTAGAATCTTCAGACAATGAATTACCAAGGGTTAAATGTTACGACAGCGCCATCCTTTGACATTTAATGGGTATAATTCATCATGTCTAGAATTTTCCAGTTTTCTATTTAACATTTTTTCGATTCAAATGTTAATATTAACCATTGTCTAAAAAATTACTTAATTTAGCTGATGTTCTGAAACAGATTAATAGCAGGTACTGAGATAAACAAATTAGGCAACCATGCACAAAATTTTTTAAAACTGATTGCGAGTGTACACCAACTAAGTTACTTAATATGTATCATGTCAACTTTAGACCTACACCAATTTATTACAGGTGATATTAAACGTCAAAGGCCCAACAGGCTTTTTACAGCAGCCGGTGTCAGTAATCAGGACTTCAGCACAGGTATTCAAAATCAAAGCATGTTATTTAGAACTCATTAATATTTAATTTCCCACTAATAAGTATAATTTTAATTTAGATCTCTGTTAATGGATCTGACAGCACGTTTAATCTTTAAATGTGCTTTAGTGTAGCCTATAAGAGCAGATCAGGGTTAGTGATCATGTACTGTACATTCTCTCATTCTGTTCCGATTTCTATTGCCAAGCTGCATATGAAAATGTATAAAAAGTTACCCCTTGCATTACAGAGCATTTACAAAATGACCAATTAAATTTCTTAAGAATTAAGATAGTATACTCACGTTAGGCTCTTTATTCGCCATGCTTGCAAGAGCTACCCAAGGTCGTCACAAACAACTTCCGCTCCAACCGGAAGGAATTCTGGGTAATGTAGTACTATTGGTTGTTTCCACGTTTCGGACATTACTTCATAGAGAACGGTCAGTCTTTATAATTATAGTGATTATATGCGTAGTTCATATCCAAGTCTATATTTTTAAAATGAAAACAAATTTGATGTAACTGGGTAAGATATTTTAACTAGACAAAAACATTTGGTCTAGTTTATGCTATCTGATTAATGTAAAGAGCAAAATACACAAACTGTTTCAGATTTGTTTTTATATTCTACTTATTTTATGTCAAGTTCCTGTACATTCTATGTGTACCATAAAAACTGACCACAAGAAACATCTGAGCTCGCTCATTATGCTGAGAAAGACTTAAAGGACAAATGCCAGAGAGAGTTTTAATATGAATATTTTAATCCATAATTACATCATTTATTTTAAAACACAGCCTATCTTACAGTTTAACTAAAAAAACAAAAAAACAAACAATGATACCATGAATAACCACACATTCAGGGAGCAAACCTTTTAAAAACAGCTGATAAGGAAGCAGTGTACATTGCAGGATTGAATTATAGAAGAAGAAAAATATACAAACAGGTATTTTACACAACCAGGTTGTCATGAGCCTGATAGCTCTTATGTACAAGTCCTTATCTGCCATAAAAGTGTTGTGATATTTTGTCTTGAAACTGGGTTTTATTGAAATGTTCCCTTTAATGCTGTTGTCCCAGCGCCTCAGAAGAAAAACTTAGTGTGTAGAGTCTCCTCTGGCTATTCAAACTTGTAGTGATGGGTCCATCCTCTCAAGTGACAGTAAAAGAAAGAAAAAGAAAAGGTTCCATGTCTCAGACGTAGAAGAGTCGTACCCGGGATGTGCTGACGTGAAGGTTGTCATCATAAAACTTGGTCTCTATAACAACATTACCACTGCAAGAGAAGAAATTTAATCTGTGATTAATCCATGAACAACTTTTACTAATATCTAATATGTAGAATATCAAAATTTTAAAGGGGTTATCGGATATAGCATTCACATAAATGTGCGTTGGCAATGTGTGTACACAACCACCCTATAATGATAAAATATCCACCCAGTGCTTTTTTTTTTTAAATCCCCAATAACAATAATGGCTCGTAAGCGATTGAGGTGTATTGTTGCTGGATGTTATAATGAACATAGCAGTCGTCATTTACTCCTGACATCTGAGCCGCTAAAGACACAGATGATTACTTTTGTTTTCAAAGGGAACGCACCCCCGATCTGCCTAAATGCATCTATTTTCACGTGAATCATTTGTGATCCAGCTTCACCTAAGACGTGAGTATAAGGGTTTTTAAATGAATCTTTCCAAATCAGCTTTCCTAATAATGTGCTAGTTAGCAAGTTTCGCGACTAAATGCGGCTAAAGTTTACAGTTTTCTAGAGAACAGCTCGTCACCCCATGGAAGAGAGGGGCGGGGTGAGCAGAGCTCATTAGCATTTAAAGGGACATGCACCGAAATGGCTAACTGTAAACAGAGCTGTTTTTAAGGTAAAAAGGGTATTGTTTTACAAAAGCATGTTATAAACTTTTCATTAACACCTTAAAGAATAATATCAACTTGTGGAAAATGAGCATCCGATGACCCCTTTAAGAAAACTCTTACGTTAAGACATTTGCAGGCATCATTTGTGACTCTGGTGCAGCTTCTATCAAAGACTGCCATGTGTTTGTAGAATTAGGAATCACAAAGCCAAACTCAAAAAACCACTCTGAAAAAAAGACAAGGTACATGTGTAAGCACTTTGTTTCCACAAACAAGCTTTCAAAAATCCCAAATCAAAATGCAAAAGATTCTCAAATTACACAGATAAAATATCCTGACAAGTAAAGTCTGGAAATTCATATTTTATGTAATATCAGACTAATTCCACAAAACCATTAAGACAAGCATAGATCAAAATTTAAATAGCTGACTATTACATTGTTAATTAGCAGTGAATGTATGATAAATTATTTATTGAAAGAAATCTTAGAACATTGCTTTTAAACTATACTGTTCAGGTTATTCATGAATATTAAGAATAGTATATATACACACATTTTTAACATGTTACCTGTACCTGTGATTTGGAGTGCACTAAATCTAACAAGACTATAACTATGATATGGAGGTCACATGAATGCAATATTTTTATTTATTTATTTATTTTTTTGCAGCTTATATATGACAAATATTAGCAGTGTTTAGTTAAACCCTCTGTAGCAAAGATGAGAATGCATGGTTAGTATTCAGTATTTCTTTGTCCAAATTTACTAAAGGAAATACCGGAAATAATTCACCCTAAAATAAACATTTTGTCAGTAATTATTCACCCTCATGTTGTTCCAAACCTGTAAGACCTTTGTTCATCTTCAGAACACAAATTACGATATTTCTGATGACACAATTGACATGTTGAAGGCCCAGAAAAGTAGTAAGGACATTGTTAAAATAGTCCATGTGACATCAGTGGCTTAGCTGTAATTTTATGAAGCTACAAGAATACTTTTTGCGTGCAAAGAAAAAAAATGACTTTATTCTACTGTTTTAAAGAAGTTCACTTCCAGAACAAACAATTCCAGATAATGTACTCACCCCCTAGTCATCCAAGATGTTCATGTCTTTCTTTCTTCAGTCATAAAGAAATAATGTTTTTTTTTAAGGAAAACATTTTAGGATTTCTCTCCATATAGTGGACTTCTATGGTGCCCGTGAGTTTGAACTTCCAAAATGCAGTTTAAATGGAGCTTCAAAGGGCTCTAAACGATCCCAGTCGAGGAAGAAGGGTCTTATCTAGCAAAACGATGTGTTAATTTCTAAAAATGTACATTTTTAAATATTTTTTAACTTCAAATGCTTGTCTTGTCTAGCTCTGTGTGTGTATGTCTCTGTGTTTTCCAGTTCAAGACAGTTAGGGTAGGTCAAAAAACTCATATCTTATTTTCTCCTCCAACTTCAAAATCATTCTACATCGCTGCAGAAGTATCGACCCAGTGTTTACAAAGTGAACGTGCAAAGAAGATCAAATGCCCTATACAAAAAAGGTAAAACAGCGATGTAGGAGAATTTTGGAGTTGGAGAAGAAAATGAGATGGGATTTTTTTCACCTACCCTAACTGTATTGAACCAGAATGTAATTATTTTAGAAAATAACCAATCGTTTCGCTTCCTCAGCTGGAATCGTTTAGAGCCCTTTGAAGCTGCATTTAAAAAACACCATAGAAGTCCATTATATGGAGAACATTCATGAAATGTTTTCCTCAAAAATACAATTTCATTATGACTGAAGAAAGAAAGGAACATCTTGGATGACAAGGGGGTGAGTAAATTATATGTAAATTTTTGTTCTTGAAGTGAACAACTTCTTTAACAATGTCCTTACTATCTTTCTGGGCCTTCAACGTGTCAGCTGCATTGCGGTCTACGCAGGGTCAGAAAACTCATAAAAAATATCTTAATTTGTATTCCGAAGATGAACGAAGGTCTTATGGCTCTGGAACGGCATAAGGGAGAGTAATTAATGACAGAATTCTTATTTTTGAGTGAGCTATCCTTTTAACACTACAGTCATGTGACATTCAGTTTTAACAGAATTTCAGTGGTGACACTGTTGAAATGAATTGTGTCCTTTTTATCAATGGATAATGAATAAAGTCATTTATATGGAGCTCCTTGCTCGAGAAGACATCTCTATGTTAGATCATTTTAAAGATATTTCAGAACCAGCCGTTTTACAAAAGGGAGCTCCAATTTTATGCTACTATCATCATTGCTATTCCTTATCATAAAAGTGCAACGTGCAAGAAAGAATTAGAACAACCTTCTAGGCACTGGCCTTTAAAGAAAACCTTTTGCTCCAGTCGGAATTTTTCCAGTTTTTCTACTGAAGAGAAATTCAGCTCTCTGGAGACTGCTTTACATTTCAGGATCTTCTTAGGAACCCGAGCTGGAGAACAAAGTCAAATTTGTTAGTTACCAGACATGACACTTTCTATACCAAATTTAGAACTGAAAACTGATCTTAACCTCACACTGACATCACTAAAAAGAGCTGTGAAGTAGTGGACATAAGAGAAGAATTGGCGTAGCTTAATCAAGTCAATAGTCTAAATCTTTAATGCAAGGTAATGCTGAGAACCACAAACCTTCATGTTCTACCCCAGGAAGAGAGAGGTCTTCAGTTCCCTGCCAGAGAACCTTCCCTGTCTCCGCATCTCTAAGATTCATCCAGTTTCTAAAGACAAGTTAAGGCATGCTGAACAGACTGACAATGAAAATGATATCAGGGCCAACTTTCGAGAAAAAGGCATTTGACATAAGATGAATTCACATGATAAAACTTGTCTATATCAATAATTGAAGTTTTGTCAGGCTCATTGGGCCTCAAGTAAAAGTTCACATAGACATAAACATTGTCATCGTTTACCTCATGGCATTTTAAACCTATATGACTTTCTTTGACCAAAAGAGATGTTTCGCAGAATGTTCAGTAGCTGTCAAGCTCCAAACAACAACAAAAAGCACTATAAAAACAGTCCATGACACTTGCGCTTATTCCAGCTCTTCTGAAGCCATATAATAGCCCTAGCTTTGTGTGAGGAACACACTTTAAGATTAAATTCACTGAATATCTTGCTCATTCACTCTGTGTTCCACAGAGGAAAGTGGGTGATTCTCAAAAGTCTAAATTCAAGAGCATCTAATCATTATGTTTAGCAGCAATTAGTTATAAATCTCAAACGCAAACAAGCCCAGCAGGGCTAACTGAAACAGACCACACTTGAAGTCTAAAAACAGCCTGATCTGTCTGCTAAAGAATGGTTTGTAACAATGTCCAGTACTCTATGTCAGTGACATCTGACCACTTCATTTTCAGACCACCTGTATGAGCCTTTCAGGCTGGTAAAGCACACTCACACGAGGCTGCATGTGTCATTACAGGTGCATAGCACAGGCCCTAGTTACCAAGCCCATGAGATCTCCGTCAGGGCTGCATAAGTGTGCTACATGTATCACTAATCCTAATCTATCTTTCAAGCATTAATAGCGACACATAAATGCTCCTTAACAAATGCAAATCCCCAAGTTGTACCTGTAGGAATAAAACAGGCTCATCATAAATAGCCTTTATCCTTCCCTATGTTATATTGTTTTAAAATTTGTATTTATTATTTGGTTCTTTTCATACTTCTGGAGACTCAAATACTTGAAATTAATCCCTTTACAAAATCACCAAACTGAAGCAAATTAAATTATTCAGTGGTAACTTTGCTGAATACATCCTGTATCTTCAAATACAATGTATAGACTACAAAAAACTTTGTTTTAGATGTTTACTATTCATATTAATGTGCTTAAACATCAATCTGGCAAATTCCAGAATTCCAATTAATTTATGTGCTCTATCCTGTGATACATTTCACCCTGAATTTAGATGCCAACAGCAGAAAATGAGTTACTACTCCCATAAAGTGCCCATGCTATGTATCTGCTGAACCAGGCGACTGCATTTGAAATTATTGGTGACAGATGTCTGTGGGATCTCACCTGCTGAGCACACCGAGAGAGTCGCAGGGGAGAGACCCTTTTACTCACAAACACTGTCACTGTCGAGGTAATTAGTCCCTTCGGCGCCAATGCTTTCATGGAAGCCACATTCATTTTTAAAAAGTCATCCATTGTTGCATATTGTTGCCATTTACAGTGTTGTTACGGGTGCAAAAGAGCTACAGTAACTGTAGTTAAAAAAGAAAAAAAAAAAATAGTACATCAAACGCATCACATTTTACCTCATTAAAAATAATGGCAGCGGATGCTATGTTAGTTCTAACTGTGTTCACACACAGTACTGTGTTCCTGGAAGAGGAACATAAAACTTGCCTTGCAAGCACACAAAATCCACACACCTTTAAAATCTAACAAACATAATTTTGCACATAATACAATATCTGTCTTTTTCATTATTTAAGTCAGTGTTTTTTTGTAGCCACTCAAGGGGATGGTGCTTTGCACACAGTAGTCACCTCTGGGGCACACTGGGGTTAAAAAAACTACACAGGGCAAATATGATGAAGCCCGGAGATAAAATTGCATAAAACAGCCTTTGAAAATTGGTTTGTGCTGCGAAACTACACTGTACCAGATTCACGGCTATAAAGAGCTGTGCTATACAAAGATGACACATATTTGGTAAAAAACAGAGCTGAGCTCTAAAATTATATGCAGGGCCAATGCAACAATAGACATTATGCATAAAAACATGTTTCTAAATAGGCCTAGGTAGTGATATCTATGGCATACCAGCCCATTCTCCAGTTTACTATAAAAAACTAGTATGAAGTTTAAATATTCTCGATAAAATGATACCTGAATGTTTTATCCATACACTTTAACATACACTATTGTTTAAAAGTTTGGGATTGGTAAGATTTTTAATGTTTTTAAAAGACGAGCCATTACTCCAGACTTCAGTGTCACATGATCCTTCAGAAATCAATCTAATATGCTGATTTGTTGCTCAAGAAACATTATTGGAAAACTGAAGAAACCAAAATGCACTTCTTCAGGATTCTTTGATGAATAGAATGTTCAAAAGTTCTTTTGTTCAACATTCATACCTCACTTTTGAGAAATTTAACTTTGTTTTGTAATTCATAGCTTTGCCAAATGAAAATATTAATTTATTTAAAAAAAAAAAAAAATCATGACCCCAAACTTTCTGAACAATAGTGTAAATCCAAAATACTTCCTTACAGACTTTCAGACACTGTCATTCACAAACCTTAACATTTCTGTAAGTTTTAATCATTTTCCACAGCTATGCCTCAAAGCAGCACCCAGTTGGATGCGAGAAGCATAAGGCAGCAAATCCCTGTCCTTTCAAATCAAGGATTTAAGAATTACCAGCCTGTAAGACAAACCCTTGCTTTCCCAGAGAAGGTCACATAGGGTAGACCCATGTCTACAAGCAGAAATATTTGGAAAACAGCATACATCAAGACTGACAGGGCAGTCCAAATGTTCCAGGCGTAGCCATTTTCACCCCATCAGGAGGTTCTGGTGCTAGCGTGATTATTCTTGTCAGATTTACAGAGCCTATTATAGAAACACTAGCCAATGTTATGTAATCGTGATGGCAGGCACAAACTGTGTGAGCAGATTTCACCTGTCTAATGCACCTGATCCCAAGAATCAGGTGCCTGTCAGTTTCATAGTATCCTGAAGCTCATGTGAACATTAACCAAACTTTCAGCTTAAGGAAATAACAACATCCCATATAGTTAGTTACTGATGCTAATATGCTCAAATAAACGTAAAACTTAGTGAGAATTTGATTGAAACTCTATAATCTAATAAGCACAAGCCTGCTTTGAAATTACTTTCTTTGATATGATTAACTGCACTGGTAAATTACAATTCACATGCCAGTAACTCAATAATCCATGTATGCACATTAACAAACGCAAGCATATTTATGCAATTCATTAAAACACTACATAGAAAATAAACCGCTTATATATACCGACTAAAAACTTAACAAGATTCAAATATTCAAATATTTCAAAACCAGTTTAAAAACTCAAATGGACGTTTAAAAGTGTTATTACATCCAAAATGAGTCGACTGACAGCTTTACACCACAGACGCAAATATAGCCTGCAGTTTGTTTGTTAGATTAAAAGGCATTTGGATTTTATACGTATATTGCTGAAACTAAAATCAAGTTTCAAACATGGTAACTAAGAAAGCTTAACATAACTAGTTCACCTTCCAATTTGTTCTGCTAACGTTAACTGCAACCAGCATCTCTTGCAGCATCAATAACACTGAAGCCCTGATTTCATAACCGTTACATTAATTACCTAATCCACATTTATACTTGAATAAAGATAGCTAGTTATGATGCAAAGTCTGAGGTTTGTAGCTAGCAGGCTAATCTGTCCCATCATCACTTAAGGATACAGTTTAAACCCTTTCAGAATCTCCTTCGCTCTGTCTTCATCCGAAGACATCTTTTTTTCTGGATCTTCAGCTTCAGCAGATGAAAAAAGACGAATTAAAACGTTCCGCCGAGGAATGACTAATAAATATTGGAGAAAATAGCTTGTCAATTACACAAAATCCACCTCGAAAAAGCTTTAGTTACAGTGAGAGCCAGCTTTAATCTGAACGGATACACTTGATCCGCTCACAACCTACTGTAAATAGATTTTTTGGGGAGACTGACAGCTGGCTCAACCAATCATCTTGCGAGTTTTCGAAGGCCTGGATTAAATGCACCAATCATAGCGGAGATGCAAGAACTAAGGCGGGGTTTGGTTGCGTAGGGACGCGTCACCGATGGCAACCCCTCAAACGTCCTTCGAACTCAGCAGAACGGAAGCGCGTGTGAGACAAAAAGTTAACAGTGCGTTATTTGCTGTGGAATAAATAAGGCGCTTCATGGAACGTATAAAGGATAACATAAATACAGTTCAGTTGAATAACGCTCTATTAATGAATAGTGGACTACAAATGAGGCCAGTATACGTACAGATTGTTTTCTCTATGTAAAATATTATTAATATGTCACGAATTGTCGTTAACAAACATGCGAAAAGTAGTTCAGACAAAATAAAAATGCTGGAACATATATGTTAATGAGCCCTTTAATGGGTTAACCATCTTTGTATGTGCATTTTATACTTTACGAGAGATTTAAAAATAAAATAAAATATATATTTTCTAAAAGTATTTTTTTCTAAATATTAATACTTTCATAACATTAACGTATTATAATAAAAAGTGTCATCTTAATATAAATTGCGTGCTTTTACTGTAGTAGTGCAGAGTAGAGATGTGTAATTTATGTAAAAATATGTTATTATTATTACAGTAAAACTCATGGTCGTATGTCAGCAGAGCCAAGCTGTGTTAACAGCAGCATTTGCACATCAGTTTCTCTTCACAACACGCATATAGTCTGTAAAAACAGGTTAGAAGTTTACTACATTATGAAAGATCTGTGCCTGCAAATTATATGTCTAAAAGAAGCCCTGTGGCTAAGCAAAAACCAGCACAGGAAATAATGATGGCTATATTTGTGCAATTTATGAACAAGTCTTAAAATGCTCTCCTTGTGACTGTAGAAGAGAGTGGTCATGTAAAAACCACAAGAGATATGTATTACATAAAGTACTCTGCTCTACTCAGCACTACACAAGCACACAATTTATATTAATTTCAGTGTTTATTTTATTTTATTTTATTTTAATTTATTTTATTTTATTTTATTTTATTCAAATAGGACCAGTAATGGCAGAGTGTCACCAGGGAGTGGTGCAATAATACAAGAAAAAAACCCTCTTCTTAAAGAGCCTTGGCCTCTACCTTTTCAAGGATGAATTAATTCCGCTTATTACATGTATTTGAAATGAATATATGCATATATGATTTTAGCTTAGTAATAGTTTGCACTAAACATTTTATTAAAAAAAAAACAAAAAAAAAACAAGAACTGAGTAATTAAGTAACAGCCAATGGAAGTTCATAGACACTTATTCATCATCAAAAAAAACAAAAACAAAAAAAAAATCTACAGCCTATTGTACAATGGAAATATATGATCCTTCATAAAACACAGCTCTGCTATTTCAGAGATATCACAGCCAGGAGTGAAAGGATGAGAAACTGTGAGGAGAAGGCCCTTATATTAACAGTAAATCTTATGTCTCTGCAGTGGTCTGCAAAATCTCATGCAATCTATTACATAAATTGCTGTCTCTGCTTCTCCCAGCAACTTGAAATATACTTGTGCATGGATTTGATTTTTTCCCTTACAAATACTAAATTTGACATTGCATCTTTCAGTCAGACTGCTCAACCACAAATAGCACTGTACACTGCATTTAAAAGACAAGATCTATGCATATTCTTAGATCTGCAAACCGGCATAAATATTACATGAATGCTATGATGTTTAAAAGTTCCTGATTTATAGGTTAAAAACATGTTTTGATGGTAAAAAAAGAGACATTATGCCAGAAAATACATTTTCACATTTTTATTATTTTTTAAGCAGCTGAGCTTTACCTTCAACTAAATGTACTGTTACTCAAATTCTGTCAAGAGCCAAATGTTATTTTGGTCAGTGTCAGTTGAAGTAGTGATGGAGAATGATGTCATATGAAAGACAGGAGCAGAGATTCTCTATGCCACAAACTCATCACTTCAAATTACCCTTCCAAAAGATGAGACAAACTTAGACCTGAGCTGTTCAATTAATAATTACACCTTTCACCTCATCTTTAATGCATGATTAGGTCTCATATCAAAGGTGGTATGATGAGAATGCACACAAAAATTAAGACAGGCCTACTGACGTATAGCATATAGCATTCTATTTTCTTAAGAGTTTTCTAGCTGAAAAGCAGAAAGGGGCACATAATCTAGCACAGGAGGGGCACATAATCCCCCTTTTATCCTTTATACACTGCATCTAAAATAGGCAGGGCATGTTTTACTTCATATTTTACTTCACATGGACTAACTCATCTATTTGCATTCAGTAAATTTCATCATCTGCTGTTTTCAATAAATACTGTTCATTTTAAAGTTGCGTGTTATTCCAGTTCTTTGAACTGAGAGTTGCTTTTGTGTCTGTTATCATGACAGTTCAGAGCAGTGAGGCCATTACATAAAAGACAGTGCTGAATCCAGCCTCACACATGTAATGCTGTTTTATGATGTCAAAGCTGCAGCTGTTCAAATCATTTCTTAGAAAAACAACATAAAAAAAGTAGACAAAAGACAAAAATCGCATTACCAGCTCCCAGGAAACTGCAATGTTTTGCACCCTTTTTTCATTGTGGTAATCTCTTTAACATCCTATCACGTCAAAAAAATGTAATTGCTTTTTGGTATTTTAAAACATCACACAAGAGAATCTATCTATCTGCAGTTACCTTATACCACCCAGAACACTCAAGCAAGTGCATATCAACACCCTCGTAATCACCCAGAACATATTAGAAACACTCTAGCAACCGCCGAGCAACCACACAGAATGCCCTAGCAACTGCATAGCAACACCCTAACATCTGCCTAGCAATCACCACAGAACACGCTAGCAATTACATGGCAACACCCTAGCGATTACCTAGAAAACACTCATAACACCTTACCAAATGACGATGACTACACAACCACCCAGAACACTCTAACAACCAGCCAGAACAACATACTAAATGACTATGACCTCACAACCACACAGAACACCAAAACAACCATTTAGTAACCACCCAGAACACCCTAACAACAACTCAGAACACCCTACCAAACGACTAAGACCTCACAATCACACAGAACACCCAAATAACAACCACCCAGGACACCTTAACAACCAGTTAGCAAACACCCAGAACACCTTACTAAATGACTATGACTTCACAACCAGAACACTCTAGCGACTACCTAGCTACCACCCAGAACACCCTAACAACAACCCAGAACACCCTACCAAGCGACTAAGACCTCACAATCATACAGAACACCCAATTAACAACCACCAGGACACCTTAACAACTAGTTACCAAACACCCCAGAACACCCTACTAAATGACTATGACTTCACAACCACACAGAACACCCTAGCAACTACCTAGGAACCACCAGAACACCCTACTAAATGACTATGACCTCACAATCACCCAGAACACCCAATTAACAACCACCCAAAACACCCCAACAACCAGTTAGCAAACACCCAGAACACCCTACTAAATGACCTCACAACTACATAGAACACCCTAACAACCACTTAGCAACCAACCACAACACCCTACCAAATGACTATGACCTCACAACCACACAGAGCACCCTAACAACTAGTTAGCAAACACCCTGAACACTCTACTAATTGCTATGACTTCACAACCACACAGAACACCACAGCAAACTAACTAGAAACCACCAGAACACTCTACCAAATGACTATGACCTCACAACCACCCATAACACCCTACCAAATGACTATGACCTGAACACACTAGTACCTACATAGAAAGCACCCAAAACACCTTAATAAACATCCCCCCACCCTAATAACCCAGCATCCATTCAGAAGTCCCTAGAACAGGGCAGGGCCCCCAGGGAGGGGGGCTCCAACCCTAATCAAACACACCTGCCTGTAGCTTCCTAGTGATCTTGAAGGCATTGATTGGCTTGTTCAGGTGTGTTTGATTAGGGTCGGAGCTAAACTCTGCAGGACAGTGGTCCTCCAGGACCAGCTCTGCCCTAGAAAATGTCTAGCAATGCCCTCACAACTACACAAAATCACCCTAACAACCACCCAGAAAAATTTAGCAACTGCCTAGCAATGCCCTCACGTTCTACTCCTTGACTGCTATGACTGGCTTTCAAATAAACACCAAAGAAATCTGGAGATTTTAATGAGAAATCAGCCAGACGATTGCACTCAGTGCTTTTGGCCACACATGTGCCTTTTTTGCTGTTCACCCCATGAAATCATTTTCTTTTTGAGCGAATGGAGAATAAAGACTATTCATACTGTATGAATAACAGCTCTCACACGGCCAGTGTGAGTCCATTGTGACTCTCAGAATTCTGAGCAGAAAGTCTAGATGTCACATCAACAATTCAAAGTTTTTCCTGTATGTGTCTTTAGCACACAACTTATTATATCAATTTGGGTTAGTTGTTGCCACCAAATGACCAAATTATCCATTATCATTTAAACTTCTCTCTTCCAGGGAGGAATGATGCTGGAATTAGCTCTAATGTTGACTGGAAATGGAGCTGAACAGGAAATAGAGTGTGTGAAAAGGGCTTGCAGTGGCTAAATGGGAGTGCGCATAAAAAAGCAGGAAATTAGGTAAAGCTCATTAAAAGAGAGTGTTGCAGCTGGAAGATAAGCAGACTGTGACTTCTCTATTAGACAGCTCGTTACCTGGAGTTATCGAGCAGCAAAGACCACTCATATTGCATGCAGCTATAGTCTAAAAGAGAAGATAGATTAGTGTCCACAGAGACCTGTGTGAAACAGAGAAACTATTAAAGCTTTTAGACATATCCACACATTCAGCATATCATATTATTTGACCACTTTTTCATCAAGACATTTGCTACTATGAAGTATTGCTTCTGATCTGTGAAACTTTGAAATGCTCTTTGCTGATTTACATTTGGATCTGTCCACTGTGATAACAGTAATACCGATAAACCCCCATTTGTCAGGCAGCTAAGTGTTACTAATCAGAACAGAAAGCTTTTTCATCAAAACAGGCACATTGATTTTTCATCAGAACTATTTTTGTCCTCTTTCCCTGTGCAAGTCCCATCCAGTGTTACAGTTATAATTATTGTCTTGTTTCCAGTCGCTCAGACGACATTAGCTGGTATATTAGTCCTGATTCTGCCAGTGGAAAGAAATTCTTAGTTTAATGCTCACTGAGCATTACAGTGACATTGAGTGCTCAAGCAGGGTTGCCAGGCTTTCACAACAAAACCCTCCCAATTGCTACCCAAAATTAGCCCAATCGTGTTCCTGGGGGTTAAATCCTAATTTTTTGGCAGGGTTCCCCTGGTAAAATTTGCATTCCAGGGGCTTCTTCACTTCAACCCGTGGCAACAGTGTTCAAGTAGCCCAAATTTGTGGGAAAACTGCAGACTTGGCAACACTGTGCTTAAGCAAACTGCTCTTAAATCCTGTCAAACGTGTTGCTTAACGTCACTTGTAGATTTTTTCTCATAAAACAAAAAGATATAGAATTTCTTTACAAAAATGCAAAATATTACTTTTTCCCACATGCTTTGGTTTAATTCTAAAATTATTTTTTAAAACAATTAGTTTGGACCTTTGAACAACTGCTTTCTTGTGCAAATAAGTACAACTATTTCCAGGGTTGACTTTTCATTTTGGTGGCATTGGCCAGTTTAATGACACAATAACTAGGTTTTGGATCATGAAATAAACATTTAGAATGAGTATTTTTTTGTAGAGATGCAATAGAGTTCTGGCGGAATTACTATTACCTACTACACTGTAAAAAATAAAAAACACAATTTGTTGAGTCAGCTTAAAATAATTTGTTACCCTTCTGCCTTAAAATTCTAAGTTCAGTCAACTAAAATAAGTTTAGTCAACTTGAAATGTTACAACTTACATATGAAGTAACAACTTAGATATTTGTGTTTGCTAAACTTACCAGATGGGTAAGTAACCCAGCTGCCTTAAAATTTTAAGTTGATTCAACTCAAATATCTAAGTTGTCACTTAGTATAATTTAACATTTCAAGTTGAATAAACTTTTTTTGAGTTGACTGAACTTAAAATTTTAAGGCAGCCAGGTTACAAATTATTTTAAGTTGACTCAACAAATTGTTTTTTACAGTGTAAGTTGCTGAATTGCTGCTGCAGTTGGTTATTGCTGTTGTAGATTATTGCTGCTGCTGCTGCTGCAAAGCAAGTACATGAACTTGCTACTGCCAGTACATATCCCAATATGGTGCTGAGAGTATTTAAGGCACGCTGTTGCACAAATACCATATATATAATCACCGTAGGAGATCTATACAGGTGGAGCTGGGGAGGTGGAGGGTTTCAGAGGAACTCGGGATGCAAAATGCTCTAGAGGATGCTACCCAGCCATTTAAATGTAAAGCAGCAAGCTTATTGGCGGCATATGCAATATGAATCAATCAGCTTGTGTCAAGTAATTTAACGCTGTGAATGTCATCAGTTTGCATTAACAGCCTGTGCTATCACGAGTTTCATGACAGAACTTGGCATTTGTGATGTCTCGTAAAACAAGACTTACAGTTTACAGAATGTTTAGAAAGCTAAGAAAATGAGCTATAGCAATTGAGAAAAACAATAATATCAGGCCAAAAAAAAAAATAAGCTTCTAGATGTTGGCCAAATTATTAATATTAGTGCACCCATAGCAATAACACTGTGTCAAGCTTTGCTTTTAAGTCATAAAAGCTTTTAAAAGTGACAGACAGAAAGACAGAAAAATAGACTGTAGATGCTGTTACAGTCAGAAATGTTATTTTTTTTAGGGTATTTGATTACAGGAAACTGTTATGCAGACCTATTAGAAAAGAAAAAGTATACTGAGTCAGAACAGTTTGAAGGACAGTGTCGAATTCATGAAATGTAGCTTGAATGCTCCAGGTTGAGTTAGTGATACAAATTTTTGTCAAAAAAATTATAAGCCTTAATATAATATCATTATGAATATAATTAGTCTGTATGTTTTGTTACACAAAGGGGATGGCTTTAAAAACCCAACGAACCCAGTAATCTACATTTAGCCTCTGCTTCTAATGTTAGCTCTTGCAGGAGAGAGAGAAGTCTCAATAGGCCTCCAGGAAGTTGTCAAAATGGAAACACATTTCTGTATGAGAGAATATGACTAGAATATAAATAAATAATGTGAACACATTTCATTGTTGTACAATGAAAATGCGGCAGAATTCAGAGTTTTATCATAATGCAAGATTTTTCCATCAGGAAACCACTAATGCAAATATAGTGTTCTTAATGGTTTTGTGTACCTACAATTTATGAGGACGGGATGGGTGAGAAAAAAGCATCTGAAAATCTGCCTTATCAGCAAAAATCCACCTAATGTTTGTTTTATGTTCAAATTCCAGCCAGCTGCCAAGGCCTCTATTTGATCCTGGTGGGAAATAACAGAAACAGATGCATGGTGCTGGTGTGAATTACAGATATAGCTCTGGATCACATCATCAGCATTCAGACGTTTTTTGTTTGTGTGTGTCTCGCATCCTCTAAGCCTTGCAATTTAATCACCCAGATTGCTTTTGATGCCTTTATACTTCAAACGCAGCCATGGTAATTTATCAGCAGTGAATGAGAGGTATGGCTCTGAACGTTACTTTGACAGCCTAGGAACACAGAGCACTGTTTGCCAGACAACCTCACATCTGGGTTAATTTGAGGTTATTTTAAGGACCTAATCATACATACGAGCAAGGACAGTATTTCCTAGTCAAAGCCATTGTCAAATTTGGGTGAACAGGCCATTTAGAAATGAGTGCTGGAGGGTTTTCAAACACTTTCTTATTAAAAGGTCAGCAGAGTCAGGACTGAGCTTTGAGAACTGCTGTATTTAACATATGTCTTCAGACTCTCAGCGGTAGCTTTGATAAAGGTCACTGAAAAGCCTCTGTGAAAATGAGTATCTATCTGTAATGGGCAAAGGATGAAGAGGAAGTTGGTGGGTTTTAATGATTTTTAATGACAGTCACATAAACGCAAATATGTTTTTGCTTCTTGTTCAGTTTTATGGAATTAAAATGAGTTAATGTAACAAACATTTAGTCACAACTTAACTCCATTGGCCCTACGGAAATTAAACATGGCTTTACTACAACCAAAAAACTATGGTTTAATATAGTTATGGGAAACACAAATTAAACATGATTTTGCTACACTACCTGCTGCACCCACAGATGCAGAATAATGCCAACAGTCACTAGATTAGGTTACTTTTCAAACACTCCAAGAACCCACAAATGCAGATTGATAAGAAATGCAGGCCAAAGCCACAGAAGTAACACGGGTAAACCCAAGGAATGTGTCTGTTGCAATTTGTCTGCGTCTGTTAGTGCAACACCACCTATTACATGCTATAAAAAGTTAATTTCAAGACATTAATTGCAGCTACAAATCAAATTTTTTGGGTTTACTAAATTTAGTTATAGTACAATAAAATGTTGTGTAATATGTAATTTTCTTTCTTTCTGTGTTGGGGTAGATTTTGTGTTACCCAGTGGCTTGGTCAAATTTACTCCAGCAGTTAACTTACCGAGCACAGGCTTTTCTCACCCTTTTCAGGATAGAGTCGCCAAATTCGTGCACTTCTTCAGTCATATCCAGATTATATGTTTTATTCAATCTATAAAATCGTTCCCTGTTTGTTTATAGGCAAGTTATCGAGTCAGTCACCGCATCTTTCGGATACGAGTGAAACTCAGAGTGGCGGTCTGAGATTGGAAGTTCCCCCACCGAACACGAGCCCAGCTCCGGAACGAGATCCAGCACAGTTACGGTGGAAACTGATAACTGCGACCGGTAGACTATTGCTCGTAAATGTTTATTTTTAAACAACGTTTATTTTTAACTTCTCAAATGTTAGTTAAACGCGTTTAAATGTAGACAGTATTGTATACATGTTCAAAAATGCTGTATTAAAAATATGCTGTATTAAAACTGTACTCATCGAAAAAAAAAAAAAGATAAACTAGTGGTTGTCCCTGGTGAAAAAACTAGCATATGCTGGTAGGTATGTTTTGATGCTGGAATGCTGGTTAGGTAGGTTTTGATGCTGGTTTAAGCTGGTCCTTTGCTGGTTTATGCTGGTCATGTTGCTGGTCAAGGACCAGCATGAACCAGCAAAGGACCAGCTTAAACCAGCATCAAAACATACCTACCAGCATATGCTGGTTTTTTCACCAGGGGTGTCATGTATTTTATAAATATTTAGATGATTAAGTTAACATATATACATATTTATGTCTAAAATAAAAAATAATCTATACACTGCAATAATGAATGAGTAGTGATGGGAAGTTCAGATCATTTTACAGACTCGGACCTTTGAGTCTCGTTCAGCAAAATGAACATTTCGTTCATTTTAGCAAAATATAATTCAAATGTTACGTTACCTCCCTAACACATCTACTGCTTACACAAACGTTGATCACACTAAAACAAAACAAAACTATAATGCTATAAGAAACAGAAAAAAATAATTTATTGTTTTAGTCTATGATAGCTCACCTCACCTCTTATCTGACAAGTTTTCAGGTTTGAGTCGTTTATCACGTGACAGCCCCATAAGGTGAACGAACGACTCCAAAAACCCGAAGACTCGAAACAGGTGAACTAATTCCAGTACAGAACCTAATAGGACTCGTTCGTCCCGAGTCATATTAAAGATTCATTCAAAATGGTTTTCATGTCATTTAAAACTCATTTCAATTATTTCAGCAGTCCTGAATTATAGAAATAGTTCACCCAAAAATGACAATTCTGTCATCATTATTTCACCCTCATGTCATTACAGACCAGATGAGAAAGGTCTGCATGTTCTTTTGATGGAAGTCAATGGTCATCGAAATGTTTGATTACTGACATACTTCAAAATATCTTCTGTTTGTATTCAACAGAAGAAAGATAGTCAGACATGTTTGGAGGGTTTGAAAAATGATGACAGTTAAGATTTTTGCGAGAACTCTAATTCACGTGGCCGTTGTTATCAATAAATCCTTTTGTCATACTGTGTCATACTAAAATTAATCACAACACAGCAGCCTTTGTCATTCTCACCAGCATAAGAGCATACAAATGATTCCTCAGCACATGTCCGAATGGGATAATGCAATCCGTTTCCCATGTGTTACCACATATATGTAGATCAGTTCTCACAACTACATTTGAAATGCAGAGGTAAATGGAAATCTGACTGTGACAGTGCACAGTCTTTCTGCGAAACATTCTCTCAAGTGGAAACAAAAGTGCAGTTTCTTTTTGCATGGTTTCACTGCTTTCTACAAATTATGGGGGGAGTTTATGAAAGAGTTTTGCCACTTTTGCACATGATAGTTCAGCCTTCTTCACCACCCACAATCCAACTTAAGCAGGTGCTAAATGGACTGAAATAGCCATTTGCGTAATTGTTTAGTGAATCAGGTGCTAAACAACCCAAACAGCATGTATATTAAACAAGAATTCCTTAAAGGGACACTAACTATTGAATGATCCATATTTAGAGAATGTGTTATTCTATAGAAAATGAACTGTCATTGCCACATTAATAAATACGTCTCTAATAAATCTGTTGATATTTTGTAGGCGCTGGGCTAATTTTAATATCAAAACTAAAACGGCCTTAACGTGAAAGAAATCTTAACCATGAGAGCCTTTGTGCATCATTCATTGTCAGTGCAAGAGTCATTTACTAAATTATGTTACATTCTCATTCATCTTTGCCGCAGCCAGACACGCTTAGTTTGATAAAGGTGCAATCCACTTGAAGTATGTATAATTTCCTGTAATGGAACAATAATGGAAGAAGTGCTCATTCACTTCAAAGAGTCGGTTATCATTACCTCTCATAATGTCACAGAGATCATGCACACGTTATGGGAGGTTTGCAAGTTATTCAGGTTGACTCTCTTTTGCATATTATTTGTATGCGCAGAGCTTTTCTTATGAAATTTTACCACAACATACACTCAAACCATGACTACTTAAACAGCAACTTAAAACACATTTTAAAAAATGTATGATGCATTTTCTTATATTTCATTAAAATGAAAAGGATTGGACAGATTTAAATCCTATGATCATATAATCATCACACAATTTCAGAAAATATTGAAATACACAAAGTCGAATAATTATTGTTTTATTGTAAATAAAAAAGGCCAAATTATTTTCCACTTAATGCTTATTGCAGTGAACTTTAAGAAACGTCACTCTAGTGCAGTTTATTTTGCTGTGTAATTTGTTAAAGTGGTGATCCATTCCTGTCATGACAGCAAGAAGAATAATTACGGTTACAATGAGTCACTTTGGAGAATTGCTTGAGCCTCAAGCACATCCACCTGTCATTTGAGTGGCAAGAGCACATGCTGTGATCCAGATGAAGTAAATGAGAACCGAAGATAACAAATCAGCTCAACATTCCTGATCCAATACTGTGTAATCACCATCAAAAATGTGACCGCAGCAAAAATGTTAATTGAATTTGAGAAGACAATCATGTTGATTCTCCTCTGCTCATGTAGCAAAACAGGTACCATTTTTATTCTTTAATAACCTCACAGACGTTTTGTAGAATTGTTTACGCTGTGAAATCAGTCTTGAAAGAGATAAGAACAGGAGCGGGGAACAATGACTCACTCCTGTTGAGGAAAAAACTGAGGGAACTGCATGTTAATAAGAGCCCAGTGAGACAGAAGTCTAACAGTGAATTAGCTAGTATTAGATCTAAACTACACAGGTTATATGAACCATGAACTAGACATGTTTTTTGGTAATAATGGGAAAGAGTGCAAGAGCTGATTGGTTTGTTTTTGTATGTTATCTTGAAAGAGTTTATTTTGTTTAAATATGCAGTATTAAACCCCAAAAAGTTTTTTTATCAGTTGTTTATATCTCAAAACATTTGCTGGAACATAATCTTTATGTTTTTATGCACTTACACAATACTGTTGTGTGAAAAATGCTACTGTGATGCGTAAAATGAATTTGGGAATTTGATAAAGAGGGCATTGAGTATATCAGAAAACCAATGGTCTATGTCATCTACACTGAATCACAAACCATGATAGAAAATAAATTGCCCAGTCTTTTTTTTCTTTTCCCCCACTATGCAGTGTTTACTGATCTGATACCTTTGTTATTTCTTTGCCATGTTTATGCAGGACTAAGAGTGGCATTTAAAAATAAAATGATATAATTAATTACATTTTTACTTTTATTTCTGTAATTCAGGATTTAATAATTCAAATATAAAAATGGAAGTACATAAATGACTTTTTAAACTGACATATTAATAGACATATTTAAGAAATCTTTTCCAAATGTTTTTCTTTGCCTATTTGTCATTAGAGTTAAATGCAGGACTAAGAGTGACATTTAAAAATAAAATGAAAACGAATTACTTTTTTCTATTATTTATTTATACAATGCATTATTTAATAATTCCAACACAACAATGGAAATAAAATTTTTAAACTGACATATTAGACATATTTAAGAAATCTTTTTAAATGCAGACTTGCTTATCTAGGGCATTTTGCCAAATGCTTTTCTTTACCTATTTGTCATGAGAGCTAAATGCAGGACTAAAAGTGACATAAAAAAAAAGATAATAAATTGCATTTTTTTTCCTTTTATTTATTTATACAGTTCAGGATTTAATCATTCAAACATAACAATGGAAATAAGTCAATTACATTTTAAACAGCATATTAATATACATATTTATATCTTTATCTTAAAAATTATTAGCTGTACTCATGAAAATTATAACTATTTTAGGAGATGGAGATTCTGTCTGTGAAGTTTTGTTCCTTCTTTCATTCCTCAGGCATGCTCTGCTTTCTATGTGGATGTTGTTATCATAGACGTACATTGTCCTGTTAAAAAAACAGACAAAATCAGGTTTAATGAGTTGGAAGGAGGGGAAAGACATACTGCTTCTATTGTTTTACCCTGAAGGGTCTATGAATTAAAAAGTGTGTGTGAAGTATGTACTAAATGATAATACAGAGAATTTCAAATATGAGACTGAGAAACAGTAGCTTAGTTAAAGACAGTATTTCATTTTTTAAATAAATCTAAAAGTAAAACTGAGAAACAGAAAGGACAAACCTTTGGTGTCCTGCTCTTTAGGCACTGCCTCTGCCTCAAGGTGTGCTGAGAAACTTGCAGAGGCTTTGGGGTCTTTTCTCACACATTTTCTTTTTGCGTGGAGGTGGCTGAACCCCATCTACATTGTCCTGTTGAAATAACCGACATCATCATGTAATGCAGAATCCAAAGACATATCATTAAATATAATACAAAGAATTTTAAATCTGAAAAATAAAAATAATAGATGGGAGGGATTTACCGAATCTCCAGTGCTCCATGGGCAGAGCCTCTTCAGAGTGTGCTTGGATCTTGGAGAAGCTATGGGACCTTCTTCCACACGTTGTTTTTTTTGTGGAAGTGGCTGAACCACATCTATGCTGTCCTGTTGAAAAAAACATACATCATCATTTAATGCACAAGTACTTTTAATAAATGCCTCTTAGACAAAATCTTTAAAAAAAAATAATTTTACCGAAATTAAAATTAAGAACATTTTCTGACAAGAGGAACTTACCAAAGCTCCAGTGCTCCATGGGCAGTGCCTCTTCAGAGTGCGCTTGGATCTTGGAGAGGCTATGGGACCTTCTTCCACACGTTGTTTTTTATGTGGAGGTGGCTGAACCACATCTACACTGTCCTGTTGAAAAAACATACATCATCATTTAATGCACAAGCAGTTTTGATGAATGTCTCTTAGACAAAATCTAAAAACATATCACTTCTACCAAAATTAAAACTAAGAACATTTTCTGAATAAACTGAATGAGAGACAAGGGGGACTTACCAAATCTCCAGTTCTCCACGGGCAGAGCCTTTTCCAAGGTACTCCCTGTGGGCGTGCGGCAGGTCCAGGTGCTTTCTTAAGTGACCTGATGCGCACAGCTGCTTTCCCAGGGGACCTGGCCGGAGCAGGTGCTTCTTTGGCAGATGCAGTGGGCACAGGTTCTGCCTCAGGGGACTTGGCTAGAGCAGGCGCTTCCTCAGGGGAAGCAGAGGGAATAGGTCCTTCTTTTGGGACCCTGGCAGGTGGAGCTGGTCCCTTTGGAGGCCTTAAGGGCAAAGGTGTTAAAATTACATCCCTTTTCAGGTATAGCCTCATGTTTTCAGGGATTGTTATCTTTCTCCTCAGTGTGGCCCTGGCTGGAGAAGGTGCTTCCTTAGAGGATGCATCAGAAACAGGTGCACCCTCAGGAGACCTGCCCAGAGCAGGTGCTTCTTTGGCAGATGCAGTGGGCACAGGTTCTGCCTCAGGAGACCTGGCTAGAGTAGGTGCTTCCTCGGGGGATGCAGTAAGCACAGGTGCTCCTTCAGGGGACCTGTTTAGAGAAGGTGCTTCCTCAGAGGCCACAGTTGGAACAGGTGCACATTCTGAGGACCTGACTGGAGCAGGTGCTTCCTCAGGAGAAGCACAGGGAACAGGTGCTCCTTTTGGGGCCCTGGCAGGTGGAGCTGGTCCCTTTGGAGGACTTAGGGGCAAAGGTCTTAAGATGACATCCCTTGTCAGGTAGAGCCTCATATTTGTAGGGATCGTTACTTTTCTCCCCAGTGCCGCCCTGGCTGGAGAAGGTGCTTCTTCAGAGGATGCAGCAGAAACAGGTGCACCTTCAGGAGACCTGGCCAGAGCGGGTGCTTCCTCAGGGGAAGCAGTGAGCACAGGTGCTCCTTCAGGGGACCTGATCGGAGCAGGTGCTTCCTCGAAGGCCATAGTTGGAACAGGTGCTCCTTCTGATGACCTGACTGGAACACATGCTTCCTCAGGGGGCACAGTTAAAACAAGGACTCCCTCAGGGGAAGCAGAGGGAACAGGTGCTCCCTCAGGGGACCTGTCCTGAGCAGGTGCTTCCTCGGGGAATGCAGTGGGCATAGGTGCTTCCTCCACTATTCCCCAACACTGGCCTGAAGGGAGATGCTCACACTCACCCTTTTTAGATGAGGAGCGTAAAAGGTCTTTAACCTCCATTACAGCCCACCAGCGCCCTGCGAGGAGGGCTGTAATGAGCTCATCATGCTCATCAATGGGGATGAAGGACTCCATAGGCATAGCTGACATGCTCATTCTTGGATAAGTTATGATGGTAAGACAAGTTATCCAAAACAAAGGTGTGTAATTTTAACGGTTGTTTGCAACAGTGAACTATCTGTGAAACTCTGTATGACAAAGAATAAAGGAAGATTTGAGTTTTTGAGATTTGAGTAAACACATCAAAATCTAAAAGGTTTTAGGTTACTAAATTAGTATTATTTGCACAGTAGGCTGTACACCCAGTGGTGATCCGTCAGAGGAAGCAAAGGAGGCTGAGAGCTTGCTTATAAATGTATATCTAAAATGTGCTGATGAAGTTAACTTGTGTTGTAATCAGTTCACATTTTAATCTTGATAATGCAGAAGCACGAGAAAATATGTAGTTTTTTTGCTTATATACACAGTTGTCCATAACCATTTTTGTTTATCATCATCATCATCATTATTATTATTATTATTATTATTTAAACACAATAAAGTAAGTACGATTAGTGCGCTTACAATTAGACAGTTATAGGTTTTTGGAAAAGGCCTCGACTACACTGAAATATTGTGTTGGTGATCGGAGTATTAGTGATAACGTATCTTTAGTTAACTATTTTTAGTTGTTGGAGGATTTCACTTGCTTAGTGGAACATGACTGTCAGTAAATATATAAAAATCAAACCCGATCATTGTTGATCTATGTATTAACAAACTCCAAACGGACCACCACTGTGTAGTATTATTTTCTAATTGCACCATATATTTGTCCAAATACACACATAAGACAACAATAATATCACCCTGCTTAAACTGTCACAAAAACTATTGATTAAATGAAAAAAATTCAAATTCAAAGTGAAGAGTGTACTCACAATCATTCGCCGACTCGCTACAAATCGCAATCAGGTCTGCACTCCAATTATCACTCACGAACATTCTAAAGAATGTCACGTGACTCGCATCATAATTCCATAATTCCGTTTCACCTTGTTATTTTTCAAACAGCTTAAATGCATTTAGACTAAAAAGCGTATCAAATACCTGTTTGTTTTCATTGTATTGTTTCAACTCTGGAAATAGCCTATGTGGAAATATTACTATAAACAGTTAAAATCTATAAACAGCACTTTAACAGAGGCCAGAGACCAGATATATTATTCATATTAAAGTAGTGTTTATACGTACAGCGCTGCTTTGTTTACAGTAATTCAAACGCTGAACTTGAACAGGAAACGCTATATCTCTGCTGTTTTATAAACGCCACCTACTGGCAGAGAGCGAATTTTAATTTTTAGCATAATTTCACAAAGCTACATATACGGGTGGTGTCTGACTGTAACGACTGGTGGGCCACTTGGACCAAAAATGCCAAGGCTGATTTTTGATGATGATCTGATGATGATCTGGACGTCAAAATGATCCCACAAAACAATACACTTTTAACATTTAATATTTTTAATGAGATTTTTACCACTTCTAAAATAAACAGCTTAAATACTAAAAGGCAACAATTAAAACATTTTTCTAAAAAATAAAGACAAAACATGTATGTTGTCATTTGGTCATGTTCACATAGGCTATATGCATTTAGAAGGTCGTAAATGTTTAAATAAGAATATCCTATTCCCTATCATCACCTATTCTATTCTATATTCAGTGCCAGCAAACTTTTACAAACAGAAGGGGCCTCTGTTAAGCCTCAGCTAAATATTCACAGCTGATATAATATTGATATAGATGTGTAATGTGCTTCTTTTTGTTATTTGGTGTGTTCATGTAAAGGAGGTTATTAATAATTTTACGAGGATAAAAAATACTTGACTTGAATAAAAAAGTTAGTATGTTTTAGAATGAAGTTTTGCCAGGGTAAAAACATCAAATGAGATCAGTAACTGTGCTTTGCATGCAATCCTTGACAATGAAAGCAAAACAACATTTTGCTCTCAGGTCTTTTACTCCTTTGTTTTTCCAACATTCAGTGTTTGTGTGAATGTGTAGAAGCTGACAATAGTATCTTCATAAGATATAAACAAAGTGCATCAGAAAGCCAGTGTGATCTTGTTTTTTTGACTTCTCCTCATGGCTAGAAGGTGGTTTGTCCCAGATGTTGCAGCAAGGCGTCAAAGATAAAAAACAGAAGTTTAAATCTCTTAAAACTGTCTCTTAAACATACATATTTGCATGTCATGAAAAAGTCTAATAAGATTACAAAAAACATGCTTGAAGATTATTTTAATTGTAGCTCAGTTATATCAGTATTAGATAGATGAGGAGCAACATTTACCTAATTGGTAATCTAAAATGTACCCACCAATCCTTTCATGTCTAAAAACCTTGTAAAAGTCTGATCCTTATGAACACAAAAAATATTAAAAACCATCCAAGAATCATTAACAACAATTGATAATCAACTTTAAGTTACACTGTTATGCCAGTAGATGTCGACAAATTACCATCTTTACGAGTGAGTCATTAGAATTCCTCAACTGATTCGTTCAAAAACACTGATTTATTCAGGAAGGACACAAGTGATTCAATAAACAAGTCTTAAATCATTTACTAATGATAGATAGATAGATACAGATGATAGATCTGACGCCAACCTGAGAACTTATAACAGGGTCATTCTATAATTAGGGGTACATTTAGAATTTGAAAATGTGAAGAAAAGAGTTTTCCTTATTCCCAAAAATCCAAACATGACCTTACATAGCTGCTTTGAAACAATCTATATTGTATAAAGTGCTATATAAATAATCTGTAGGACCTGTAGGAATATGTGCATAAAATACCATCTATGTTTGCTACTGTCCACCATGTTACCTTTACTGGGTAACACAGTTGACAGGTAACTTAGTTGACATTTTTTGTGTTTTGGGCCTATACTCAATATGGTAGCCTAGAACTACTGCGCATATGGTATGTTTAGAAATATATTTTCATAAACAAAACGTAAGTTTTAGTTAAATTGTCTTGTTAAAATTTGCAGCAATAATACTTGAGTAACACTGTTGATAGTCAATTAATCCACTCGACACAGGTTTGCTAGTTTAACCAATATTAGGGGAAAGAGAGAGAACTTCTAGTGTTTCATCCATGTGCTTCTAGAGGAAATATCATCAGACTGTGCAAATTATGCCAGAATGGGACAACCCATTCCTTTTTGAGGGGGGTTTCTAGTGGGTAACTTAGTTGACAATGGTTTTTCAGACACAAATAAAACATATCACAATAAACACTTATTATTTTTGAAGCACACACCCAAATGTCTTGATAACCTAATCTAACTGAAGGCAAACTATAAAATTAATTTATATTTGAGGTCACTTTCATGCTTAAATGCAGAGCAACTTTACAAAATCGAACAGCTGAATACCAGGGTTGTATGTGATATGCACATCATTTTTGAACAAAAGATATGGCTTTTTCAACATATAGTAGTGTGATTGGGAAAAATATAATTTTGTACTAGAAAATTATGCCTTGGGGCTTTATATTGATGAAAATATAATGCAAGCATATTAGTGAGTAACAGAATATATGAAAAATCTTTAAACTTTTTAACCTGTCAAAAACTATTTTATATATAATGTATATATAATTTATAAGCTTTTAGTTTTTCTGGATTTATTGAAATAAACATGACTTACCTAAATAAAGTCTTGATGCATCGGGTTGTTATAAAACGCCAGGCACAAAAGTTCAACTTCTAAAGATAAACTTTTAAAACTGCGCCTCATGACTTTTTTTAATTAACAAAGCACTGTCTGGCCTGCGTGATATGCCTAAAATGCAAAAAAAAAAAAAAGATTCACGTGCGTCACATTTATATACTAAAATAATTTTTTTAAAAATCACATCACTGCAATGCACTTCACAATGGTCTGATGTGTCTATTGCATTGTTATTTCTGTCTCTCTGAAGCCAAATGATGCTACATTTTATATGTTTATTCAACTCTCGTCTGCCTGAAAGCTAAAACACGTGCGTTAGACCTGGATCTTGTTTGAAATGACAGAATAATCTCACTCACTAGCTGTGATCTGACAGGTTAAGCCATACTCAATTACAACAGACCTGCTAAATTTCATGGTTACGCTCTGCTTTCTTGCAATTCAATTGCATTTCCTCAGCGCTGTGTTTCCATGGTACTACAGAGGCAAATGATTAGGTGCAGATGTGAATAATTTCTAGCATTAGTGTTTCTCAGTCTGCACACATTCAGTCCCTGTTGAGGGTGCATTAAATGTATCCATGGAGACAAATGCAACAGGTGCAAATCCCTTGTTTGTGTGAGCTGAGAGATCTTCCCCGAACATCCTCTGATGCTTTGGTGGAATTGTCTTGAAATTGTCCTTTTAATAGCAAGCCCTTGCAAGAGGCCTCTCATACTAAAAACAGAGATCGCTGAAAGAAAAACTCCACCAGTGGAGTAAGAGTGGTTTTAATTCAAAGACGCAAGTGAAATTTAATAATTAATGCACTTTTTTGTACTCTCTGGTCTTTGTCTTCTGTTTTTTTTTTTTTTATTCAGAACCACCCACATTTAAATAGTCAAGTGCTGATGTGACTATTTCTTAAATATCTATAGCATCTTAATGGACATTAATCTTAAAGGATGTTAATTAATTTTGGCACAATATTATTAAAGTGTTCCACACAGTTCATTAAGACATGGCAGCACTCCGCTTGCAAAATGTCATAGATATTGCAAATGCAGCTTTTCACTTCACAAGATGTTAACTGATGGACTAAAATCGCATTGTGGATTATTATGATGGTTTTATCAGCTGTTTGGACTTTCATTCTTCTAAACCCAGGGTTTACACATGTACAATGTAAAGTTTTGAAAGCTGTTTGTATTAACAGTTAAATAATATGTCTGGGATTAAGTTTACAGGGTTTGGGTTAAGAAGTTCAAGTCTGAAAAGCCCATTACTCAGCATGTTTGCCAAAAGTCTGGGTTATTTAATGGACACTTAGGAGACACAAACATGGGATGTGCTTTAGAGGAAGCACAAAGGCAGTTATAAAGCTGTAAAAGAAAAAGGGTTCTTTGCCCTTAAAAAAGGGATCACAGGAAGACATGTAGGGTTCAAGCTCTCAAAGCATTACACAACAGTTTATGCAATGCAGCTTGCAATGTCTCGTCAGTCTTCAGCAGGTACAGAACTCATGCAAGATTAAAACGAGCCTGTAGTTTGGCTAAAGTCTCATCCCAAATGAATTTTGCACTTAGGGGTCAACATCTGGGTAAAGCTTACGCTGCTCAGGGTTGCTGAGACTGCTTTTTTTGCTCAAAAGATTGCACAGAAAGTGATGGTTTGGGCTACTGGATATTTTCTGCTCATTTATACAGTGCCCTCCACTAATATTGGCACCCTTGGTAAATATGAGCAAAGGTGGCTGTAAGAATAAATCTGCATTGTTTATCCTTTTAATCTTTCATTCAAAAAATTCACAATATTCTAACCTATCATTTAAGTAAAACCATGGAAAGCAGGGGGAAAATCTCTTTATGAAATAAATGTTTTTCTGTAGTTCATGTTGACCACAATTATTGGCACCCAATTATTGCAATGTCCTTTATTCAAGATAACAGCTCTGTGTTTTCTTCTTTAATGCCTGAAGAGTTTGGAGAACACCTGACAAGAGATCAGAGACCATTCCTTCATACAGAAACTCTTCAGATCCTTTAGTTTCCCAGCTCCATGCTGGTGCTTCTTCTCTTCAGTTCACCTCACGCATTTTCTATAGGGTTCAGGTCAGGCAACTGGGACGGCCATGGCAGAAGCTTCATTTTATGCTCAGTGACACATTTTTGTGTTGATTCTGATGTTTGATTTGGATCACTGTCCTGATGGAAGATCCAACCACAGCTCATTATAGAACTTCTAACAGATGCAGTCAGGTTTACATTTTTTATCTGTTGGTATTTGCTAGAATCCATGATGCCATGTATCTGAACAAGATGTTCAGGACCTCTGGCAGGAAAATAAGCCCACAACATTAAACATCGAGCAGTATATTTAACCGTGGGCATGGGGTACTTTTTGTACCAAACCTATCTTGAGTGTTTGCTGCCAGAAAGCTCTTTTTTTTTGTTTCATCTGACCACAGAAGCCATTCCCATTTGAAATTCAAGCTGTGTCTAACAACTGAACATGCTGGAGTTTGTTTTTGGATGAGCAAGGAGGTTTTTTCTTAAAACCCTCCTGAACAACATGTGGTGACGTAGGGGCTGTTTGAATTTTTTTTTTTTTGTCTTTTGGCTCCAAGAAAAACATTTATTTCATAACGCAAGTTTCCCCCCACTTTTAATTGTTTTACTTTAATGAAAGGTTAGCATTTTGTGAATTTTTTGAATGTAAGATCATAAAGATAAACAAAGCAGATTTATTTTCATAGCCATATTTACCAAGGGTGCCAATATTAGTGGAGGGCACTGTATGTACTTTTTACATAATTTAAATTCAAGGTCTCAGAGTATCCAGAATAAGTAAACCAATAATAGTTATTACTTTAAATCTGAAGTGTTATTTCAACTGAAATTCTATTCATTTTTGTCTGGCCCATTAGACACCTACTACAGTGCCTTGCAAAAGTATTCATTAATTTTTTTCACATTTTGTTATGTTGCAGCCTTATGCTAAACTGCTTTAAATTACTTTTTTTCCACATCACTCTACACTCCATACACCATAATGACAAAGCACAAAACTGTTGTTTTTTTTTTTTTTTTTAATTAAAAATAAAACATTGAAATAAGTATATTGCATAAATATTCATACCCTTAACTCAGTACTTAGTTGAAGCACCTTTACAAGCACCTCAAGTCTTTTTGGCTATGATACGACAAGCATTGCACGTCAGCATTTGGCAATTATCTGCCATTCTTCTCCTTACCTCTTCACCTCTCAAGCTCTGTCAGCATGAATGGGGGCTGGCAGACATTCACAGGGTTGTCTATAAGCAACTCTTGCTGTGTGCTTAGGGTCATTGTCCTGTTGGAAGGTGAACCTTCTGCCCAGTCTGAGGTTCTAAATGCTCTGGACTAGGTTTTCATTAAGGCTATTTCTATATTTTGCTGTGTTGAGCTTTCCTTCTATTCTGACGAGTCCTTCAGTCCCTGCCGCTGAAAAACAACCCCACAGCATGAGGCTGCTACCACCACACTTTACTGTTGGAATGCTACTGTGCAGGTGATGAGCAGTGCCTGGTTTCCTCCAAACATGATGCTTGGAATTGAGGTTCATCAGACCAGAAAATCTTGTTTCTCACAGTCTGAGGGTCCTTTAGGTGCTTTGTTGCAAATTCCAAGTGGGTTTTCATGGATCTCCACTTGAGTTTGTTGCAGTGATGTTTGTCCTTCTGTACGTTTCTCCCATTTGCATATATGATCATGGAGCTCAACTAGAGTGACCATCAGCTTCTTGGTCATCACTCCAACCAAAGCCCTTCTCCATCAGTTGCTCAGTTTGGCCAGGATGTCAGCTCTAAGAAAAGTCTTAGCTGTTCCAAACTTCTTCCATTATGGATAATGGAGACTACATGCTTCTGTAAACCTTCAATGGAGCACAGTTTTTCTCTTCCCCAGATCTGTGCCTTGATGCAATCCTGTCTCTGAGCTCTACAAGCAGTTCTTTTGACCTCAGGGCTTGGTTTTTGCTCTGATATGCATTTTCAGCTGTTAGACCATTTATTGAGAGGTGTGGGCCTTGCAAATCATACTCATTCAAATAAATTTTCCACAGTTTAACTCCATTTGAAATGTAGTAACATCTACAAGCAATATGAATGCTCCTGAGCTAAGTTTTAAGTGTCCCAGAAAAGGGTATGAATACTTATGCAATGGAATCATTTCAGTTTATTATTTCTAATAAATTGCAAAATTGTTACAAACCTGTTTTTTACTTTGTCATTATGGTGTATGGAATCATTTAAAGTAGTTTAACATAAGGTTACAACATAAAACGAGAAAAAAAAAACATGAAGGGGTATGAATACTTTTGCAAGGCACTGTATTTAAGCTTTTACCGCTGTTGTAACATAAAGCAGACATTCACTATTTTAAAATGCTGATTAATATCCAGTAAGTAACGTTGCTTTAGGGTCAGTTCGAAAAAATAAGAAAAGTTAGTTTTCTTATCAAATGTATTCTTTTTTTCCTCCACATATTAACAAATTTACAGATAATCTAACAAGAAAGTCAACAAAAGGCCAGGAAGTTTCTTTCAAAGTTCAGATATACTGATGAAGAATTGTTGTATATTTTATAACAACAATATAACTGTCTTAAGATGAAGAAGCAACATTACAGACAGGCAATCTTTGCGCACATATCTACCTTGGTTAAAGGAAATGGGGGGTGTGACCCTGTCTGTCCCCCAGGCAATTCTTTAAAATCCCCATCAGTCTTTGAATATGCTGTTCTGCATGACCACACTAGCCCATTCTTGACTGAGCTTAACTATTTGTTACTTTACCACTGCCGTGATAAAACATACCAGAGCTTTGCCAGCAAAGTAATGCCAGGTGTTATCCTAAATGCATTATGAGGGGCCAAAAGATTTTTACTATCAGGGGACGAACCACACATTTGGTAAATTCATTGATATCTTTTAAAATCAAAGGTGAGACATTATGGCCATCAGTCAAATCAAGTTTAAAAAAAAAATGAAATGAAGACAAAATGCCATGCGAGCCATATAATTCATAAAAAGCCATAAGAAACTTGAAGTGACAGTGATTAATTAACACTGGATTTTTTCTGCTTTTTTATTACTGTCACAGTAATAAAACATTTAATTGTGATAAACTAAGATAAGTTTAAAATACAAAAAAAAAAGAAAAAAAAAACCACATTGTGAGATAAAGATATATTGTGAGTCGCAACTGCAAGATATGTCACAATTGTAAAAGTTTATTTTCACAATTAAATTTTTTTCTTATGCCTCTAGCGTTTATTCTTGTAGAAAAACTTCCTTGGAAAAATGTATGAAAAAATCTGAAATAACACAAGTACTAAAGCATTATTTTCAATCAAACTATAAAACAATTTTAAGACTAATTTTAAAAGCTATTTTAAGACTAATATTGTCAGATAAAATGATCCATGTACATCCTTGCTGCACTCTGAGATGAAATATTCTGGGTTGAGTGAAGGAGGTCATTCTTTGTACACCACTAAAGCAACACACAGTGCCCTGACAGCCCACCTGTGCAAATGTATTTATTTTACTCCTGCTTTCATTTCCCGCTGACATGCCAGGTTTTGCATGCACACGTTTCACGCTTTTTTGCAGCTGATAGTGAGTTGTTAGGTAGAGTGATGAAAAAGGAAAGAGGCCACTTTCAAATGGAGATTAAGCCTCTTATTTGCTTAACATTTCAATGTTACTTTGTTAGTCATTCCAGTTGCATTTTAGCATGCACTACGGCATAAATTTTTGTAATGTAACTGAAAAAGCTCTCTTTTGAAATTGGAAAGCACTACATTCACAATAGCAGATGCTATTTACGCAGCTCATGAGGCCTTGAATAGATGAGCAGGAGTTTTAAGAGAACATCTAGCCGCAGTTGTAATGTGCATGCAATGCACTGTTAAGGCTGTTTTTCACAAAACATCTTGATCCAAAGGCATGCCTGAGAGGAAATTCTGAAGTTATGATTAAGCCAAAAACCACAGGTTTCTGGAGGCGAAGTTATAATCAGTACAGTATGTCCTATTTGACCCTTCAGAGCTTACAAATCATTACAGCAGTGTATGAAGGCAAGTTGGATAGCTGTTTCTCACATTCACATTAAGCGATTTTACCCACCTAAAGAAAGTTTGTTTATTAGATCAAAGACGAAATTCCGTGTAAAAAATAAAGTCTGCACTGAAAAAAAAAAAGTAATATTCTGCAAAGAAATTATTTAGTAAAAATTCTAAATACATGTAAAACATCTGTAAAAAATAAATACAGCATAATTCTTTGTATTAATACATAAATTTGTGCTCTATTTATACAGATTTCTTACAGTATGTGTTGTTTTAGCAACGACTAAACTTTGCAGTAAAGAAAACATTGCAAATCAGTGGCGCAAACACACCCATAAAAATGGGTCCGCACAAGGAAAGATAATTTTGGTATACGTTTCTATTTTTCTCTTGCACTGAGCATGAATTGGTTTCATTCATATGTGCTCTAACAAAAGTTATTAGCTGAATACATTAATAAATGACACTGAACATGAATAAATACATTAAAAAATAAAACACAAAATAATGAAGATGATGCAGTCAAGATCCAATGAAATATTTTCACAATCCTTTAAACGAGAAGTTCACTTCCAGAACAACAATTTACAGATAATGTACTCACCCCCTTGTCATCCAAGATGTTCATGTCTTTCTTTCTTCAGTCGTAAAGAAATTATGTTTTTTGAGGAAAACATTTTAGGATTTTTCTCCATATAATGGACTGATATGGTGCCACTTCCAAAATGCAGTTTAAATGCGGCTTCAAATGATCCCAAATGCGGTTGTAAATGATCCCAGCCGAGGAAGAAGGGTCTTATCTAGTGAAACAATCATTATTTTCATTAAAAATACAATTTAAATATTTTTTAGTCTCAAATGCTCGTGTTGTCTTGCTCTCCCTGAACTCTGTGTATTCTGGTTCAAGACAGTTAGAGTACGTCGAAAAACTCGTATTTTCTCCCTCAACTTTAAACATCATTTCAAAATCATCCTACATCGCTGTAGAAGTACCGGCCCAGTCTTTGCAAAGTAAACATGCAAAGAAGATCAAACACCCTTAACGAAAAAAGGTAAAACAGTGATATAAGTTGAGGGAGAACATGAGATGGGAGTTTTTCGACACACCCTAACTGTCATGACCCGGAAAAAACAGAGGTCAGGAAGAGCAAGACAAGACAAGCATTTGACATTAAAAAGTATATAAATTGTATTATTTTTATGAAAATAACCGATTGTTTTGCTAGATAAGACGCTTCTTCCTTGGCTGGGATCGTTTACAACCACGTTTGGGATCGTTTGAAGCCGCATTTAAACTGCATTTTGGAAGTTCAAACTCGGGGCACCATACCAGTCCATTATATTGGGAAAAATCCTGAAATGTTTTCCTCAAAAAACATAATTTCTTTACAACTGAAGAAAGAAAAACATGAACATCTTGGATGAAAAGGGGTGAGTACATTATCTGTAAATTGTTGTCCTGGTAGTGGACTTCTCCTTTAAGATGCCTTTAAATCCAGCATTATGTGTTTATTTTGAGTGTCTGTTTCTCTCTGCAGATGATCCATGTTGTGAAAGCATCTGTGTAGAAATACACAAATGAGTTTCGATTTACAATGTGCCTCTTCCATTTGTTTAAAAACAATTATGTTTAGGTCCAAAGTAGCCCTTCACAATCAATAGTAAAATAAAAAATTGATGAAAGAGCTTTAATTTTTTATTTGTGTGTGTGTGTGTGACTTGGCATGTTTATGCTTAAAAACCCAAGTAATAATTTAAAACTCTAACAATATCGATCATAAATTCAATATCACATTTACTTAGTGGAGAAGAGGAAAGAAGTATCCTCAACTAAGCTGGATATACTCCGTGTTCTGTTAAAAAAGTTAAAAAGTTAAAAATTAAAACGTGTTAGAGTCAAATCATTTACTTGTTTAGAGTGTGTTGACAGTCTGTGTAGTAAAATGGCTGCGCTCCAGAAAATCAGTAATAAGGTGACTTTGACAGTTACAGATTTGAAAAACAAAAAGGTGGGAATAAAGAACTCTGAATTCTGACACAAAGAACCATTTCAGCATAAAAGTTTTTTTTTTTAGGCTGATCTAGTTCTGAATAGAACTTTTACTATGTGTAAAGAACTTTTAAAGAACTATATTTTTTTAGAGTGTGCAAATGGGTGCCGTCAGCATGAGTGCTGATAAAATCATCACAAGTAATCCACATGACTCCAGACCATCAATTAACATCTTATGAAGTGAAAATCTGTGTGTTTGTAATAAATTCATCAAGACATCTTTAACTTCAAGTTCTCTATCCATATTACTGCTTTCTGCATACACACAGATCAAGAACCGTTTACAAGCAAAAAAAAACTGTTCTAAACAATATTTTTACATGAGAGGACAGCAGTGGATTTTCACTGAAGGATGCTTTATTATAGATTATGGATTTGTAGTTTGGCCAGAAGTGACAATTAAGTTAAAATGCCTTAAAGGAGAAGTCCACTTCCAAAACAAAGATTCACATAATGTACTCACCCCCTTCTCATCCAAGATGTTCATGTCTTTCTTTCTTCAGTCGTAAAGAAATTATGTTTTTTGAGGAAAACATTTTAGCATTTTTCTCCATATGATGATCAATTGTATTATTTTTATGACAATAACCGATCGTTTCGCTATAGACAAGACCCTTCTTTCTCGGCTGGGATCGTTTACAACCGCATTTGGGATCGTTTGAAGCCGCATTTAAACTGCATTTTGGAAGTTCAAAATCGGGGCAGCATATCAGTCCATTATATGGAGAAAAATGCTGAATGTTTTCCTTAATCTGTTTTGATTAAGAAACTTTTTTGGGGGTGGGTGCAGTGAACATATCTGCAGAAAATATAGTCTGTGACTATCAAGGTAACACTAGGAACACTCGCCGGCTAAAAAGGGCAAGTCTCCCTCCACCCATCCTCACCACATTCTACAGGGGAACCATTGAGAGTGTGCTGACCAGCTGCATCACTGTCTGGTATGGGAACTGCAGTGCTGCTGACCGCAAGACCCTACAACGGACAGTGAACACAGCTGCAAAGATCATCGGTGCCCCTCTCCCCTCCCTTCTGGACATTTTCCTTGCACGATGCTCCGGTAAAGCCACTAGTATCGTGAAGGACCCCACCCACCCCTCCCATCATCTCTTCCAGCTCCTGCCATCAGGAAGACGCTACAGGAGCATCAGAGCCCGCTCTGCAAGACTGCTCAACAGCTTTTTCCCCCAGGCTGTAAGAGCCCTCAATTCCAACCACCTCACCCCCCTCTGAAACCTTATCCACAATGTAAACTGTTGAAAAACTCAAAACACAATTTTTGCAATTCTGAGTGCACTACACACAGGTGAGTGGGCTGGACAAACCACCTGTAGTAACGCATTCTTTCATCTCTATATGCACCAGACACTTTCCTATAAACATTACATGTACACAGAAAATGTGCACCTCTGAGTGTGCTACCTACAGGTGAGTGGGCTGGACAAACCACCTGTAGAAACACTCTTTTCTCTCTATGCACCAGACACTTTCTTGTTAACACTTATTAACGTTACAAGGACCTAATAAGGACTTACAAATGTCTACCTGTCAATGCACCACAAATCTTTTTGCACTATTTTCTTCTTAACCTTTATATTATGTAAACTACTTGTATAGTCTGTCTTAGGTTATGTGTATGTATAGTCAGTTATTTATAGTATATGTATAGTTACATGTATAGGTTTAAAAAATGTTTTCTACGTCTAGTGTATTTATGTTCATATTTATGTTTATTTATGTAGCACTGTGGTCCTGCGAGACACGACATTTCATTCCACTGTATGTCCACACATGTAGCGGAATGACAATAAAGCTTGACTTGACTTGACTTGGAAACAATCTCACGCATAATAAAAGGTCACAGTCAGAAAGATCTGTTAATTTAGGCATTGTGAAGCTTCATGGTGTAATGCCAATTTAATAGATCTATAATCCCAGCTGTGACCTCATCTAAATCATAGAAGTTCAGCTCAGTTTAGTGCATCTCCCCTGATCTCCCCTAGTGAAAAATAAATACTAAAATATATTTAAAATACATTTATTTCATGCTAAGTATACTGCAAATACATTTACATATTATGCAGTTTTAGTACACTAAACTGGTATACTTAAAGTCTGCTAAATTGGAACAGCTAATTTTGTACTTAATGTACTTTAATGCCCTCCAACTAAAGATACACTTAAGTATATTTGATTGTGCTAAAGTGGAATTATTGCAAGTATACTTTAGGTACACAATATTTAGCATTTAAAAAACAATATTATTAAAAAAAATTGTACAATCCCCATCAATAGTGACATTAAAACATATTTTAGGGTTAAAGGAGAAGTCCACTTCCAAAACAAGGATTTACATATAATGTACTCACCCCCTTGTCATCCAAGATGTTCATGTCTTTTTTCCTTCAGTTGAAAAGAAATTATGTTTTTGAGAAAAACATTACTGCAATTTTCAATTTCAAAAATCGTTTCAAAATCTTCCTACACTGCTGCAGAAGTACCGACCCAGTCTTTGCAAAGTGAACATGTAAAGAAGATCAAACACCCTTAACAAAAAAGGTAAAACAGCGATATAGGATGATTTTGAAATTGAGGGAGAACATGAGATGGGAGTTTTTCGACATACCCTAACTGCCTGGACTGTTTTTTTTTCCGGTTCATGACAATATGACAAGATGCAAAAAAAACAAGATGAGCATTTGGCATTAAAAAGTATATAAACTCTATTATTTTTATTAAAATAACCAATTGTTGCACTAGATAAGACCCTTCTTTCTTGGCTGGGATCGTTTACAACCGTATTTGGGATCGTTTGAAGCCGCATTTGGAAATTCAAAATCGGACATGGAATTTCAAAGAAAGACATGAACATCTTTAATGACAAGGGGGTGAGTACATTATATGTGAGTCTTTGTTTTGGAAGTGGACTTCTTTAATATTAAGAAATGTGAACTGTGCACAAGTAGTACTCCAAATTAAATTTAATTCCAATTTTTATATCAGTAAGTCTCGAGCGATATTGTCACACGTACCAGATCACGTGAGGTCACGAGGACCCGGAAGTAACTTCACGCAGGTATTTAAGCAGGAAGCAGGTGTTGTTTTGCACCAGACATTGAGTTCATGCTCGACTCCACGTCAGGTCCCATCTCCAAACCAACTCACGTGAGTAATCTCTCTGCTCTTCGGAGCGCTTATTTACCTGTCTGTGTGCGTGTGAGAATGCGGATTTCTTGGTGGAAATCTCTACTCCTTATCGGAGCGTTCTCAGAACAAACTGCGTGATTTACCTGCTCACTCGTGCATATCCGCGTTTGAGTCTTCCGTCACGCTACAAGGGGACTTATCTCGAACCTTGCATTTCTTGTCCAGCCTCCGTGACAGAATGTCTGGTCCCGAAATGGTCCCGACGGATCTGGAACAATTGTGGGGTGTGATCCAGCAGCAGTCGGGGGAAATCATGAGTCTGCGGCAGGAGCTGGTGGGGCTTCGGGCGGAGGTTCACGCGCTGCGTACCGAAACCGCGGGTCTTCGGGCGGAGTGCGGGGCTCTCCAGTCCGACCTCACCACCCTGCAGGTGGATTACGATGACCTGGTTGCTGCACAGATCGCCCCCGCAGAGCCAGTCCGTCCTGCCCATCAACCCAAAATCGCACTTCCGGATAAATGGGATGGATCCGGAACCCGGTGCGATGTGTTCCTAACCAACCTATCACTTTTGTTTGAGTTTCAGCCAACAAGATACCCGTCAGATCGCAGCAGGATTGCCCTTCTCATCTCACTTCTCACCGGGCAGGCAGCAGAGTGGGCTGCGGCGGTCCTGAAGGCTGACGGGATAGCCGCCCACTCGTATCCCGAGTTCACCACCCAGCTCAGGGCCGCCTTCCAACACCCTGAGAGCGAAGTGGAGGTGGATTCCCATTTGTACCACCTGAGGCAGGGCGAGCGCAGCGTCAGCAAATACACCATGGACTTCCGTACTCTTGCTGTACAGACTCAATGGAGTGACGCGGTGCTCCGCACAGCCTTCTACGAAGGACTATCTAACCGTCTCAAGGACGAATTGGCTGTGCGTGAGCTGCCGGCCACCCTGGAGGGCATGATCCAACTCGCCCTCCGGGTGGATCAACGCATGAGCCATCATTCTAAACGTGTTTCTTCTCTCTCCACAGGCTCCACCCTCCGTCACCGTCATCTGGATCAACCCTTCACTCACGCTGTCGCTGCGCCATCTCCACCTCCACCGGCCGCTCCAGAGGCCCACTCATCAGGAGCCGGGGAACCCATGCAGATAGGGCGCACCTCCCTGACTGCAGCAGAGAGGGCTAGACGCTACCGCGAGGGTCTATGTGCCTATTGCGCCTCCCCAGATCACCATCGTGCTATCTGCCCTCTGCGTCCGGGAAACGGCCAGACCAGGTGAAGAGAGGGAGGTCTTCATCTGGTTCCGCTGCCATCCAATCCTACCCCGCCAATTCCCGGCTGCTCCTTCAGGTATCAATCCTCATGGGCCACCGACGGATCGTGACCACCGCATTTGTTGACTCAGGTGCGGCTGGGAATTTTATCGATCAGGCTTATGCTGCCCAATTGGGGATTGAGACTGAGGTGTTATCTCAGCCTCTTAACATAACAGCCATCGACGGTCGCCCCCTCAACGTCAGCCCCGTCACTCAACGCACCAAAGAAATCCACCTTCAGATCGACAACCACTCAGAAAAAATACACCTCTACGTCACCAAGATCACCTCACCTCCCATCATCCTCGGACACCCGTGGCTCGTCACTCACGACCCCTTCATCTCATGGACCACTCATCGCATCGTCCACTGGGGGGCGACCTGTCAGGAGCTCTGTCTCCAGGCGAGGGCTGGGACGTGTTCAGGGGGGTCCGAGGTTCCCGACGTCAACCTGGAGAGCATCCCCGTCCCGTATCGCGACCTGGCCGAGGTGTTCAGCAAAAGACGGGCTGCTCTTCTACCACCTCATCGTCCTCACGACCTGGCGATTGACCTCGTGCCGGGCGCGGTACCTCCCCGCGGGCATCTGTACTCCCTGTCTGCCGCCGAACATCAGGCGATGGAGGAGTACGTAGCGGAAGGACTTCGGGCCGGTACTATTCGTCCTTCCAGCTCCCCGGCGGCCGCGGGCTTCTTCTTTGTGAAGAAGAAGGACGGGGGTCTCCGTCCCTGTGTTGATTATCAGGGACTCAACCAACTTACCATCAAGAATCGTCATCCACTCCCACTTACCAACACCGCCCTGGACGCCCTCTCTGGTGCCCGTTTCTTCACGAAACTGGACTTACGGAGCGCTTACAACTTGGTCCGCATCAGGGAGGGCGATGAGTGGAAGACGGCCTTCATAACCCCCACTGGTCACTACGAGACCCTGGTTATGCCGTTTGGTCTGTGCAACAGTCCATCTGTATTTCAACAATTCATCAATGACGTTCTCCGGGACATGCTGGGTAGGTGGTGCTACGCCTACTTGGATGACATCCTTGTCTACTCTAAGACTCTCGAGGAACACACCCAGCATGTCCGAGCAGTCCTTCGGAGGTTGCTGGCCCATCAGTTGTTCTGTAAGTTGGAGAAATGTGCTTTTCACCAGCACTCCACCACATTCCTTGGCTTCGTAATATCTTCTCAGGGTGTGGCCATGGATCCCCAGAAGCTGGAGGCTGTGCGCTCGTGGCCCCTACCCACGTCGCTCAAACAGCTGCAACGTTTTCTGGGGTTCGCCAACTTCTACCGGCGATTCATCCAGGGCTTCAGCGCAACTGCAGCACCTCTGACTGCTCTCACCAAGCCATCACGCGGAGAATTCCAACTCACACCCGAAGCCATCCAAGCCTTCAAAAAGTTATGTCACCTGTTCACCACTGCTCCGGTTCTTCTTCATCCCGACCCGACTAAACCATTCGTTGTTGAAGTGGACGCTTCCGATGTGGGCGTAGGGGCAGTCCTTTCTCAACGCGGTCCAGACGAGAAACTACACCCTTGTAGTTTTTTCTCGAGGAAATTCAATCCCACACAGCAGCGTTACGGGGTAGGGGACCGTGAACTGTTGGCCATCAAGTGGGCTCTGGAAGAATGGCGTCACTGGCTCCAGGGCGGCAGCAACCCATTCACCGTCTGGACCGACCACCAGAACCTCACCGTCATCCGCCAGACCAAACAGCTTAACCCCAGGCAGGCGCGGTGGGCGCTATTCTTCGAGCACTTCAACTTCCACCTCTCCTACCGGCCCGGCTCGAAGAATACGAAAGCGGACGCCATCTCCCGACAACATCAGCGCGACACCATCTCCTCGGAGCCCGCGCCTGTCCTGCCCTCTCACATCATCTTGGCTCCTCTCCAGTGGGGGTTAGAAGAGAGAGTCTGCCAGAGTCACGGCCTGGAACCCCCTCCACCCGAGACCCCCACTGGGCGACTCTTTGTTCCTGACCACCTCCGCAAAGAAGTTCTCCAGTGGGGGCACGATTCCACTTTGGCAGGACATCAGGGGGTCCAGAGAACCATCTCGTTCATCGACCGGGCGTTTTGGTGGAGGACGTTGAGGAGAGACGTACAGGAGTACGTCCAGGCATGTAACATCTGCGCTCGCTCCAAAACCTCCAACTCACCATCCACCGGCGAGCTGCAGCCCCTCCCCATCCCCAAACGTCCCTGGAGTCACATCTCCGTTGATTTCGTTACTGGACTCCCTGACTCGCAAGGCAAAAACACCATCCTGACCATTGTGGATCGTTTCTCGAAGGCTGTGCACCTGGTGGCTCTCACCGGACTCCCCTCGGCCAAGACCACTGCGGAGCTGATACTCGAGCACGTAGTCCGCTTGCATGGGTTCCCCAAGGACATCGTCTCGGACAGAGGGCCCCAGTTCACGGCCAAGTTCTGGCAGGCCTTCTGCCGTCTGGTCGGCACCACCTCCAGCCTATCGTCCGGTCACCATCCTCAGACGAACGGCCAGACGGAGCGGGCCAACCAACAACTGGAGCGCTTCCTTCGATGCTTTGCGGGTGAACATCAGCGCTCCTGGGCACGCTACCTCGTCTGGGCCGAGCTATCCAACAACCTGCACACCTCCTCGGCCACCAATCTAAGCCCATTCGAGGTATGCTACGGGTACCAACCTCCGGTGTTCGAACATCAAGAACCGGAGGTTGACGTCCCGTCCGCCCAACAGTTGGTCCGCAGGTGCCGGCGGCTCTGGAATCACGCCAGGACTGCCATTCAGAAAGCCAACCAACGTTACATCACCCAACACCGCCGCCGGCACCCTCCGGGACGATTGTTCCACGTTGGTGACAGGGTCTATCTCTCTACACGTAACATCAATCTAAAATCGGACTCCAAGAAACTCACCCCACGTTTCATCGGACCCTACAAGATAACTCACCGCTTAAACCCTGTCACCTTCCGGCTCCAGCTGCCTGCTTCCCTCCGGATCCATCCTGTGTTTCACCAATCTCAACTCAAACATGTTTTCTTCTCCCCTCTGTCTCCCCAGGTCACTGCTCCCCCCCCGTCCGGATCATTGACGGTGGTCCTGCCTACACCATCCGGCAGATCCTTGACTCGCGAACCCGTGGCCGTGGCACCCAATACCTTGTCGATTGGGAGGGCTACGGTCCGGAGGAGCGGTCTTGGGTTCCCGGGCGGTTCATCCTGGACCCCACTCTCATCCAGGACTACCGTCGTCGGGTATCCTCCGTTCCGGGACCGTCAGGTGCCGGTCCTGGAGGGGGGGGTACTGTCACACGTACCAGATCACGTGAGGTCACGAGGACCCGGAAGTAACTTCACGCAGGTATTTACGCAGGAAGCAGGTGTTGTTTTGCACCAGACATTGAGTTCATGCTCGACTCCACGTCAGGTCCCATCTCCAAACCAACTCACGTGAGTAATCTCTCTGCTCTTCGGAGCGCTTATTTACCTGTCTGTGTGCGTGTGAGAACGCGGATTTCTTGGTGGAAATCTCTACTCCTTATCGGTGCGTTCTCAGAACAAACTGCGTGATTTACCTGCTCACTCGTGCATATCCGCGTTTGAGCCTTCCGTCACGCTACAAGGGGACTTATCTCGAACCTTGCATTTCTTGTCCAGCCTCCGTGACAGATATGTCAGTAAATATGTCACCCTTATGTATAAAATAAATGCATTTTAAATCCATTACTTTTTTTTTTTTTTTTTTACCACGGTCACAATAACCAAATTCATTTAACCTGAAAAACTATTTTTTTAAATAAGATAATTCTACTACCTTAAACACATATAGTAAAAACTAAAATAAGTGTAGAAATGTACAGTTGTTCAATCTGTCCCAAGGTAACAGATTTTTTCCTCAGGCCATGAGCTTAATCCAAAGGCCATGAGTTTTAACCGAGGTGAACAGATGAGAGCTGAGAGACGTATTGGCACAAAAAGCCAGTGAAGCAGTCACCACGACACATTATAAACTCAGGGCTGACCCCGCCGAGCAGTATTACTATAAGTGGCAATATAAATGTAAATGGGATACTTCAACTTAGAGACCAGTAAAGATGGAAAACAATTACTCAATCCCATTACATGTGGAAATAAATAACACACAACATAGTTGCCAATATGATTAGTTCAGATTTATGGTTTCTATTATGACATTTTATGGCAATGAAATGCTGCGCATATTGATGTGATTATTGTTTTGTATACATAATTTGATCTCCCGATTGAATTGAATTTTATTATGCACAATAATCATGAGCCTACTTCTCCCAATATAATTGCAAGTCTTTAGAGAAGGGTCTACTGACAGTGGGTTTATAACCAACTCTCTCTGTTTTCATATTATGGCTTATTGCTTTTTGATAAATTACAACACTAAAAGTTCACATAAAGTACAGTCTCAGAGAACAGAACCAAGAGCAAAAACATTTGGATGCGACCGAAAATTAAATAATTACTTCTATATTAAAAATTCATGAGGCATTTAGAGCACATTAAGCTATTTATATATACTCGTGCAAGGATCGTTGTGTTGTGTGTACACATTTGTATCAAAACTAGTACATTGGCTTCACAAGAGGCAGAAATGAAAGACACTGTGTGCTCGAGCTGAGAAGAGAGTGTTTTTCAGCGCAGCCTTAAGATTTAGTATTTCAAAACCTCTAAAATTTCATTTGGATATTCATAATAGACATTCCAGTGTGCATAAATGCTTCTTGGCACTTTAGACTCCTTCAGAGAGAGCTGAATGCATGCAATTAGATTTGAAGGAGCATCATATGACATGCACCTTAAACCGATGCTCTCCAGCAGCAGAGAGCATCTAATACGTCTTGCCTTTTGAGAAATGTGAAGAAGTCTCAGACACAACAGCCTGAAGATTATTTGTGAATAAACTCCAAGCTGAAAATCTAGAGAGACAATGATTAAATTATTAAACCTACATTCAGTTAAAATGGAGAGAAAACACAACCTCAAATGGATTTCATAGCTCTGCAGAGGGATTCAAAATTACTGTGCCTTGCTTTTTAAAGAGACAGTTCATCCAAAAATGAAAACTATTAATTACTCACCCTTACGTCAGAAAGCTCTTGGATTTCATGGGTTTGAAACAACATGAAGGTGAGTAATTAATGACAGAATTTTTATTTTTGGGTGAACTGAACTTTAAGGCTGTACAGCACATTTTTCTGAGTATATCATCAAAGTTCCTCTTATTTTGTAATAGCTAAGACAACAGGGAAGCCATGAAAAGAACTATAGCTCTGGTCACAGTTATTTCAGTTTTCCATTTCAGTGCTGTGTCAGTGGGCATTGATCTGTTCTGACTGCATGGTGGCACTGCAAAATCACAACTGTGTTTCATTGTGTGGTTAAACCTTGACTTGATGGAGTCCATTTGATACATGAGTTGACATCTCTGTACAGCTAAAGCTCAGTGAGGTCAAAGGAGTGAAATAACTAGGGCTGCCAGTCGATTAAAAATTTGAATCGAATTAATTACATTCATCTAACTAATCGCATGTTAATACAAAAACAAATTTGACTGAAAATACCCACAAAATAATTATTTTAAGCTATTTTTGTGTTAAATAACAAAGTAGCAAGTAGACATTACAAACTGTAGCTTTAGAAAGAAATATTTTATTTGATTCAGCATAAAATTTATTACACATAAACATTTAGGCTGTAATGGCCTAACATGAACTAGGGAACATAAAAAAGATCATTTGAGAAACATCTCAGTATTTTGTGTCCATATAATGAAAGTCATGGTACCAAAACAGCTTTGTTACCAACACACCGTGTCCTAACTACATGCGACACGACAAGATTCCAACGACAAGCAATTTTGGTGTCCACACCACAGGAGACACGACACTGCGACATAACAATTACCACAGCCATTCAGAAGGGTGCACAATGTACAATGCAGTGCACAGTGAAATGGGCAAGTTTATGATCTACTTTATAAACATTAAACCTTTTTAATATTATTAAATGTACTTAGTGACTGATACCGTCTTTGTTATGGAATACACTTGGTGGTTCGCATTGAGTTAACAGTTTTAATGTACACCTTTGCCTTCATTTATTTTCAAGATCTGAGGTAAATTTTTTGTTGTTCCTTTCAGTATGGCTAAAAAGGTCAAACAAAATGATTTTCAAACTCACATAGACACTTTCAACTTCGAATAAAGCACATAATCCGTACCTGAGATCATTGTCATTGGTTTGTATGTTGTTCCAGCCGCGACGTCGCGGAAATAGAAACCGTTTCTAAAATAGAAATTTCGCGTGTCGCCGTCGCGTGTAGTTAGGACACGGTGACAGTCTTCAGAATACTTTCTTTAATGTTCCACAAAAGAAAGGTTTGAAACGACATGAGGGTGAGTAAATGATGACAGAATTTATCTTTTTAGGTGAACTATCCCTATGTTCTTCTTCTTCTTCTTCTTCTTCTTATTGTATTTAATAAAATGATACTCTAAATACCAAACTGTATCTGCCAGCAGGTGGCGGGAAATGTCTTAAGTCATTCACACGATTCATTCAAAACGCGAATTCATTCAGAAACTAAACACCGCTGTTTTGCTCAGAGATGTGCAACAATTCTGCTATGGCTTCAAAGGTAATATGTTCTTTGCAAAAATGAGCAAAAACACATAATATAATGTTTAAAATATAACACAATATCAAATTCTTATTAACTGAACTGCTGTATAAAATCACATTTAAGCTCGTGACAGATCGGGACAAAATCAGCTCTGGTGTCATATTGTTCTTTTGTTCTTGCTGCCGTGTGATATCGTGCGATACGTGATATATATATATATATATATATATATATATATATTTGCACCAATATCTTAAATTTTAGGGCATAACTGCATTTATGAGTTGTTGCCCCATCCATTTAATCAACAGTCAACTGTATGAAATATAAGATAATGTACATAAGGTGAACCGCGTAAATTTTACATGAGTGTTATTTTCATAACTAATAGGGTTAAGCGTTAAACTGACAGCCCTAGAAATAACTTAACAATTTGAACTTTAAAACAGATACTACAGTACATTCAAAACTTTGGGATCAGTAGTTTTTTTTTTTTTTTTAAGAAGTCCCTTATACAAAGGCAGCATTTATTTATTCAAAAATATCTAAAAACAGTAATACTGTGAAATACTATTACAATTTCAAATGTTTTTCTGTTTTAATATGCTTTAAAAATATAATTTATTTCTGATGGCAAAGCTGAATTCATCAGTCATTACTAGTGTCACATAATTATTCTTGCTGATTTATTATCAATATTGGAAACAGCTGTGCTGCTTAATTTTTTTTGGAACCTGTGATACTTTTTACAGGATTCTTTGATGAATAGATAGTTAAAAAGAACAGCATTTATTCAAAATATAAATCTTTTGTAACAATATAAGTCTTTACTATCGCTTTTTATCCGTTATTCATTTGACATATCTATTCATACATTTTCCTTGGCTGAGCAAGCAGAATTACAGATTTTAGGATACACACTTTGCATTACAAAATCCAATACTCTACTCTAGGGCTTCTAAATGAAAACCATCTGAGCCTACTCAATCTAATTGGGAAAGCAAATAAAGGCAATCAAAATGCAGTCAGTTTTATCTCCGTGTTATTCTGCAACACCAAGTAAAACCCTTTGCTTGATCCAAGCGGCCCCATTGAAGAGTTCAGTGAGGCCACCTGGAATGGTGACTGATAAGCACTAGAGAGTTGCCGGGGCATAACTTGACCATAATTAGCATTAAGCGGATGCTCGTTCACCCCAGTGCAGCATTCTAATTCATGGATTGTGCAATAAAGGATCAACTGGTTGTGCAATAATTCCAATTACGCTTGTGATGCTGAGTCACTGAAGGAATAAGAATAAGAAACCAGCCGCTCACAGAGTACAGTAATACAGACAGTATATGAGATAAAACACATAACGGGGAAGGTGTGAAGGAAGACTAATAATAATTCAATGCTTATTCAATTTGTGGAGGTTAAGTGGGTTAACTTTTATAGTTGGCAGTGCAGAACCCTTTAGTAATGTATGAACACTGCAAAATGACCTGATATCCTTTCCAACCGAAAAGATATGAAAAGCTTTCCACACATATTAAAGAGTTAGTCTGACGCAAAATGAAAATTCTCTCATTATTTACTCATGTATTATTTACATTCTCATGTCTTTCAGAACTTTAATGTTTTGCAATTGCCTGAAAGCGTTTGCAGCATTATTAGCTTACTGTTGTTAATTTCTGAGATCATTACTTGCAGTTGTCTTCTAAATATTAAAAGACACCGTATGAAACAATAAAAACTGTCGCATACTTGGTATATTGACATGGTAGATATAAATAATTTATCCAGTGCTTTAGCTAGTGTCTTTTGTTATTGCTGTCATGTCCACTCACAGCAGGAAGAAAATAAAGTGTACATAACATCTCACTGCATATTTATTATTATTATTTTATTACTTTATACACATCACAGCTGTACAAAGCTATAGCCAAAGAAGGTAAGCTACAGCAGAATCATTTCAGATAGAACATTATTACAAACCACAAGCAAACATCCATCCTCTCTGAGTCACTTCTTTCCCAAATAGACATTTGGCATGAACTGATGGAGGCCACAACTGACACCAAAGTAAGTGAATAAGAGTAAGAAAGATGATTAAAGGATTAATTCGCTTCCAGACTAAAATTTTTTCTCATAATTTACTCACCCTATGTTATCCAAGATGGTCATGTCTTTCTTTCTTCAGTTGAAAGGTAAGGTTAAAAATGAAGGTTTTTGAGAAAACATTCCAGGATTTTTCTTTACATTGTAGATTTCAGTGGGGGTCAACGGGATGAAGATCCAAATTACAGTTTCAATGCAGCTTTAAATGGCTCTACACAATCACTGCCAAGGAACAAGGGTCATCTAGTGAAACAATCGAACATTTTCTTAAAAAAATAAAAATGTTTATACTTTTTAACCACAAATGCTCATCTTGCACTAGCTCTGCAATGTGTGTCTACAACTTTGCGCATTACATAACCCCATTGGAAAGGTTACGCATGGTTATTTATTCGTCTGTGTACTCTGGTTCAATAAGGTAGGGTAGGTTTCAAAACTGCCTGACGTTGTTTTACCTTTTCTTGTTAGATGTGTTTGAATTTTTTTACACGTTCGCTTTGTAAACACTGGGTCAGTACTTCCGCCTACGTTATGCATGACCTTTCCAACATGATTACGTAGTGTGTGAAGTTGAGCTAGTGCAAGACAAGCATTTGTGGTTAAAAGTATATAAATTGTAATTTTTTTTTAGAAAGTGACCGATCATTTCGCTAGATAAAGACCCTTATTCTTTGGCCGGGATCGTGTAGAGCACTTTGAAGCTGCATTGAAACTGCAATTTGGACCTTCAACCCTTTGGCTCCCATTGAAGTCCACTATGGAGAAAAACATTAGAATGTTTTCCTCAAAAACCTTAATTGTTAAAAAGCAAAAAATGTTCAAACTGTTCTTTTATTTTGTCTTTAATGATATAGAAGGTGCTTAGGAGTTACAGCAAAGTGCCCTTGTCTTCGTCCACATACATTGTGTGGTATTGTTCGTTCATCTCTATAGTGAGTTCTGTTGTGTTTGTTTGTTTAAACATAATACTTTGTCATAAACGGTTTCACAATTAAGGCCAAGAGTAAATCAATCCTAAAATCAAATTTAGGACATAGTTGAGTGCAAATGATCATTCTCATTCTAATTGCAAAACTTAATCAAATGTGACGTTTTTCCTGTTGAGGCCATAATCCAAAAAACAAATCTGCCAAATGTGAGGGGGGAACTATGCTATTAGGGCATACTAATATTTTTTTAGGATTATATTATTATTACTGGATGTTTATTTAGATAACTGCTCTTTGAATAGATATCTTGAATAGCCTTTTCCAGATAATGGCAGACCACATCCGCTAAATACTGCAGAAGGAAATAATTCCGTGGATGATCAAAATTGGAGAACAACCTACAAATTCCTAAATTTCAAGGTCACTTAGGCCTATTTGAAGGTATTATAACAGAAATAGAAAGGCTGTTTTTAACCATATTTCATAAAGTAATTGTATTCTAAAGCACAATGTAAAAAACCTAAATGAGATATCTGAAAAGAACTCTCATCAAAATAAGAGAACACCTACAGATACCTCCAAATTATTGGTGTTAAAATCTGGAACCTGGTGCTTGTGCTTGTATATGAAAAACCCTATTTAACTGGCAGCATTCCTCCAATTTTCACTGAGATTGCAAAATGGTGGGTGACTGAAACTCTACGACAGGAGGTTGTCCAGGCAAATACCAAAGGGATGACCCTTTCAGCCATTGCAAGAGAATCTGGTCATTTAGGATATGTGATTTACAATGACACTAATTCATTCAAGTCCCCCAAAAACGTGTCCACGTAAGACAAATGCATGAGAAGACAGGATAATGTGGAGACTCTCAATGGGGAATCGGTTCAACACTGCAGCTGGAATTGCTTGCTAGTTTAGTGCTGAACAGGGTATGGATCTGTCTTGGCATGTGAAGAGAAATCAGATTGAAAGTGCACTCTGCAGTGGCCAAGCCTCTCATCAGCAGAAATAGTCAAAAGGCCATACTCATCTTTGCTGAGCAGCATGTTGTGTGGAGAGAGAAGAACTGGTCCAAAGTTCACTTTAGTGATTAAAGCAAGTTTAACTTATTTGGGTCTGATGGGAAACATTTCGTTTGGTGTCAAGCTGAGGAAAGACTGAACCCAAAGTGTGTAAAGAAGTCAGTGAAAGGTGAAGGAGGTGTCATGGTTTGAGGGATAAGATGAGACTCTTATACAGCTACATGGCAGGGTGAATTCAACTGTTTGTAAGAACCTCCTTCAGCAACATGCAGTTCTTTCCCTGCAAGCATCTCATAATCAGCGTGCAATTTTTATCCAAGGCAATGCCCTCATCACACTGCAAAACAGGTAAAGCAGTTCCTTGAAGCTAAGAACATTGAAATAATGAAATGGCCAGGTCAGAGTCCCGATCTAAACCCGACTGAAAATCTTTGGCTAAGAAACCCACTACTGTCACCAAGAGACTGGAAGAAGAGTGGACCGAGATCACACCAGTACAGTGAGGAAGTAGTGATGTCCTGCAGCCGCAGATGTGCTGAAGTCATTCAAAGCAAGGGTCTCCACACCTCCCAATAATTTCTGACAGCTGTAACCCTCCAAAATTTTAGTTGTAATCTTCATGCGTGCTACGGTGGCTATAGACTTGTTGTAATCAACATCACGTCAGCGTTTCGTCAAACGTAATATTCCTTCATATTCTGAGTGATTAAGATTAACAACGTTTCAGAAAAAAAAAGTATTAGATTGTTCTCTAATTTTGATCTGTGGCTCCAGTTGGTCAGTTTTCATGACCCGATCTACACCTAACAAAGTCTCTTCGTCAAGGGTATTTCATGCCTTTACGCTGCATTACATTAAGAAAGGTGCAATACTTTTGGGAATGCCAAAGCTGTGAAAATGAAGGGTCAGACACTGTCTCAGAAACAGTCCAAGATTAAGAGGCAGTCAGACCCGAAAGCTTTGTGCAGTTCAAGTGCATAACGATACGGTCTCTAACTTTTGTGTCAATTGTAGGTATTATAATTAAGCCACCTTCTGGCCTTCTCTACCCCTTCACTAATGAGAACATTCCCTTATTATTTTCTGCCTTAAGTCTATGGTGTGGTTGTGTAACATACATCTGCATTCAAGCACTAAAATTAAAGCTGATGGAGTAACACTTGAACAAATCTTGTCTTAATTTACATGGACAGCATACAGCTGTTCAGGACAGCTTAGTGTGTGTTAATTTAACATGTCCTGATTTTACATCTCCTGACAGGAGGTCATAGTGATACTGAATCACATTGCTTTCACTTCTTATCTGTTGGTTGGAAATGCCTTAAAGGAACAGTTCACCCAAAAATACTTTTGTTATCATTTGGTGTACTCACACTTATGTTGTCCTAAATTACCTATGACTCTGACGTCGTTACAAGGAACATAAAAAGGGGGGGAAAAAGCATAATGTACTGGTTTCTCTTTTAACATGCAGTTACAATGAATGAGGACTGGAGATTTCAAGTTTCAAAAAGAAAGCAAAATCACCATACAAAAATGATAAAAGTGGTTTATGACGTGCAGTAAATTTAAAGTTGTTGAAAGTAAAACAATAGTTTTACTAGAATACAGATTCTAATGGATTCTCGTGAATTCAAATGGATTCTCAGGCTGTCTACATTATTCCACATACATTTGAAAAAAGCGTTTCTCATGCACTCCTAAATGTCTGAAATCTGTAAATTCGCTTTAGTGCGTATCCGTACAGCCTCATAATAATTCTTCTGGCAGGATCATTTTATTTAGGAAAATATCTCATCATTCACTGATACATCCATCTCGTACACATTCACCATTATAGTCTGATCTAGAACGCAACTGCCCTCATGTTTTGCCAAAAACAGTGATTGCGAATGAACAAAGTACAAAGTGTACAAAGTAACATATCTTTAGCAAAAGTGTGAAAGTGAATAGCACATTATAGGAACAATACCGGTATAAACTTAAATATCTATTGGTACAATATGTGTCACATGACTAAACATTACTTAGTTTTCATTATCCACACTACAGTGCAAAAACAGCATGTTGAAATGTATCCACTTTGAAGACCGTTTTCAAAATGCTCCATTTTCCTTGCCAAAAATACGGTCTCAGTGTGAATGGAAGGCCAAAATGGAGAGAAAAAGACGTGCTTATGGCCCACAAAGGCATGTCCTTTGTGGACAAAGAAAAGTTCAAATCAAAGAGCTGCTGGTAGCCATTGACTTCCATAGTATTTTTTTTCAATACTATGGAAGTCAATGACTACCAGCAACTGTTACTAACATAAAAAAAAAAAAAATCTTTTGTGCACAACAGAAGAAGGAAACTCTTATGCTGTGCACACCAAAGGTGAAGTGAACATTTTCATCCCTTTATAGCTTTAGATTCCTCATGGGATATTTTTTGTGTCACTCGCGCAAATAAAATCATGTTTTCCTCCATTTTCTAATACTACCAGAAGTGTCTAACTGGACCTGTCAATACATTTTTTTAATTGCATGGAAGATGCGATTTATTGTCACCTAATTTGCGTTGCTCAGTGTGATCTACTTGCGTCTTTGCACTGACTTTCTACGTAATCTACTCACATAACGCAAATAATTAAATCAGCTTTTGAACAAATTAAATTACAGTTTTGAACAAAAATGAGTAAATTATGACAAATTATGAGTAAAAAATGAGTAAATTATGAAGGTTTCATTGTTGAAAGACATTCATTTACAGAACAACAATTTACAGATAATTTACTCACCCCCTTGTCATGCAACATGTTCATGTCTTAAAGAAATTATGTTTTTTGAGGAAATCATTTTAGGTTTTCTCTCCATGTAATGGACTTCTATGGTGCCCATGAGCTTGAACTTCCAAAATGCATTTACAATGTAGCTTCAAAGAACTCTAAACGATCCCAACCAAGAAAGTGTCTTATCTAGCGAAACAATCGCTACAAAATGAGAGAAATCCTAAAATGTTTTCCTCAAAAAACATAATTTCTTTACGACTGAAGAAAGACATGAACATGTTGCACGACAAGGGGTGAGTAAATTATCTGTAAACTTTTGTTCTGTAAGTAAACGTCTCCTTTAAGACTGTGTCTTAAAGGTGCAGTGTGTACATTTTCAAGTTTCATATCGGTTTATTCAGTAAACCAATATTGTTACTTGTTCATCTTTGTGTCAGTGTTTTATTCGCAAACACAACATAGTGACGAAACGCTCCGTAGAGCAGTTTATCTGTTTAGGACTACTGTAGAAACATGGTGCCGCAAAACAGCGATTTCTATGTAAGGGAACCCGCGGTATATACGTAGATAGAAATTGCTCATTCTAAGGTAATAAAAACATGACAGTTCATGGTATTTATTCACCTCTGAAAACATAGTTGTGTATATTATATTGCATTTCTGTCAGTAGATCCTCCTAAATATTACACACTGCACCTGTAAGAATTAGTTTCACCAACTAGCAAGAGGTAATAAGTGTGTTACTTTCATATTCAGAGTAGACCAATCTATCTTTTTGTAACTGAATTAAAAAAGTTATGACCGGTCTTGAAAGTTAAAAAAAAAAATTAGATTAACTTTTTAAGAATTTATGCAACCGGTCCCCTGATCATTGAGTCAGTGAGTTGAATTTGAAAACTGGATCAGTCAAATCTGTGAATGAATCATTCAAACCAGCTATGTGAATGGAATCAGCTGATTTGTTAAAAAGAAACAAATTAATAATCAAACATTTCTGCTGCTCTCCTGAAGATGCCAAAGAGAGCTAAGGCAGATATCTAAAAGATTTTTTTTCTCTGAATTATGACATAATCTTAGCTTGTTTCTTTTTTATGGTTTCAGAAGATTTTGGGTACAACACACAAGGGCTAATTTTATGACCGTTTTATGGTGCACTTTTGTCATTCTAGAGTGATTAAGCTTGATCAGTTCCAAAAGCAAGAATAAGCATATGATTATAAATTGTGGCAGAAAAAAGAAAAGCACTACACTTTTTCAGCTCTGTACTGTATATCTGTCATACTGCCACTGCTACAAAGAAATACATTTTATTACTGTTGTACAGCTTGATCCTTATTCATACAAGCTCAGGAAAATAATAACCAAACCCAAAAAACAAAAGATGCCTCTTCTTGAAATCTCTTCAAATCACTCATTTATTTTGGATTAGCCGAATCTCACTGGCAGATGGTTGAGATAAAGATTTGGCTTAAGAAAGCAGCTGATCTCATGTTTTGAAAACCAGAAGATCATGTCCTGTCACTTCAGTCTAAGTGTGGCCCCAGAGAATAGCTATTTTTTGTCACCATGTTCTGATGGGTTCCCATGGGCCCATTCGTCTGCCTCTCCTAAAAACAGCTCTGCTTATGTTGACATAACCTCTATCTTCGGAAACAAACACCTCATCAGAGGCAAAAACCACACAAACGATTTCAGGGAAGCAACTTTTGACAGGACTTCGAAACAAACGGGTAACAAATTTGCTGATCCATCGGCTAAGCGAAAAGCTTTGTCCCTCGAGGCCTCGCCATTGCTTTGTACTCACAACGCTGGAAAGATCCACAGCAAACTCTCCAATATTAATCCCACAATTGGCAACACTTCTAATTTTAGAAACTAGCCACATATATCATCTTACATTATTCAGTGCTATTTGTGATATATTTTATGTAATTCGTCTACTGTAGTATCTTACTTTCAGAATCCTTTCACCTCAGCGGTGGGCTTTTGTTCCTCAGCGGCTGTAATAAAGAATGTCGTCTCGACATGATAATTCATCATGTAGATTAGTCTCCATATACAGAGCGCTCCTCTGGCTGTGTTTAAAGTATCTACGTTGCTGCAGTACGTGGGTATCTGTGCTCTCAATGCAGTTTCACATTTTGCTTGCTCTGGTCTTAAGTTTTCTTACCTCTTGAAGCAGGCCTACGAATGTGTCAACCGATAATTAATTGCTGGTTGCTAAGGACTAATCATGACTAATTGCCTGTCCAAATTTGTCTCTCTATCACAGCAACATGTACAAGCTTGTCTCAGTCCTCAGGGCCAGCAAAGAAGCCTTCGGTTATCAAAGAGCAAAGATGGGACACCTATGTGTTCCTGCTTAAAGGAGAAGTCCACTTCCAGAATGACAATTCACAAATAATTTACTCACCCCCTTGTCATCCAAGATGTTCATGTCTTTCATGTCTTTTCTTTCTTCAGTCGTGCAGAAATTATGTTTTTTGAGGAAAGCATTTCAGGATTTTTCTTCATATAATGGACTTCATTGGTGCCTTGATTTTCAACTTCCAAAATGAAGTTTAAATGCAGCTTCAAAGGGGTCTAAACGATCCCAGACGAGGGTCTTATCTAGTGAAACGATTGGTCATTGTTTTCGAAAAATAAAAATTTGTATACTTTTTAAGCACAAAAGCTTGTGTAGCACAGGCTCTGGGATCCGCGTCCACGGGTTGTTCTTGAACGATTTGTTCATTTTGAACGAATCTTTAATATGACTCGGGAAGAACGAGTCGTCTTGGGGAGTGATTCATTCAGTTGTGTATGCGTAACATCCTATTAGGTTCTGTACTGGAATTAGTTCACCTGTTTTGAGTCTTCGGGTTTTTCGAGTCGTCCGTTCATCTTATGGGGCTGTCACGGGATGCTGATTTTGCAAAAATGAACGAAATGACTCGAAAAAAGATTTCGAATCACGTCTTCGAATCACCACAAGTTCAACGTCTGTGTACTCCGGTTCAAAAAGTTAGAGTATGTCAAAAAACTCCATGTTATTTTCTCCTACAACTTCAGAATCATCCAACATCGTTGTACCTTTTTGACTTTGTAAACACTTTGTAAACGCTTTGTAAACACTGGATCTGTGGTTCCACCTACATTCCGCATCATCTTTCGACGTGATTCAATAGTATATGAACGCGCATCCCAGAGCCTGTGCTACACAAGCTTTTGTGCTTAAAAAGTATACAAATTTTTATTTTCCGAAAAAAATCACAGATCATTTCGCTAGATAAGACCCTTTTTCCTCGGCTGGGATTGTTTAGAGCCCTTTGAAGCTGCATTTAAACTGCATTTTGGAAGTTCAAAATCAGGGCACCAGTGAAGTCCATTATATGGAGAGAAATCCTGAAATATTTTCCTCAAAAAACATAATTCGTTCACGACTGAAGACAGAAAGACATGAACATCTTGGATGACAAGGGGGTGACTAAATTATTTGTGAATTGTTCTACAAGTGGACTTCTGTTTTAACTTCAATAGCTGAAATGTGTAGAAGGGTCAATGACATGACAATCTTTTTCTTGTCATATTATTCAAAAATACACTAAAATGGAATTCACACAAAGCAACAACTTAATTTTACCACTTCTACTATGCAGTTCGGTGTGTGTTGTGGCTGACATTACAGGAGTTTTAAGGACATTCATCATAATGATATTAAAATATGCCGGGGTATATAAATATATGACTTTGCTAAAATGTGAATCTATCGACTTCAAGCAGTGCAGCCGTGTGATGAGGCCTTTGGCCCTCGTTTTTATTGAGAAGAGTTGCTTAATGAGGCTAAACAAGGCGGAGGTGTTGGACCATAATGGGGACGGATGCTACTCTGTCTGGTGGAGGGGGAGGCTGTTATTATAATTGATAGCCCTTGCCGCTCACTCCCATTTCAAAGTTCATTAGCAGCGCTGCACTCCTCACGTCAAGCTTTCGCAAGGTGCTTCATGGTTCTCTCCAATGCAAGAGAGATTTATGGACCCAAGATGGATCATCTGGGCTTTAAAAATACACTAGGAAATGAGATCATGGGCTCGAAATCCCTCAAGATCCACAGTTCCTTCTCAGTCCAACTTTCATTTTTGTGTTACTATCATTGCTTTCAAATGAAGCAAAGCTGTTTCTTACCCCCAGAGAAATACAAAAATACTTCAAACGCATTAAATGAAGCAGAGAGATGATAAAAATGTCATTTGAAACAGTGACATTGTTAACAATGTTTGGTCAGATGTACACGCTTCAAACAAATGATGGCGGGGATACACGTTAACTCTTTTTATGTATACGTGCCATCTGAATGTGCTGAGGTGTGAGGTATTATAGACAGCAGACAGCTAATTATGGCTCTGTCAGTGTGCTGGTGGGGAGGTCACAGGGCCAATTCTGATTGACAGTAGAAGAAGCTCATTGTGTCTGATATATGGACTATACATAGAGTCCCTTTTGTGTGGAGTTTCCTGGACTGTATTTAATAGAACAGTTCAACCAAAACTGTATTATCGCTCATCTAATTTCAGACCTGTGTAACTTACTTTCATCTGCAAAACAAAAAAATTTGTGGAATATTTCAACCATTTTTGTTCATGGGGTGAACATTCTGTAGGGTGACATTTGGTGTCCTATACATAAAAACTCATTTGTCATGATAACTTAACATAAAAATGACTATGAAAGGGTGTGTTATATCCGGCTAAATTTTTATATTCATAAAAAAAAATCATTACTTGGCTCTTTAGATACTTTTTCTAGATTTTTTTACATTTTGTGTAGGAGGATGCGTGTTATTTTGCTATGTCCCATGCACTGGTCATTAAATTTGAATGAGAGTACAATACAGTCAAATCATAACATTTTAAAATTTAGTTCTTCTATTAATATTTTGTTAAATAAGTGATTACTCAATTTGAGTGTATTGACTATTTGGTAATAAAAACAATATTTTTATTTAATAAAAAAAGAAGAGTTTGTCCATGTCCCTTGAATGGTTGTCCACCCTGTCGCATTGGGGAATCCGCCCCTTTAAGAAAAGGCCATCCCCTTTAGTGACATCAGGACAACAGATTTTTTGTCTCTTTAGTGGCGGGAATTTCAACGGCTGAGGTGAGTGAGTTTTAAAAAGTTAGTGACTTTTAAATTGACAAATTTTCTTAGTATGAGTTTGCTTACTTGTTTTTCCTAAGCTTAACATGTCCACCATGTCATTAGAATACAGTATTTTCAAAATATGTATATTTAAATATACCAAAATCTCTCCAACAACCAGACTAACTATTTAGCTAGTCACAGTTTGTTGTAAGCTAATACGCTAATTGAAGCTCAAAATGTCCACCCTGTCAATGTTCCAAAGTGTCCACCCTGTCGGCCACTTAGACTCAATAGAGTGGACATACACATGACAGGGTGGACATAGCATTTGTTTGTAGTTAATATTACTAAAAGTTGAAATGAATGGGGGGAGGGGATGTGGGATTATATCAATGTGATTGAGAATGTAATTATATTATTTATTATATTATTTTTTCTAAGTTGAATAAATGTTTCATTATCATATTTTATGCTTTGTGTTTTCTGCTTTATGTGTCCACCCTGTCATGTGCTGGTCCACCCTGTCATCTTGACATTTTAAAATAATATTTTAAATAACCATTCAATCATATCTATATAAAGTGTAGGGGCTATAACATGCAAACAAAAAACTGCATCCAAATATCAGTTTACACCAAATAAGAAAAAATACATGAGCTTCTTTAAAAACACATGGTTTACATAAAATATTTTATGTATTTATAATTTGAAAGTAAACAAATAACCTTGTTTAGGAAAGGGACATTATACCTTTCAGAAACTATCATTTGCATCTTAATATTGCAATGAAAACATATTTAATCTAATCTAAATATGACAGGGTGGACATATCTTATAGTTTATACTTGTCACGGCGTGGTGTGCGGGGAATGAGGAGGAGGAGCGAGGAGATCCAGAACATGCACTTTATTTAAATAATTCAGCAATATGAAACAGGAAGAAACAGGAACGGGAACAGGAGGGAATCCACATGCACGAACACAACGAAAAGACGTCAACAGGCTTGGAGTGACTTACAAAGACTTTAAGAACCGACCACCAAACTGTGAACACAACCAAACTTAAATACACAGACTAATCAGGGGGACACAGGTGAAATCGATTAAGCAGTGACGTAATAATTAGAGACGGAACAGGAAAGACCAAATAAGGGCATACATGGGGAAAAACACACAAAACAGTCCACAGGGGTGTGACAATACGTTGAATAATGGCCCATAATTATCAGCTAATATGTTTTTATAGTACTTGAGTGTTTACTATTTATGACATGACATAAAGCGAATGGGAAATTAAGACCAAAATTTGTGGTGACATACATGTGCGTTCATATGATCTTTTCGTCATTGTGCACCATTAGTATTTACTTCAGCTTGAGGAAAAGCTACTTATGATGAACTTGGATTCATCGTGTGGATTTCTCATCATCAGCTGTTTTATGGTGGTAGCTAGCTATTATAAGAGTACAAAACCGATTTAAGTACTTCAGAATATTTACAGTATATCAGTTAATGATATACACTGCCAGTCAAAAGATTTTAAACAGTAAGATTTTTAATGTTTTTCAAAGAAGTCTTTTCTGCTCACTAAGCCTGTATTTATTTGATCCAAAATACAGCAAAAAAGGTCAAATCTGAAATATTTTTACTATTTAAAATAACTGTTTTCTGTTTGAATATAGTTTAAAATTGTGATTTATTCCTGTGATTTCAAAGCTGATTTATCAGCATCATTACTCCAGTCACATGATCCTTTAGAAATCATTCTAATATTCTGATTTGCTGCTCAAAAAACTATTATTATTATTATTATTATTATTATTATGTTGAAAACAGCTGAGTAGATTTTTTTTCAGGTTTCTTTAATGAATAGAAAGTTCAGATGCATTTATCTGAAATAGAAACTTTCGTAACATTGTAAATGTCTTGTTTAGCACTTTTGATCAATTTAAAGCATCCTTGCTAAATAAAAGTATTTTATATTTTATATTTTATTTCAGATAAATGCTAATTTTTGAATCTTTCTATTCATAAAAGAGTCCTAAAAATGTTTGTATCTGTTTTAAATATTGATAATAATAATAATAATAAATGTTTCTTGCAAATAAATTTTTCAAAGCAAATCAGCATATTAGAATGATTTCTGAAGGATCATGTGACACTGAAGACTGGAAAAATGATGCTGAAAATTTAGCTTTGATCACAGGAATAAATTACATTTTAAAATATATTCAAATACAAAGCAGTTATTTTAAATAGTAAAACTATTTCACAATATTACTGCTTTTGCTGTATTTTGGATCAAATAAATGCAGGCTTGGAAAGCAGAAGAGAATTCTTTAAAAAAACATTAAAAAACTTTTGACTGGTAGTGTATACATATTTTTTACTTTAAATGTTTACCCCATAATTTTATGGTAATGTTCTGGCAACCCCAACTGGTTTGCAATGACATGAGCAAATATTGCATAATTTTCTTTTTATTTTTCTATTTGTAGTTATAATTTAGGATTCAAAAAGAAACTGTGTAATAAAGTGATATTAATGGCTCCAGCTGCTGTGTCTTAATGTTTAAATACTGTTGAAAGCCAGCAGAGGGATTTCACAAGATCCCACACAATACATAAAGCAATAACAAGCTGTAAAAGCAAGACCTGATGTTGTCATAACTATTCATTTAAAGCATCAATGGTGAATGAAATTAGCTTTCAAACTTTGGTCTGGTAGGCAGACAGTATTCATTACAATGATAGATAGTCCGAGCATCTCTCTTCCTCTTTTTCGCTTAGTTACATAAATTTCGACTCTGGGACTATTTGTAGCAGGTTGATGCTTTCTCTGTTTGTTTTTACGATCAATAATCTAGCAGGATCATCAGTCTTACGTTACATAGACAGTACTACATGATTGGAAACAGGACAAAAGATCACTGAAATTTAACATGCACGAGCAGCGAACGAATCGTTCATGATTCAGTATTGCAATTATGGACAATAATAAATCATGCCCTCCTTTTTAATGAGTACAGGACGTCTAAGAAATCCCTCCAGCGTACTGAGTTACAACACGACTGACAATTACTGCAGTCTCCTAATCAGTTTATCCAGAGAGCTATTGTTTCAAAATTATCTTCAGTGACATATTGGTGACATTTACGAGAGAACTGAATGCCACTGAAATTTCCTTCCTTAAGCATCAGAATGCATTTTTTGGAGAACATTATCTATGAGTAGTGTGTTTTATAGCTTTATAGTACTTCAATCTACATTATATTACTCAGGTAAAGGGAGCGATTGTTCAAAGTAATCTTTTTACCTCAAATATTTATGACAAAATCCAATAATAAGTGATTAGAATCACCTCTTTTTCTTGAATACCAAGCCATGCTAGTCAGTCAAAGTACCTTCCCAGATTATTGCAGCAATAACTGTTTTAAAAATGTATCTTTTGTATTCTTTTAGCAAAAATTCAGGGGAAAAAATGAAAACAAAGTTCAAGTATTTGTCAAAAAACAGGAAGTGGCAGTTCAATTTAGCATAAGCACTTTCCCTAGCTCATCAAATCTAAACAAATAACACTTAATTTGTCATTTTCAAACTCGGATGCATGCAGATATATTACATTTTTACAGTTGTTACCAAAGCATAAATTAAAAAAAAAAAAAAAAAAATGGGGCGATAACCATTCAAATGGTAATAATATGCACATTTAGGTACTAAAATGTACCTTTAAGGGGTACGATTTAGAGGTAAATAATAACCTTTTAGCTTTTGTACCCTAGAGTACCACCCTAGTAACAGCTTTGTGCTTTTTCTCCTGAGAGTGATCATAAAAGATGCCACATCCATGTATTGTGTTTTTGTTTTCCACAGCTCACCCAGACCTAGTGATGTCACTGGAGTAGAGTCACTTTTTCCATTGGTGCGGGTCTGTTTGCAAGCCTGGAGTGTCATTGAGTGACATCAGTATTCCCATCCAGGCCTGGGAACCCTTACTTGGAGCTAAACCCCTCTCAGCCATGCACTATAGATCTGTCACTGACATCACATGTCCTTACAACTAAGCAGCAGGCCACACAAACACAGGTAGGTCCCTGACTCTCATATGGGATAAGTGATGGTGTTATGTTGACGGAAAACAATGAATACCTTTTAGACAGCTGTCGGACTGTATTCAAGGGCAGAATGCTAACCCAACTCATAAAGCTTCCCAATAGATTCAGCTGTTTGTCAACAGTATAATATGACAGTGTATGTAAAGTTGATATTGTACATCACATGAAATGCAATGGATGAAAATACAGCCGAGTTGTACATTTTTTAAATAACGGTCATATTTATCATACTCAGAGTATTGTAAAAATCCTAATGCAGGCACATTATTTGAATAAATGAAGATATCTATTCTTGCCCTTTCTTATAAATATTTCATTAATCTAATCACCATTCTTTATGAACTGAATGGAGGACACATTTTTCATTGTTAATAAAATATTACATTTTAAGAACTGCTCCGTTCTCTTGAAGAGATTCTAATAGAAGAATTTAAAAGAATAGACTTCTGATAACAGGATAAGTACACCCTCCAAATCATTTAGTTCCTTAAAGGAGAAGTCCATTTCCGGAACAACAATTTCACCCTCTTGTCATCCAAGATGTTCATGTCTTTCCTTCTTCAGTTGTAAAGAAATTATGTTTTTTGAGGAAAACATTTCAGCATTTTTCTCCATGTAATGGACTGATATGGTGCCCCGATTTTGAACTTCCAAAATGCAGTTTAAATGCGGCTTCAAACGATCCCAAATGTGCTTGTAAACAATCCCTGCCAAAGAAGAAGGGTCTTATCTAGCGAAACGATTGGTTACTTTCATTTTTAAAAATACAATATATACTTTTTAATGTCGTCTTTGGCCTTTGTATACTTTTAAAAGCTCGTCTTGTCTTACTCTGCTTGGACTGTTTTTTTTCCGGTTCATGACAGTTAGTGTATGTCGAAAAACTCCCATCTCATGTTCTCCCTCAACTTCAAAATCATCCTATATTGTTGTTTTACCTTTTTTGTTAAGGGTGTTTGATCTTCTTTGCATGTTCACGTTCCAAAGACTGGGTCTGCAGCGATGTAGGATGATTTTGAAATTATTTTTGAATTTGAGGGAGAAAATACGATTGGAGATTTTCAACATACCCTAACTGTCTTGAGCCAGAATACACAGAGTTCATGGAGAGAAAGGCAAGAGGAGCATTTGACATTAAAAAGTATTTAAATTGTACTTTTTAAATGAAAATAACCAATCGTTTTGCTAGATAAGACCCTTCTTCCTCAGCTGGGATTGTTTACAACCACATTTGAGATCATTTGAAGCCGCATTTAAACTGCTTTTTGGAAGTCTAAAATTGGGGCACCATATCAGTCCATTATATGGAGAAAAATGCAGAAATGTTTTTCTCAAAAAACATAATTTCTTTACGACTGAAGAAAGAAAGACATAGGTGAGTACATTATATGTGAATCTTTGTTTTGGAAGTGGACTTCTCCTTTAAATGTCTGTATTTTTAAAACTCAGGATGAATCTTTGCATTAATATATTCACTGTGCATAGTTGAAATTTTAAATGAATAAACAATTTTAATGATTAAGAAGTTTAATTTTTTAATTAAAGTCGGCATGGTGTCAAAGTTAGAATTTTATTAGTGGCGAAGAAAATTGAGTCGAAACTGTAAAAACTCATTATTGTGACAAATTGAATGATGGACACAGCAAAGTTTTATAACATGAAATGCTTGAATATGGATTATTTTAGTCATATCTTCTATGTTTAATTGAAATCAATTAAAATCTTTGGGAAAATACAGCTAATAAGATGAGTAATATTATATAATTATACAAGATTAATATGATATTGCATTTCATTGATCAAAAGGTACAGTAAAGACTTTTACATTTACAAAAAAAATACAATAAATTAAAATATTTGTTTACTTAAATGCTCAAATAATAAACAGGTTATTATTAAATTATTAATAGTGCTGTCAAACGATTAATCGTGGTTAATCGCATCCAAAATAAAAGTTTTTGTTTACATAATATATTTTATATGTGTGTACTGTGTATATGTATTATGTATATATAAATACACATATGCATGTACATATTTACGAAAAAAATAGTTTATATATAAAAATATTTAGCCTATAGCCTATATAATACCAATTATGAGTATAAATATATACATGTAAATGAATATTTTCAAAATACATACTGTACGTGTGTGTATTTATGTATAATAATAAATATATACAGTATACACACATAGATTATGTAAAAAATTTTTTGAATGCGATTAATCATTTGACAGCACTATTTTAAATTAATAAACATTATTAATGCTTAAGAAACTTAATTTTTTCGACATGGTGCCACAGTTAGAATTTTATTAGTGGTGAAGAAAATTTAGTCAAAGTTGTAATAAAAAGGTTATCATTAAATTATTAATAGTGCTGTCAAACGATTAATCGCATCCAAAATAAAAGTTTTTATATACATAATTAACTGTACATGTGTGTACTGTGTATATTTATTATGTATATGTAAATACACATATACAAGTACATATTTTTTTAAAAAATTATTTATATATTAAAAATATTTATATATTGTTGGAGCCAATAGCCTTGTGGGCAGCGCACCGACATACAGCACCGTTGCGCTCTGGGCGTCCCGCGTTCAAATCCCGATTCGAGGACCCCGATCACACCCCCCTCTCTCTCCCACTTCACTTCCTGTCAATTCTGATATGTCACAATAAAGGCAAAAAATGCCTAAAATAATACCAATTATATAAGCATAAATATATAAATGCAAGTGAATATTTTTAAAATATATACTGTATGTATGTGTATTTAAATATACATAATAAATATATACAGCATACACACATAGATTATGTAAACCATAACTTTATTTTGAATGCGTTTAATCATGATTAATCGTTTGACAGCACTACTTTAAATTAATAAACATTATTAATGCTTAAGAAACTTAATTAAAGTCAGCATGGTGGCAAAGTTAGAATTTTATTAGTGGTGAAGAAAATTGAGTCAAATTTGTAGAAACCCATTATTGCGACACATTAAATGATGGACACATCAACGTTTTTATAGCATGAAATGCTTGAATATGGCTTATTTTAGTCATATCTTCTATGTTTAATTAAAAACAATTCAAATCTTTGGGAAGACATATCTAATAAGATGAGTAATGTTATATAATTATACAATATTGTTATTATATATTATGCATTTCATTGATCAAAAGTGATAGTAAAGACTTTTACATTTACAAAAAAAAAATACTATAAATAAAAAAAATATTTGTTTACTTAAATACTTGACTAATAAAAAGGTTATTATTAAATTATTAATAGTGCTGTCAAAGAACGATTAATCGTGATTAATCACATCCAAAACAAAAGTTTTTGTTTACATAATACACTGTATGTTTGTGTACTGTGTATTTATTATATATATATATAAATACACGATGCATGTACATATTTTAGAATGTTATGTAAAATGTTGTTTATATATTAAAAAATCTGCATATATAATATCAATCATGTGAATATATACATGTAAATGCATGTGATATACATAATAAATATACATAGTATACACACATTTATTATGTAAACAAAAACTTTTATTTTTAATGCGATTAATCATGATTAATCATTTGACAGCGCTAAATAAATTATTAAAACTCTTTAAAATATTATGTGCATTTTTATTATGTTTTATAGTTTCTTAATTTTTAAATGCGTTATTTCCTTAGTAAGTCAACAATACCTTTTCACAAAAACTATTTATTTCGAATGCTATAAGCATGTCTTTTGCTCACCTTATCACACCTTTGGCAACTGACTATTATGTAACAAAACAAATTCAAGTGGCGCCTCCTTGCTCCGAAGCTAAGAACAACAACACACGAAGAGGAGGACCGAGACATTCACTTGATTTAGTAAGTTAGTTGCTAGCTGAACATTAAAACGATGAGAACACCTGGACTGAGCATCTGTGCGTGCAGCGACGCTTCTATGAATGACGGAACCGGCTCCGCCTAAATCCGTTGGGCTGGGGAGAGGAGGGGACGAACAGCCGACAAGGAGAGAGAGAACGCGTGTCTGATAAAGGAGGGAGGAACTGCTGAAGAATCAGACCAACTACGATAAAACCCACAGAGCCACACCGGGGCTGAGATTATGACGTAGGCACGATCCTCAAGCGTTCAGCGCATCCATCGCGCTCCTCAGCAACTTGGAGAAGAGACTCGCCGGCGCGCATGAAGCTCGGAAGCAGCTGCGCTGAAGCCTCCTCACCTTATAAAGTGCATCGGTGACGAAAGCGATCGGGTGCGCTTAAATTCAGCACTTGGTTTACTAGACAGCTCCAGTGTGCCGGCTTCCCTAACTGGACTCAATTTCAAGAGCAGTTCTTTCAGTACTTTCAGAACAATCGCACGCATGAACATTAGAAGTGTCATCACATTTGTCGCTTTCATCTAACTGCGATCCATAGCCTGGGACCTTTTTGATTCTCCACTAAATATGTACCAGGGGCATTTGCAGGTAAGACTCTGATCACATAAGACGTACTTTTCTTTACATTTATGATGGCATTGTTTTAGTTGCACTGAAATCACTGAATTGCACTGGAAGCATGTTAAGTGCAATTATTAAGTGATCAGCGCATTAAAATCATATGGCAAAGCTTTATGAGTTAAGTTGGGTTTTGTCCTCTTCCTGAAGAGCATTGCTTGCTGTTGATGTTTGCCATTTATTAATTTTATTCCATGATGTAAGATATATTAATGGCAGATAGGCTGTGATTTCATACACAGTTTATTTATGACCCAATGCAGCTGGACAATTTAAAAAGTCAAATAAGCTGTCTGCAAAAAAGAAAGAAAACACTGTAGTACAAAACACTGGCATATGCTTATCTTGCTGCAGACTTACTGCTAAAAAAATCACTCAGTTGCGTACTTTGCTGTAGTATAAATCACCTAACATTTTTTGTATCACCTGGGGAATAAAAAAAACAGGCCTACACAGTTGAACTTGAAGAAGCAACCCATAAATCAAGTTTTGTACAAAATGAGACACACTGGGGTCTTCTGAACCTCTATTCTCACTACAGCAACAAAAGAGTTTGATTGTGTTACTGTTTTACAAAGATCTCTCTTAATTACGTAACTGCTAAATTAAAGCAGGCAGCGCTTTGTTTACCAAGTCCTACAACTTCCAAGTAATTTAGCAGCTGAATATTTTATGACTTCTTTTACATCTTCTTAGGAAACCAGAGTAGCTTTTTAATAGCCTTTGTCACTATGGTCTCTACAGATGTGGCTTCAGTTACCTTCATGTCACTTAGATTGGCTTCATAATTCTTGAGACGGACTACAGTTTCATAGTACTCATCCTTGCACCTACGTAAAGCACACACGTCATACATACTGTATGTAAAATGATGTACCGTTGCTCTGTTGTGTTATTAATGTTCCAGGAGACAGAAAATGGATGTGTTTTCAGCACTAAGGTAATCGGACACTTGATAAGAGTCTCATATGGTCCTATTCATAACTGTTCTCATCATGTTAGAGGCTTTTATTTCAGGCTTTGGGGAGTTAGGGAGAGTAAGATAACACATTTTCTCTGTCAGGTAGGGAGGTAATTTAAGAGGAAATGTTCTCTCTGTGCAAAGCAGATGTTTTATCTGTCCTTCACTTGGCTCTTTGCAGCTCCTCCCCCCTAAACAGACACACTTATCTAGACAGTGACGGCTCATTCTCCCTTGAAGCCATCTCGGAGTATATGCTGTTTACTGATTCGCTCCATCGTTGCCATAAAAATGAGTATTGCTTTTCTGCACTAGCGTTTCAATTTATATTACAGCCAAACGGTTCGCATTTGCACATTATGTATAAACATACATAACCGCACTGCTGTGAAGAGTTCAAATCAAAAGGTACATTTTCTAAGCAATAATACATTCAAACTTAAGAAAGTCAGAGCTGTTCAAAACTATCACATCAGCCTTAACAGATGAATACGCATTGCTGTTTGTCACCTTTAAATATAAAAGTTGGATTTTAAAGTTTGTGAGCAGCTTTGCTGTATTAAACATCAGCATTTACCACACTAGGGGGCATTGGAAATCAATATTTCCCACTGATCATTTTCATAGACCAAATTGCTTTTGTATGGGTAGAGTGTATGTTCTGTCATTTCATCTTTAATAACACAATCAGATTTGTTAATAATATATGTACAAAACATTAAATTAAGAACTAAAAATGAGTCTTTTTACACTGAGTGTTTGTTCTGTCTTATATTTGTTCTGTGACAATCTGTGCATTGATACTACTTGCAGGTAAATATCAAAGTAGTTATTTTAAGTGTTATTTGACCTATTTAAACCAAATCTATCAGCTCACACCTCAGATGTAACAACACATGCAGTAATAACTATAAATAACTCCAGTTGCTTGGGTGATTCCTGCCCTTTACAGCCATATGGCTGTTTGAGATTAATTTGCAACGCAGTGTGTTGCGTTCACTATCAAACATGGGCATCACAAACAGTCCAAGTGCAGCTATCTGCGTGCGTAATGTGTCTATCTCACTCTGGCTATCGCTGAAACGCACCACGCTGTCTGGCCAAGATAAAGCACCTTATGGAACACTGACAAAAATCCTTCTTGCCTTTTTACTTTCATATTACTTTAATTAGCGGAAGCATCTTCTGCATATTCAGGATTTAATGGATTGTCGCTATACCTCTTGGCTCACTTCAGGATCTGCTTGCTATTTTTGCTAGTAGCTCTTGTTTTCATCTCATTTTCAGAAATGCTTAGTTAGCCCATGTGTCCGATTCCCTACAGGATGGAACCCCGGTTATAGATTTCAATTAAGAATCATTGGTGTCACAGTTCAATATTCTATTAGCGCAACTCAGTTCTTATTTCTGTAAATCAATTTAATGCTTTCATAAATGGTGATATGGAACCATACCATTCTGAAATGAACTATAAATCAGATTAATTATATTTAATATTAATTACTGGACGCACTGAGAGACTTCAGTCTGCTTGTCTGTGTTTGCAGTGAGCAAGACTGTCACATTCTGCTTTGGCTTCATTTGTAAATATTTTGCTAGTGGAGCAAAATTAGACTATAATTGGCCAAATTGTGTGTGAAATGTAAGTAACTAAGTTTTGGCTTGTTTATATAACTTTTAAAAAGGAATGAATTGTATAAGCTGTACAAAAGCAATACCATACTTTCATGATTTTCTGAAAAACAGGTGTGATGCTGATTTTTTTTTAAAAAAATATATTTTATTTATAAAAGAAAGGCAAGGTAAGGTGAAATACGTCACTTAAAGTCATTTGTACTGCTGGCTAACAATTGCCCATTACCTTCAACACAGCCTCTGTATAGCATTTACTGTGCTCTATCAGCCTTTTTTCAAACATAAAATTATATAAATGCAACGTTATCCTCCAATTTTCTAAATAGCCTGGCTAATGGGTAGCTCATAGAGCTGCTGTGTTGTGTATAATCCCTTGCTATGGCTTTGCCTTGTGAATGGAGCCTCTCTGATTTCCCACAGGTGTGCAGATACAGTCCTGTCAGATGTTTTCCTACCTTACGGCTCTGATAGGCTGACAGGCATGGGGTCTGTTGGCTTTTTCATGTTGCATCCCAGGCTTTCGACAGCGGTTGTGCTTTTGCCAAAGAGGTGAACGGCAGTTCATCTTGGGCTCTCGCCTCTTGAGCCGGCTCAGAAAAAGAGATTGAAACATGCTTGTGTGACACCTCTGTGAGCGTGAAATATGCAGGCCCAGACTACAGCACGCTGAGGGGGCTCTCAGATACCCTACAATTGTGACAGCTATTGATTTATGTGAGAGGGTCTCTATATGACCTTTCAGGGCCTTTCCCAATAGAAACGCCTGAAGGAGAGAAAAAAAGACAGATAGATGTAGAGAGTCTCTATCTTCTGAATATTAATGTAATAAGCATAGATTAATCCTTCGTGGGCTAATGAAGGTTAGATAAATGGTGTTACAAGCAGCGCTGCTAAACACGTGATGAAATTACAAGCAAATTATAATAGCGCCCTGCTGGAAACAGCACGCTTTAAAGAAATATAACAGCTCTATTAACTGTAAAAAATCTAGAGAATTTCTTGCATATTACAGCCAAACATCAATTCATGCAAATTTCAGCTCTACTCAAACATTTCTCTGAGGTTTAGACTTCTATTAAATTAAAAGATGGCAGGTTCAATCCCTAATGGAGCTGTGAAGTTTTTACTTGTAGACTTAAAGAGATGAAACTTCTGTCATCTTTAAAAATGAAGATTCTGTCATCATTTACTCACCCCATGTAGTTCCACCCTGGTGAAAAAAACAGCATATGCTGGTAGGTATGTTTTGATGCTGGGATGCTGGTTAGGTATGTTTTGATGCTGGTTTAAGCTGGTCTTTTGCTGGTTTATGCTGGTCTTTTGCTGGTTTATGCTGGTCCTTTGCTGGTTTATGCTGGTCCTTGACCAGCAACATGACTAGCACAAACCAGCAAAGGACCAGCTTAAACCAGCATCAAAACATACCTAACCAGCATCCCAGCATCAAAACATGCATATGCCTACCAGCATATGCTGTTTTTTTCACCAGGGCAAGCATTTCTTTCTTTTGTCAACCGTAACAGAAGATTTCAATATAGGCTCATTGAAAACACGTGCCTCTATATACATTTTTGAAGGAAAAAAAAACGTACCTATATGTACAAATCACTGCAGTTTCCGGTTAAAACTTTCATTACTTTTCACACAAAATATGATTTACACACACAGCTTTGATTAATAAAGCCTAATTTTCACACAGTTACTTATAGAATATTATATCATTACGTCAAAAGAATTTGAACATCCTGCGCGATTTGAAAACTGATACTTTTCCCTGGTGAAAAAACCAGCATATGCTGGTAGGTATGTTTTGATGCTGGAATGCTGGTTAGGTAGGTTTTGATGCTGGTTTAAGCTGGTCCTTTGCTGGTTTATGCTGGTCCTTAGCTGGTTTATGCTGGTCCTTTGCTGGTTCATGCTGGTTCATGCTGGTCCTTGACCAGCAACATGACTAGCAAAAACCAGCAAAGGACCAGCTTAAACCAGCATCAAAACCTACCTAACCAGCATTCCAGCATCAAAACATACCTAGCAGCATATGCTGTTTTTTTCACCAGGGTTGAATGTTGTCGTCACATAAGAAGCTTCATACACACTCAATTCAGTAAGTTTGCTCGGTAGCTCACGTGATACGGTATAGACTAGAGCTAAATCTTTAGACTACCCGGACATTTGAATTCGGTACAGCCAAAATACATACCTCAAGCAGCGTAATAAAAACAGAGAAATACGTGCTTTTACTAACGTAATAAAAAAAACGTCACGTATTGAACGTGTATTTTAGCGCCACTCTCTGGACGTAATGACGGTGTTGGAGAAATGTATGTAGAGGCATGTATTTCCAATGAGCCTGGGTTGGAAAATTGTTAAATGTTGGTAAACAAACAGTTTTTGTTCCTTTTGACGTCCCTTGTTTAGACAAATAAACACAATAGAAGTTAATGGGAACCAAAACTTTGTTTTACTTACCGTGAGGTTGTTCCAAAACTGTATGACTTCTTTTATCTGTTGAACATAAAAGAAAATATTTTAATATTTTTTCTCCATACAATGCAAATCAATTCCCACTAGATAGAGGTAAAGATAAAGGTCTGGATACAAACATTCTTAAAAATATCTTCTTTTATGTTCCACAGAAGAAAAAAAAAAGTTAAACGGGTTTGGAATGACATGAGGACAAAATGTTATTTTTAGTAGACTCTAAAGACATTTTAGAAGAGCTGAAATCAGTTTAGCCTAAAATAAAAATGATGCCATCTACTCACCCTCACGTCAGTCCAAAACTGTATAGTTTACTTTCTTCTGCATGAAAGGATATATTTTGAAGACTTTTCAGAAGTGTACAGCTACCGTTACTGCATGTTTGTGTCGCCATATTTAATTTAATCTGCATATGTGTGCATTCATCAGTGTTTTGGTTTGATTTTGAAATTTCTTATTATAAGAAATGACTGTGGCTTTAGAAGACTTGAAAAATACTGTAGCAGTTGAATGGTATTGAGTATTTTTATGCTACGTTTTTGTCTTTACTATGGAAGCCAGTGGGCTCTAAAATGTTGATGCACCAAAAAAGTTTTTTTTAAAAAATATAATTTTTTATTACACAGGAGAAATGCCAATTTCTGTCATGAAACAAATGCAAACTGATGATATTCATGACGTTAAACTACTTGGCACAAGCTGATTGGTTAATGCTGCATACGCAGCCAATGAGCTTTTTGCTTTACACTGAAATGGCTGCTTAGCATTCACTAGAGCTTTTCGCAGCGTGCTTTCAGAGTTCCTCTGAAACCCTTCACCTCCCCAGCTCCACCTGCATACCTCTGTTACAGGTTATTATATATGCTACTTGTGCAGCAGCATGTCTTAAATAAATGTCTCACAGCACCATAACAGCGTATGTATTGACACTAGCAAGTTCCTGTACTTGCTTTGCAGCAGCAGCAAATATCTACAACAGCAATAACCAACAGCAGCAGCAATTCAGCAGTGTAGCAGATCTATTCCGCCAAAACCAAATATGTTAACACTGTCATATCCATGCAGTGTAAGTCACTTTGGACAATAGAGTCTGCTAAATGCATAAATGTAATGCCATAGAGGTTGTGTGACACCTTATGTGTTATGACTACCATAATGCTTTAATGCAGTATTTTAGCTTACGCAATCAGAGAGTGCATATGTCTCTCAGTATCCGTCACAATAATACTAAAAATCCTGTTGATAAAGTCCGGAAGAAGGACAGTGTAATAGAGAGGGACATGTGGCAGCCTTTCAAATAAAATCAATAGACCATCTGTCTCACTCAAGGTGTGCCTCTTGACAGGGGGTATTTTTACCTCACAATGAGGAGGATCTCGCTGCTACCGTTTGATTTGAGTTTTGCGTCTCTGCCTCAACCCTAAATTCCGAAAGAAACAAAAAGACAAGGGACTATTTTGTCCTTTACCTGTTAGAGCTGATTAGGCTGAGTGTGTCACGTCTCTCATGGACACTTATCTGAGAGGACAAAACTCAAGGCCGGCAGGGAAAACAATCAGCAGGAGATACTTAGGGGGAAAAAAAGAGTCAGGAGAAACAGACCGGAGCAGGCGGAATAAGTGATAGCGTTCGCTTTACCCCCGGAGAATATGCGAGCAGCTTTTGTCGAATCTTTATCTCTTTTTAGCGTGTGATGGTCTGTCTGACTCTGTCACTTCTGTAAAGGCTGTAAATAAATGATGAGGGTCTTACATGAGAGATGTACGCAAAAGCTGTTATGTAATGCATAAATAGAGGGTAATTAATATATAATAAATTAGAAATGTTAAAATTTCATGGGTGAAGGGAAAGTTGCAAGGCCAGTGAAAGACTTTCATCATTAAGAAGCTTCTTCTGATGTACTCTGTGTGCAGTGAAAGCTTTGCAGATATTGGAAAAGCATGAACCCGGAGTGCAACGTTGTGTGTATTTTTTATTTTTCCTGAGGATTCAAAGAAAGCATCAGATTACAGTGTTATTTTATTAATGTTTATGAATTTAAACATGATGGTATGCAGTATGAACTGGAGCCAGACAAGGTCTCCATTGAGGGAGTAGGAAATTTGCTCATTCTATCCCTAATTCATAAGAATCTCAGCAGAAGCTTGGGATGAGGAACTATAGTAAAATGAGCAGGTCAATTCCTTTGAGCTTTAAATCCAAACTCATTGCAAGAAGTAGGCCAGTTACCAGCGTCCCTGCATGGTGCCTCATCCATCTCTAAGAGCAGCCTATAGATACAATCCATCTGCCTTCATGAGGGTCCATGGTGGACTCATCAACTATAGGCGTTACATGAGGCTAGTCATCAGGGAAGGCAGGATCTGCTTGGCACTGGAAAATTTGGACAGACAAATATGGACTCACATCTAATCTCTTTGAAGTGTCACCAGTGCTAGCAGGGTACATTGTAAATTGGCAAACATGACCCCCAATCCACCACTTTATTTTGTTTTGATTTGTATGGATTTGTTATGGGTTTAAGCGCATAGCACTGAAACCCTATTGTAATTGTTAGAATGGTCACGGATCAGCTATCTTCACGTAAAACTGATCGTGCAGACCAACCGTAAGTCATAGAGACTTGAAACTTGGAGGGATGGTAGTATGCATGCCTCAAATTCGATCGTGAGCCTGGAAAAATTCTCGTGTATTTCGCATTTTTTGAAAAACCTACTTTTGCAAACTAGGTCTAGGTTTTTCGTCCGATCAGAACCAAACCAGTGCAGAAAGATTCTCTGGAGAGTGAATATCAATAATTATCAAAGAACTTTCGACCCATCGTAAACGGATGCCAAAATATTCAAAAGGCAGGGCCACTTTTAGTAAAATGCCTATAGCACCTGAACGAAACTTCTCCAAACTCAAAACACTTATGTAAGAGATCTGAAGTCACAGGAAAACAAATCACGGAGATTGGCTACTTCGTGGCGCTATAAGAGGGGAAAAGCATAAAAATGGCTATAACTGCGCAACCATTCATCCTATCAACCTGAATATTGGCATGCACGGTCTTGGTCTGAACTGCCACAAGTGCCTACAAGGCCATTTGCGTATCTCGAAAAACATCAGTGCCATTGGCCGATGAAATTTGAGCACCTGTTAGACAAGGTTAATGGAGGCCGATCGGAACGAAACTCAGTGGGCCTGTTTGACTCACTGCCGCAAAGGTCTGTGAGAAATTGAAAAGAAATCAGCCACTGGGGCGATATCACATTCTTCAAGGGCATAAACTATTGTACTTTGGACGTTTTTTTACACATACATGCGATATTCGTACAATAAGATAGAACTCCTCATTCCGGAAAACTGTTAAAAAAAAACCCATAATATGTCTATGGCAAATTACCTGTATTTGCCAAAATAATTTTAAATTATTGATTTAGGTGGTTACAGGCTTGCTAAACAATATATTTTTTCATATTTGCTTAAATACCTTAAAGCGCTTGAACCCCAGTAATCGTTGCTTGCAGCTATATTTTTGTTTTGTTCTGTTTGTTTGTTTGTTTTTTTTATTTTAATTTGTTTGCTTTATGTTTTGATTTGTGTTTAATTTTTAATTTTTTTGGTTTTGTTTGTTTGTTTTGTGTTTCATTGTACATATTCATCTTTTTTCTGGTTGTTAGCTTGGTCAGTTTACAATTTAGAGATAAGAGCAGAGATGCAGAAAACTAATAAACCCTAGAATTCTTCCTTTCTTAAAGTGATAGTTCACCTAAAAATAAAAATTCTGTCATTTACACACCCTCATGTCGTTCCAAAACCCATAAGACCATTCATCTTCAGAACACAAATTAAGATATTTTTGATGAAATCCGAAAGCTTTCTGCCCTGACAGCAACGGTACTACCACATTCAAGGCCCAGAAATGTAGTAAGTACATCTATAAAATAGTCCATGTGAGACTAAAACAGAAGCAAAGAAATTAAGTGAATTCATTTTTTTTTTTTCTTTGTGCACCAAAAGTATTCTTAAAGCTTCATAAAATTATGGTTGAACCACTGATGTCACATCGACTATTTTAATAATGTCCTGCCTTTCTGGCCCTAGAACGTGGAACGTATAGTAATTACATTGCTGTCTATGCATGGTCAGAAGGCTCTTAGATTTCATTAAAAAGATCTTATTTTGTGTTCTGACGAGTCTGTAATGACATAAGGGTGTCATAATTTTCATTTTGGGTTAACTAGCCCTTTAAGTTTCTAATATCTCCATACCAACCCATCCTAAAGACAAAGAGAAAGCTATTTCAAAATGCAATTACTGCACTTTCCAATGAACCATTATGAACATCTTATACAAATGATGAATAACGATTCATATTTTCCCTTTTATCTAACCACTCTTTCTGCATGCTCGCTCTCTCACCCTCTATTTCTCTCTCTGTCTCTCTCTTTCTCTCTCTACCATTGCTAATTAGCTGAACCAAACCATTCTGGAAACTAGTCCACAGAGATCAGAGGGAAAAAACAAACAGAGACTGCTCTGATTTTTCAAATTAATGTTTAAGGCTTTATGTGACACAAAATTGTCTCAAAACTCTATTACGTAACATTTGACAGAAGCGGCAGCATCTGAGAGAATCTTGATAAATCAAGATAATTGCTGCAGAAGAAGGTGAGCTTAATTGCATGAAGTGAGACCAGCATAACTGAGGAGGGCGTGGATGTAGTCAGATTTCTTCTTTTTGATGTTTTGAAGATTTATGGTAGCGATGCGAATTTTATTCATCACACAGCAGGCAGTCTTCAGCTGTAATTGAATCAAAACCCTGACTAGATTTCAGATACTTAAACCTTTACAGTATGTTGCTGAGCCCAGTACATAGCAGCTTAAAAGGCACATTTTGTAACACAGGAGACATTAAAGGGATCGTGCACCTAAAACTTATGAAACATCATTACAATTACTCACCCACATGTCTTTTCAACCCTGTATGACTTTCATTCTTCCTCGGGGGAGGAAAGGAGATGTGCAGCAGATCTTTAACTGCTTTCTTCCATACAGAAGAACTGGATGGAGACTAAAAGCAGCCAAGCTTCAAAAAGCACTATTCACTTTCATTGTATGGAAAAACTGTTTACTGTTATACAGTATATAAAATAATACTTCCAACTCCATTTAACACATTTCAGTGTGTCTGAATGCAAAACAAAGTCAAATTAGTCAAATTAAAGTGCCAAAAACAATCTCAGAAACTGTAATTCAGATTTCTGGCAACGTGAAGCACATGAGACAGCTTCTTGGATGCAGTGTTTTAGTTTATGCACTAAAAGCTGGCACTTCCTGTTAAATAGAGCAGGGAACAAGGAATCAGACCTCCATAAATATGCATATTAACCCTAATATGCCAACCAAAACATTGTTGCACTGCCATTACAGGGGGCAGGGTGCAGAAAGCAACAACAACACTGGCAGGCGGTTTGGGGTTTACCTCAGTAGAGGGCTTTTTAAAGAGACTCAAGGATACATCAGCAGGGGGCAGTGCCTCCAGCACAGCTGTGACCCAAACCTGCGCCTGGTCCCATCTGTTCCACACAAGCTCACATGTGCTGAGGTCAAGTGGTGCTGGCATGATGAATTCCCCACTCAGAAACTGAGGAGATCATGCTGCATGCAGTAGAAAAGGTCAAAGGTCATCATCCTATGCCATCCTTTATAGACTTCTTCATGAAAAATGGAAGATGTGACCATGTCTGACAGGAGTGTAATGCAAACAGGAAGGACATAGATAGGGATAGGAAAGACTTTATGGCGTAGGTGTATGATGTAGTAGACTGACAAGATTGCAAAACAGGAAAACAACATTTGCTACATGGCACACCACATTGGGCTGAAGTGTTGAAACCTAAGCTCGCTTCCAAAACCCAGCGAACTGCCTACGGATGCAGCATTTTAGGCATCATATGTGCCCTACTGACACCAAATCTGTTCCAAAAGGTAGGCATCTTAATTATTCTGCTTCCTAAGATACTTTATTTCGGCCAAATTCTGATTTTTTGCATTGCATGTATCCTTTATGGAGAAGCTAACCCCATGATGCATTATTATGACATCCTAAGAAATTATTTGACCATCTGAAGTCTCTTAAATTCACATTTATTTGGTCAAAAATACAGTAAAATAGTGATATATAAAATATTATTAGAATGTGAGGCTGTTTAATACATTTTAAAATGTCATTTGTTCCTGTAATGGCAAAGCTAAATTTTCAGCAATCATTACTCTACTTTTAGTGTCACATGATCTTTTAGAAATCATTCTAATATGCTGATTTGATACTCAAAAACATTTATTCTATGTATATATACTGTCAATGGTGAAAACAGTGCTACTTAACATTTTTGTGGTACAGTTGTGATACATTTTTTCAGGATTTTTTGATCAATGTAATGTTCAAAAGTACAGCATTAATTTGAAATAGAAATATTTTGTAACATCATTATAAATGTCTTTACTGACATTTTTGATTGAATGTGTCCTTGCTGAATAAAAGTGTTATTATACAGCCATTCAAAATTTGGGATCAGTAAGATTTTAATGTTTTTTTTTTTTTTTTAAGTTTCTTATGCTCATGAAGGCTGCATTTATTTGATCAAAAATCCAGGAAAAACAGTAATATTGTGACATATTAGTTCAGTGTAATATCACTTTTTTCTATGTGAATATATTTTAAAATGTAATATATTAGTGTCATGCAAAGCAGAATTTTCAGCATCATTACTCCAGTCTTCAGTGTCACACGATCCTTCAGAAATTATTCTAATATGCTGATTTATTATCAATGTCGAAAACATTTTTGCTGCTTAATATTTTGTTGTAACCTGTGCTACTTTATTGTCAAAATATTTTGACTTTATTCTCCTAATTTTGACTTTATTCTTAAAACTTTTCAACTTCGTCAAAATATTTTGACTTTATTCTCATAAGTTCGACTTTATTTTCAAAACACTTTGACTTTATTCTCGTAATTTTGACTTTATTTTTGAAACATTTTGACTTTATTCTCGTAATTTCAAATTTATTCTCAAAACACTGACTTTATTCTTGTAATTTTGACTTTAGTTTAAATATTTTGACTTTATTCTTATAAATCTGTCTTTATTCTCGAAACACTTTGACCTTATTCTCGTAATTTTGAATTAATTCTCATAATTTTGACTTTATTGTTGAAACATTTCGACTTTATTCTCGTAATTTTGACTTTATTCTTGAAACATTTCAATTTTATTTCAAAATATTTAGACTTTATTCTTGTAATTTCGACTTTATTCTCAAAACACTTTGACCTTATTTTTGTAATTTTGACTTTATTTTTGAAACATTTTGACTTTATTCTTGTAAATTTGACTTTATTCTTAAAACGCTTTGACCTTATTCTCATAATTTTGACTTTATTCTGGAAACGTTTCGACGTTATTTCAAAATATTTAGACTTTATTCTCGTAATTTTGACTTTATTCTCAAAATATTTTGACTTTATTCTTGTCATTTTGACTTTATTCTCTAAGTATTACAACGTTAATCTTGTAATCTTAGATTTTGCTTTATTTTTTACCATGGAACTAAAACGGCCTCATAGATAATAAATCAGCATTTTAATATGATTTCTGAAGGATCATGTAACACTGAAGACTGTAGTAATGGCTGATAAAAATTCAGCTTTTCATCACAGGAATAAATTATATTTATACAGGATTATAGATTAATTATAATTATATTTTAAAATGTATTAAAATAGAAAACCACTATTTTAAACTGTAATAATATTTCACAATATTCATCCAATATTTTTGTATGCTATTGTGAGTGCAAAAGTTTTTACAAATGGCTTAGATAAAAAAAAAAAAAAAATTCTGCTTGTTTTTTAATGTACAAAAAGGCCATTAGTAATGCCTTAATCTGAGAGAATTACTCGCAAGTTGGGTTAACAATAAAAAAATAAAATAAAACAATGCACGTAAATCCCTCCCAAAAAGTCTTCATAGGAAGGCTAAACAAACAAAAAAATAGGAGGACTGTTGACAGCACAGCCAGCATGATTTAGAGCTCTGCAAAGCGCAGCACGTGTTTCTATTTTGGTCTGATAAAACAGCTCATCTTTTGCTCACCTCTGATGAACTGATCCTCTTAAATCACTAAATCACTCCTGGTCCTCAAATACTTGAAGTCCAAGCACAGGGAGCTCGCTGTGTTTGCACCAATCACTTGTAATCTTCGACAAACAGATTACGAACTGCACACCTATATGAAAGGGATCAAGAGCGGTTGTATTACAAACACTGACACGAGACTTTGGCCTACATGCACATTTCCACCAGGTGTTCAGGAATACAATGTGTGAGTGTGAATGTGTTTGTCTATGCGGGCTGGACTGACCCCTAACCACACAGTCTGGCTCTACTGTCATGGGGCTCGACTAGTCGAGACACAGATGGCTCTCTCAGGTAGTGGCTGTGTAGTGTGTGAGGACTTTCTCTACGGAATTCCTTCTGCTGAAACAGCTTGTTTTTCCAGCCAAACTCACTTCTTCCTGAAGCACGTACTTCCAGCGCATTAACACGGGCACACACCACCATAAATCTAACCGCAGATGCCACAGCAGTCATTTTCCTCCCATTATATTTTGCTGGAAGGTTGATATATATAGCCTATTCTTATGGCCCCTATCAATCACATATATTTTTAGACAGAGATATATATATATATATATATATATATATATATAATTTTATACAATACTCATTTGCATTATTAAATAATACTAATCAATACTAACAGGTTTATTTAAAATTATATAACCCAATGAACTAGACTTGAACATATCTACTCCGTCATAACTGCTTAATTATCCAGTACATTGCTATGTCAGCATTTATGACAAGCATTATATCATAAACATTTCCAGGCAAAGCTAAAGGGCTACAAAAAAGAAGCCAAAAACAATTATAATCTTACAATCAATTTAAAAGGTCATGTTTTAGTGTCACAACCAGTTTGCATTACTCTACAGACATCCTGCTAAATTGGATGATGTGAGTGCATCTATAGCAACAGCTCCTTATACAGAGAGCAGTTGAGCATGGCAGATAATTCCTTTGGTGGCAGGGGGCTGTTTGTCAGCAAATAGAGTAAAGTGGATTCTTGCCGCCAGTGAGGAACCAGTACGTTATTGTTTGCTTAGTGGAACAAATTGAGTGGTAACAGATAAAAAGAAAATTGCTTGCAAACCAATGGAAAAATGTTTGAATAAAGTTTATCTAAAATAATAAGGCAGAAGCTATTTACTCAAAGTCATAAAGTGAGACAGATGGTATTTGCACCCGGTGTAAAAAACATTGATGATAAATGTTTTTTTGAACACTAAATCAACATATTAGAATGATTTCTGAAGGATCATGTGACACTGAAGACTAAAATCACATTCTAAAATATTAAATTAGAAAACTGTTATATTAAATTATATTGATATTTCACAATTTTACAGTATATGTATAATTTATATACTATTAAAGTATTTATGCTGTGGTCCAGATACAGTATACAGGTGAAGTCAAAAGTTTACATATGCCTTGCAGAATCTGCAAAATTTGAATTATTTTACTAAAATAAGAAGGAACATGCAAAATGCATGTTATTTTTTATTTCGTACTAACCTGAATAAGATATTTTACATGAAAGACATTTATATAGTCCACAAGAGAAAATAAATAATTAAATTTATAAAAATTACCCTGTTCAAAAGTTTACATATGCTTGATTCTTAATACTGTGTTGTTACCTGAATGATCCACAGCCGTTTTTTTTTTTTGAGTCATGAGCTGTTCTTTAGAAAAATCTTTCAGGTCCCACAAATTCTATGGTTTTTCAGCATTTTTGTGTATTTGAACCCTTTCCAACAATGACTGTATGATTTTGAGATCCATCTTTTCACACTGAGGACAACTGAGGGACTCTTAACTATTAAATGCAACTTTTAAAGAAGGTTCAAACACTCATTGATGCTTCAGAAGGAAACATGACGCATTAAAATCCAGGGGTGGAAACTTTTGCACAGAATGTAGATGTGTTCATTTTTCTTATTTTGCCTAAATATCTTTTTTTTTTTTTTCCATTTAGTACTGGCCCTCAGAAGCCACAGAAGATACTTGCATGTTTTTCAGAAGACAAAATAAGTGAAATTTACCCTTTATCTTCAGATTCAAAAAGTGTTTCCTTCTGAAGCATCAATGAGTGTTTGAACCTTATTTAATAGTTGCCTTTAATAGTTAAGAGTCCCTCAGTTGTCCTCAGTGTGAAAAGATGGATCTCAAAATCATACAGTCATGGTTGGAAAGGGATCAAATACACAAAAATGTTGAAAAAACAGAATTTGTGGGACCTCGAGGATTTTCCTGGAGAACAGCAGGCAGTTTAACTGTTCAGGACAAACAAGGGACTCATGAACAACTATCACTAAAAAAGAAAACAAAACAAAAAAAACAGCTATGGATCATTCAGGTAACAACAGTATTAAGAAACAAGTATATGTAAACTGAACGGGGTCATTACTATTATTTTCTCTTGTGGACTATATGTAAACGTCTTTTATGTCAAATATCTTATTTAGGTCAGTACTAAATAAAAAATATGCATTTTGTATGATCCCTATAATTTTGGTAAATAATTAACATTTAACATATACATTTGTATATAATTTATGAATGGTGTAATTGCATGCAATTACATATGTTATGAAAAAAATTATTAATACATGTGCTGTACTGAAATCTCCAGCATCTAATCATAGTTCACCGTCACGCTGTGTGGCCGGTGCAACGACGAACGCAAAAATCACTCACCATCAATGACAAAATATGAATTCCATTAAAGATGTTGTATGATGAAATGATCTACATTCATAAACCAACCTCATGAATTCTGATGTCACATACATTTTAAATGTCAGACACGTCCCTCAGAGGCTGAACAGACTGTTTATATTTTTAACCCAAATGATCTCTGCCTGTCATGGTATACCAGTCCAACTAGCAAACCCTCAAGCAGTGGACCATGTCAATTATATCCCATCCTCAGGCACAGATACTATCCAGTGTGGTCTGCCAAGGCAAAGGTCAGTCGTGACCCGGGCCCTGGCACGAAAACACTGAAGTCTGAAAGCTGAGAAAAACAGCTGCGTCCTGAGTCATTGATTCGATTCAGTCTGCACGTTGATAATACTTTGTATCTTTTTTATTTCTTAAAGGGATAGTTCATCCAAAAATGAAAATTACTGCATGATTTATTCACCCTCAAGCTATCCTTGGTGTATATGACTTTCTTCTTTCAGATGAGTACAATTGGAGTTCTATTAAAAAAAAATCTCATGGCTCTTCCAAGCTTTATAATGCCAGTGAATGGGTGTTGAGATTTTGAAGCCCAAAAAACTGTATCCATACATTATAAAAAGTACTCCACACAGCTCTGGGAGATTAATAAAAGGCCGTCTGAAGCAAATCGATGGAGAGAGAGAGCAAAACAAAACACTGGTCAGGAATTAGAAATACAAAACGAGGATTTGTAAAGAGAAATGTCAGAGAATTTCGATATAAGCGAAGAAGATATAAGTAAGCAAAACTCGTTTCTCTTAAAACTAGCATATTCTCACCGGACCTTATGCTACACTTATGTCCTACAGATTATGGTTTATAAAGTTTTAAATATAGATATTTTTTTTTTGCATAAATGCATTGACTCACTTTAAAAGGCCTTTATTAACCTCCGGGAGCCGTGTGGAGCACTTTTTATGATGGGTGGATGCACTTTATTGTGCTTCAAAATCTCACCACCCATTCACTGGCATTATAATACTTGAAAAAGCCAGGACTTTTGTTAATATATCTTGATTGTATTCATCTGAAAGAAGAAAGTCATAAACTGTAGACCTACGATGGCTTAAGGTTGAATAAATCATGGGGTAATTTTCATTTTTGGTGAACTATCCCTTTAATTTATCTTAGTTATCTAAGCTGTTTTGCTATTGTGTGTAACACTTGTGGTATTTTTTCCAGTACATTGTTATAGTCGACTAATTTGAGACTGGTAAAAAAGTGCCAACTGCCAACCCAGAGACATTCCAGTAGCTTAACAACAAAGCTGTTCGACTAAAAAAAAAGATATATAATAAACAAATCAGAAATGAGAACATTGTTCGCAGTGGGTTAGACATTCTGCTAGTACCATAAAAGCTGCACTGTGCCTTTAAATTTCAGTCTGATGCTCTCTGCCACGTATTGTATTGATAATAAATAAAACAGCTGGTGATGAACTCACTCGGTAATTGCTACTTCAGGGAAATAAGTTTATGCCCAATCATTTTCCAACCTCATTCACTGTAGTTCTGAATTGCCTTGCGTCACATTTGTGACCCGCCGCGTTGTTTTAGGAAATGAGGATGGATAGCATGATTACCCGGATCTCTCCGTGGCTGGTGCAATCAAGACCATGGCACTTGTCTAATCTCACACGGAGCCCTTGCGCTCCATTGCAGCCACGAAGACAAGTCTAACAAAATGGCCCTCCGCAATGAAGTCCTCAGCAGAGTTCCAGTGATTAGCTTATGCAGATTGACATTTACTTGGCCGTGGGAGAGCTCGCTTCTTACGCTCTCTATCAAAAAAGCACTCGAATGAAAACACAGCCTCGTAGCTCTAGCCTCTATCATTTGTCAGCCCCAAAACGTATGCCCCTCTTCCCAACCTCCTGAGACTGATTGCCACCAGCACTTCATGTTTTTTCTCTCACTTGGAAGAATATTGCTGATGAACAGCTCAAATCATGCAGTGCACATCTTTCATTTGGAGTGATGGAGTAGGAACAAGAAAGAAAAGGGGATGATGATGAAGTTCTTTTTCATCTTTGAGTGCATCACGCACACCTGAAAACAGGTTTGTAACTCCACACCTTGAGATCAATAGGTGGAAGGAAGCCAACGGCCGGTCTAAATCCGTCCCAGCTGTTGAGGGGGGACGCCGTGGGCTTCCAGTGCCTTCAGTAAGTACAAATATCACATTACTGAGATGCCCCTGCAACACAATCCCTCAGTACCACGTATTGATCCGAGCTGTTAGGCTTACACACTAAACTAAACAGTTTCACGGCTTTCTGGCACACAAGAGCTCTTGTTTCCAATCACTGTGCTATATTTAGTAATGACGTGGTCCCTATAGTAGGCCTCATTTGGCCCATGCGTGATTCCGACAAAGTTAGTCTGGCATGGGTTTGTAATGGATGTAATTTAACATTGCTAAATTATTTACAGTACAATGTGGAAGATTTACACATGCTCTATGTCAGAGGATTTTAATAAGTTGCATCACTGAGAGGATGACCCCCACAGATAAACTAAAACCATGATTATGGTGGCTTTTAAAGTGCGCTGCTTTTCTGTTTTTCCCCCTTTGCCATTTCATAGATGGGTTTGTGATGCAAAGGAGAGGTAGAATGGGGTCGTAATGTTCCATCTTCCACTCTGTCCACTTTTCACTTCAGAAATTAAGAGTACCAGTTGTTTGTTTCACAGTTTGAAACTGCAATTCAAATTTGAATGCAGGGAAGTATTAGGATTTATATTGGTTTATATTACGGTATATAGTATATTACAATAGCAAGTACATTAGAATAAACAAAACTTAGATGGATAGATACAATTTTATGCAAAAGTTTGGGAACCCCTTGCAGAATCTGTCCACAAGACCAGCAGTGACTGTATGGTTTTGAGATCTTTTCACACTGAGGACAATTGAGGGACTCAAACACAACTATTAAAAAAAGTTAAAACATTCACGGATGCTCCATAAAGAAACACAGTGCATTAAGAGCCGGGGGGTGAATACTTTTTGAATTTGGTAAGGTAAATTAGGCTTAATTTGTCTTCCGGGAAACATGCAAGTATCTTCTGTTGCTCCCGAAGAGTAGTACTAAATGGAAAAAAAAAAGAAAAAAGATATTTCAACAAAATAAGAAAGATTTGGACTTCTTCATCCTTTTCAAAAGTTTTCACCCCCCGGCTCTTAATGCATCGTGTTTCCTTCTGGAGCATCAGTGAATGTTTGAACCTTTTTTTAATAGTTGTGTTTGAGCCCCTCAATTGCCCTCAGTGTGAAAAGATGGATCTCGATACACTCACTGCTGGAAAGGGTCAAATATGCAAAAATGCTGGAAAACTAAAGAATCTGCAGGACCTGGAGGTATTTTTCTGAGGAACAGTGCTCAGTTTAATTGTTCAGAACAAACAAGGGATTCATGAACAACCATCACAAAACAAAAAACATTCGTAGATCATCCAGGTAACAACACACAGTATTAAGAAACAAGGGTTCCAAACTTTTCCAAGGGGGTTATTTTATTAATTTCAGCTATTTTTTGGTCTTGGGCACTATATGAAAACATCTTTTATGTAAAATATCGTTTCAAGACAGTGCTAAATAAAAATAACATGCATTTTGTATTATTCACATTTTCACAGATTTGGCAAGGCGTTCCCAAACTTTTGCATAAAACTGTAGATAGACAGATTTTAACTGTTTTTGAATTTTTTGAATCATCAGTCATCAAAGCTTGGTAAATACTGCTCACAGACACAGAGATTTCACCAAGCTGATTACTCACTAAAAACTAACACACATCATGTTTTCACGTCATTTTAGTCTTATTTTGATCTAACAAAGGGTGTTTTTTGTACATTTCACTATTTACACATTTTTGAGCATGTAAACCAACCCCTGCCCTAAACCTAACCATTTGTTAATATAAAACACAGGATATAACAGCAGTACAGTCTACAGTCACAATTTATTTAAAAAGCATTAATATTCTGTCGGCATCGATAGCCCAGTGGTTAGTGTGCCGACATATAGCGCAACTGTGCTGCTGGTGACCCGAGTTCAATTCCTGTCTCGAGGTCCTTTGCTGATCCCGCCCCCCTCTCTTCACCCAATGCTTTCCTGTCTGCTCTCAACTGTCCTATCGAATAAAGACAAAACCCCAATAAATATAACTTCAAAACAAACAAAAAAAAAAAACAAGTATTAATATTCCAAGCCTTCTGAGGCAAAACGACTGATTTTTGAGAGGAATAGATGCGATGGCCATCACTATCTACCGTAAAGCTGATCCTGTGTGTAGTCTGTGCACAAATTTAAAAATTGCTGCCAGAAGAAGCATCTTCATGGTTTATATTGTGAACCCAAGTTAAGACAACTGTCGCCATATATTTTGCATGCAGTTTTACAAGCAACTGTCACAACCAACAATCTTTTCTCAGACACTGAGTAGCCTGCTACACTTGTGTCTGATGAAATACATGGCAACTGACCAAAAACAACACTGCTGTTACAGGAAGCATAGCCACCAAGAATAGTAAAAACATATACTGTATATATCTCACCCTCATGTCATTTTAATCCCGTATGACTTTATTTATTCTCTTGAACAAAAATGAAGATATTTTTAAAAATGTGTTCATTTTTTTTTTTTTTTTTATGTGGTTGAAAGCTGTTTGCATTCAAATGTTCTGCAAACTAGTTTCTTTTGTGTTCCACAGAAGAAAGAAAGTCATACAGGGTTGGAACAACATGATGGTGAGTAAATGATGTCCGATTTTTGTATTTCTTATTCTGGGGTTAAATATCCCTTTAACTTAACTTGTACTTGCCCCCCAGTTCCTCTAGTCTGCGTTATACCTGATAAAAGTGTAATACAATTAGGAAATCATGGCAAAAAAATGACTATTCAGTGTCCTTTCAGTAAAAAAAACATCTAGGTCAAGACTCCTGATTGCACCGTGCTCCTGGTGAATTGCAGAGCATGTGAAATGCGTTTAATGAGTCTGTCTGGTGGCACTCTGCTGGCGGAGAGCGGCTGTGACGGCGTCATGTGCAGCTGTGAATACAACCAAGTGATTTCAAAGCAATCTGATGTGGTGCCCATGAAAACAGAGGCGATAAAGCCAGCACCGGTATCTGGCCCCCTCTCAGCATTATGTGTGAATGGTTTGTTCTCCTAATCTGCTTTCCAGATGTGTGGCTTAGAGCTGCAATATCAGGACATCAAGCTTCCTGACAAAGCTGCCCTGCTGCCAGCCGAGGCCAAGCGATTCACAGGGGTTGTGACTAGAAAGCACCCAGCTGGTTAATGCCTGTGTCTCAGGCAAAGCATAACACCCAATCAAAGCTGTCCTCCTATTAGAAATGTGGAAGGGCTCTGGCCACTTTGTCACAGATGTCAGAAGGGATTATGATGGGATTGAGGCCAACATGTTTGTGATAACATGTAGTGACTTTGGTATATGGATTCTAATCCTGACCATATTTCACGTTAACAGGCAATATGTACTCATGAAACATGGGAGCTACTGTAGGACCTGGATGCTGGGTGAATGTGGATGTATATGTTGGTTTTTATAACTGTTGTTTTAATATTTAGCTAATGATATTTTTCTGTAACTTCACAGAAAGCTTTCTGCATTTAGGTTTAGATGTAGTTTCTTTAGCTATGTATGTATTTACCATTGGCTTGTCCCCACAATGCACAAAAGTCTCTCACAGTGATGCTTTCAGGTTCTAATGTCCTTATGTAAAGTAAATAAAACTTGATCTGCACACACACATAGAGAGAAAGAGAGAAAAACACACAAAACAACCTTTGACAAATGTGAACAGATCAATGTTCTCAGCTATTCCTCACAATGCCAGCAGCAAGGAATTAATTTCTAGATCCCAAAACATCTCGGTAGTTATCTATGCGCTACTCCCATGCAATTTTGCTGAACTTATTATTATTCACACACTCTAAAGTAGAAATGTGTAGTTGTTATCTTAAGGGTTTATTTTTCTACCAGAACTCTCTCAGTATTTTGTGCTGCAGAGCAAGTATGGACTTAGTACTGGCAATAGATAACAGATATAGACAAGTGGAGCTGGGAAAGTGGAATATTCATTTATTTGTTTATTTATTTATTTATTAAAAAAAAAACAACCCTAAAAACATGTTGTTTTGTTTTAAAGTCGGCATTAAAGGGAAGTTGTGATAGTCTTGTCCTGCCTATTGTAACATATATACAGTGGCTTCTGGAATGTGGATCGGGATTAATTTGCCCAGAGTTTGATTGACAGGTGATCTAACCAATTATAATGTTAAATCCAACATTTTGTCTGACAAACAAAACAGACAGTAGAGTTAGATTAATGTCAGTGAACTATAATGTATTGTCGTCTTTCTACAGTTGAGACAACATAACTCTAATGTAACATAATGTAACATAACTCATTCATGTATATTTCATGCTATAACTAGTAGTAAAGAGGAAGAAATGATCTGTTCACATGCTGCTCGAACTGAGGTGATTATGTTCTCATGAGACACATCAGAATACATTGCAGAGCAAAGAAGGCACTGACAACGTGCCGACAGACTAGACAGGGCAGGTTACTTATGGTATTAAAGGAGAAGTCCACTTCCAAAAAAAAAAAATTCACATGTAATGTACTCACCCCCTTGTCATCCAAGATGTTCATGTCTTTCTTTCTTCAGTCGTAAAGAAATCATGTTTTTTGAGGAAAACATTTCGGCATTTTTTTTTTCCATATAATGGCCTGATATGGTGCCCCGATTTTGAACTTCCAAAATGTAGTTTAAATGTGGCTTCAAACGATCCCAAATGCGGTCGTAAATGATCAAAACGGTCGGTTATTTTCATAAAAATAATACAATTTATATGCTTTTTATTTACTTACTCTTATTCTGCTGGGCTGTTTTTTTTCTCTGGTTCATGACAGTTAGAGTATGTTGAAAAACTCCCATCTCATGTTCTGCCTCAACTTCAAAATCGTTCTATATCGCTGTTTTACCTTTTTTGTTAAGGGTGTTTGATCTTTTTTGCATGTTTACTTTGCAAAGACTGGTTCGGTACTTCTGCAGTGATGTAGGATCACTGATGATTTTTGAAGTTACAGTTGAAAATACGATTGGAGTTTTTCAACATCTTACAACTGTCTTGAGCCAGAATACACAGAGTTTATGGAGAGAAAGGCAAGACGAGCGTTTGAGAGTAAAAAGTATTTATATTGTATTTTTTTATTGAAAATAACCAATCGTTTCGCTAGATCGGCTGGGATCGTTTACAACCACATTTGGGATTGTTTGAAGCTGCATTTAAACTGCATTTTGGAAGTTCAAAATCGGGGCACCGTATCAGTCCATTATATGAAAAAAAAATGCTGAAATGTTTTTCTCAAAAAACTATTTCTTTACGACTGAAGAAAGAAAGACATGAGCATCTTGGATGACAAGGGGGTGAGTACATTATATATGAATCTTTGTTTTGGAAGTGGACGTCTCCTTAAACAAAGTCTTAGCTTTCAAATTTCGTCATTTTTTAAAGAAATTCAAACAATAAATATCATGTTTGGGGCTCTTTAATGTGACAGATCTCTGTAGTGCCTCAGTTCTAAAAGTTCTAACATGAACCCATCACTTCCTGCTATTTATAGCATGAAATACACATGAATGAACATCAGATGGTATGTCGTCTCAACCATCGATACATCATTTTCAAGTTCGACTACAGACGTTAATCTATTAATTTTCTGGCTTGTTTGTCAAACAAAATGGCGGATTTGGTGTTCTGATTGGTCAGATCGTCTGTCAATCAAACTCCAAGTGAAGGATGCTAAAAGCCTGGTCATTGGACAGTCAGCATAGTTCAACCTCTTTTTCAAGTCTTACGTCATGAACAGATGATGTTGAGAGGGGGGAGGGGATGTTAATGTTTTTGATTAAAGATTACAAGTGCAAATGAATTTTTAAAAAAAAATGGATATATTGTGCATATAGCACTGTGTAAAAAGAATTACAACTGTCATTTTTGATTTCATGGTGACGTTAAAGTGCTATGTTTGAAAAGTTGATGTTTTATAGCCAATCACTGTAAACTACTGTGTGAGTGATCACTTTATATTAGACTTCACTGCAGCAGGAAAAATATAAATCCATTTCACGCTGTTAAAATCCCTCTTAAGATTAGACACTTATAAAATAACAACCATGCTATAATGACATTTTTGTGATTTATAGGTTACTTAAAGAGAATTTAGATTCAATAGAGATTCACAGCTACTTTTGAATGGCTCTCAATGGAGAAACATTTTGCCTGCATAATGGTATAATCTACCAGCAGGGGCAAAATGCAGAGGGCTAGCCAACCAAAACCTCCAGGCTTAACTCATTTAAGCTGATTTACCATCCTGTTGCACACGATAGGTGATGATTACAGGGTAATCAACCAATCATAGTGTCCTGAAGGCAGGGACTCTTTCACACGACTTTGACTGTATCGCACCTCGTTACGCTAACTCCATGCTTTATGACCGCATTAAGAAAGCTGCACCAAGCTAAAGGGAGGCATATAAGACATGGGAAATGTACTGTTATTATACTATAAATTACTATTTATTCGTATGTAAAATACTACATACACACACACACACACAAGTATATAATTTTGTCAATTTCTAAATTAACATTTAAACCACTGCTACCTGTGCCATTGTATCATGTGTTTTATGCTATATAATATGTGCTACTAACTATAGTATAGCGCTGCAATTCTGAAAATCAATCTGCAAGCATATTGGCTAATTAAGATAAGCTGCAGCTAAAAGGGTAATCAGTATTATTTAATGCCAGTATACAGCCTGTTTTGTCACATCCATTAATGGCTACAGCAGATATGCCATTACTCACACAGCATTTCACAGACAATTACAGCTCTATTCAAACATGATATATGCGACATAGTGTCATACGGTTTTGTCATGTAATTCATCATTTTAAGTCAAAGGAAATGTTTTGAAATCTATTTGTATGCAGTGCCAATTGACAATTTCAGGAAAGTCAAATGTTTTTTGTTAAAGACCATTAATGAAACATATGTCGTCCTCTGCTTAGGCTGATCTTGGTGGGATTTTAAAGTGTTTACTGAATCATATCTGAAAGTGAGGTAATAGGATTCGTTTAGATACACTGGAGTACTAAACTTCCAAATTACCTGGTAACAAATCAATTTATTGATGTCAAGAAAACGTAAAGATACAAAGCAGAAAGAAACATCCATGTCTGGAGATTTTGGCCAAAAATATTGGTGACTCATTCTGCGCTACTCACGTTTTTGTTCAATCACATGCTGTCTAAAACAGAATGCCCCAATCGCTTACAGCATTTGCTTAACTTGTTTTAACTTTACCATTACACTTTTAGAATGATGCGTCATGCGTGAGACAATGCAAAAGATAAGCGCAATGCTCAAACCTGTCTGTCTAGCATGGAAAAGTAGAGCAGTGGAAAGCAAAAATGTGTTCTGTGTGAACCTAACACTGGATAATCTTTGTTCATTTTCTGTCAACATACCCTCTTCAGCTGACTTCTGTAGCTATAAACATAGATGTATTGCTGTACAAATAAAGATCTTTTTCCCCCATTACGTGGGTAACCCACACTATGGAAGCTACTGAATACGAAACGCCATCAAATAAAAAAAAAAAAGAAAAGGAAAAAAATTTTGCTGTTACCTTACTGAGATATAAACTCGCAATTGCGAGCTATATTTTGATTTTGAATTTTGATATATAAACTCAATTCCGAGAAATAAAGTCAGAATTGCAAGGTTTTTTCTTGCAATTCTGCCTTTTTTAATCACAAATACGAGTTTGTAATTTCCGATTGTGATATTTTTCTTTCAATTGCATGATATAAACTTACATTTGTGAGTTATAAAATTTGAATTGTGTGATTTAAACTCCCAATGGCGAGTTATAGTCAGAATTGTCTCACAATTGACTTTTTTTTTCAGAATTGCGTGATATAACCTCACAATTGCGAGTTGTATCTCGCAATTCAGACTTTTTCCCCCTCACAATTGCAAGTTTATATCTCGCAATTCTGACTTTTTTCTTAAAAATGTGAAATTGTGTCAGCACTGTGCTGTATTGTCTGATATGGACAAAAAAAATAAATAAATAAAAGGCAATTGTGAGTTTAGATGTCGCAATTCTGACATTTCTCAGGTTTGTTAGATATAAACTCACAATTGTGAGTTATAAAAGCTGATTTTGAGGGGGAAAAAGTTTATATCTCACTATTCTGACTTAAGTTGCAATTGCATGTTATAAAGTCAGAATTATGAGACAAACTCGCAATTCTCAGAAAAAACATCATAACTGCGAGATATAAACTAGTAATTTGGAGAAAAAAAGTTGGAATTTTGAATTTATATCTTACAATTCTGACTTTATTTCTCAGAACTGGCAGTTTATGTCTGCCAGTTCTCACTTTAGCACTCAATTGCGAGTTTATATTATGTAATTCTGAGAAAAAAAGTCAGATTTGTGAGTTTATATCTCACAATTCTGACTTTAGAACTCGCAATTGCGAGTTTCCCTGGTGAAAAAAACAGCATATGCTGGTATGTATGTTTTGATGCTGGGATGCTGGTTAGGTATGTTTTGGTGCTGGTTTAAGCTGGTCCTTTGCTGGTTTATGCTGGTCCTTGACCAGCAACATGAGCAGCATTAAACCAGCAAAGGACCAGCATAAACCAGCTAAGGACCAGCTTAAACCAACAAAGGACCATCTTAAACCAGCACCAAAACATACCTAACCAGCATATGCTGTTTTTTTCACTAGGGTTATATCAAACAAATCTGAGAAAAAAGTCAGAATTGCGACATGTAAACTCAAATTACCTTTAATTTTTTATTCAGTGGCAGAAACGGGTTTCCATACCAGACAATACAGCACTATGCTGAACTGTTTTGTTTATATGAGATCTTTAGCAGTCATCTATTATAGTGTGGTGCAGCGATGACCTCAGCACCATCGTGCCGCCCTGTGCTACATTCTCTTGCATTTCTGCCAACTGTGCCACACTGTATTTTTTGCTTCATTAAAGTTCCTCTGTCATGCATCCACAGTCTACGCTGGCTCATACTGCCTCTCTGTAAATAACTTGACATGTTTACATTTTCTCCCACAATTCTCCACTGATGTTTTTACTGTTTAAACTTTTAAATTAATCACTACATCCAAGGACACGACAGCTCTCATGATGCCTGCTTGTGCACCTCCACAATCACTCATGCATAGACACACGTGAACATGCCCAGACATGTCTTCTCTTAAACACGTACACATGTAGAGATGTGCAGGAGGGGTCATGAGCTTAACACCTGCTACCTTGAAATATGAAACACCTTTCACCTCACCCACCTATCAAAGGATGTTGTATGGCGAATAATAGCATCTATTCCACCAAGGAAAGAAAATGTGTAACACTATACACTGCAGGCATGCATCAAGGTTCAGTGGACGTCTTTTATTCTGACTCATTTGTATAATCTATCGTATTACATCTAGGCAAAAAAAAAAGTAAGACTGAGGCTTATCCTTTGTGAAATGCTTACTGGAAATACTGTGTAATTACAAAAATTAACCATGGTTTTATTATAGTAAACATGTAGTAACCATTTTTTTTTGGCGCACAGTATTGACTACCATTTGTTACCATGGTTTAACTATAGTTTAAACTGAGGACTCCACATTGCAAGTGTACCAGGTGCGCTACCAAGCAAGTTTACTATGTTAGAAAGGCCAAACATATGGAGCTGGTTATGTGAGGCAAAACATGCACTGTGGTAAAAGTGTTTTCAGGTCATAATATGGTATTGTACAAGGAACCATGTGAAAATAAAATGATGTGAACATGAATTATTGTTGCTGATGTTTTACTGCCACTAGTGTTCATTTCATCTGGAAACCACAGTGAATTTTATGTGTAGGTTTCTACAAAAATGTAGGCAGAGGCTCATTTTTTCAATGAGCTTAAGTTGGAAATGAATATGACGCATGGATGAAGAAGCTTTTCTGTGTGACAAACCTCAAAGCAGGTATGGTCATGACATTAGAGACGCTTGGTATAGCATCATAGATCTAGGACATGAGCCGGAGGAGGTCTCTTGTGAGGATGAATTGGCTTTCCTGCCTTTTCTAAGTCGAGATAATCAGGCTAGATCTAGTGCAGGCAAGAGCCTGAGAGATTCAGAAAGAGACACGGACTGGGAACTACAGTAGGCTAAATTATTGTCCACTTAAGCCCAATAACAGGACAACAGTTCATAACAGAATCATCCTAATCAGATCTGACTCTGAGGTAGGGATGTGCTAAATTTAGACATTAGCTCTGTTCCAAAACCCATTTATCTGCATCACTGATCTAGTGCCTTGACTGCTGTCTTTTAAGGCAGCTCATACGTCACCGATTTGGACTGCTTTACACAGGCAGCAATTTTGCTTGCCAAATACTCAATTGGAAAAGAGTTTTATGTTAGCATGTCACTGAGCTAATGGACCAATACTCTAAATGTCTTTTCTAAAGGTGCCATTTTGTTAAAGGAAAAGTTGACTTCCAGAGCAAAAATGTACAGGTAATTTACTCACCCCCTTGTCATCCAAGATGTTCATGTCTTTCTTTCTTCAGTCTTCAGAAATTATGTTTTTTGAGGCAAACATTTCAGGATTTTTCTCCATATAGTGGACTTCATTGGTGCCTGTGAATTTGAACTTCCAAAATGCAGTTTAAATGCAGCTATAAATGGCTCTAAACAATCCCAACCAAGGAAGAAGGGTCTTATCTAGCGAATAAATTAGTTATTTTTTTTAAAAAATGACAAATTATATACTTTTTAACCTCACATGATCATCTTGTCTAGCTCTGTGTGAACTCTGTGCATTCCGGGTCAATACAGTCAAAAAACTCATCTCATTTCTCATCCAACTTCAAAATTGTCCTACATTGTTGCAGAAGTACTGACCCAATGTTTACAAAGTGAACATGCAAGGAGGGTCAAACACCCTTTACATAAAAAGGTGAAACAGCGATGTAGGACGAATTTGAAGTTGGAGGAGAAATTGAGATTGGAGTTTTTTGACATACCCTAACTATCATGAACCAGAATACACAGAGTTCACACAGAGCTAGACAAGACAAGCATTTTATAAATTAAGAATATAAATTGTATATTTTTTTATTTTTTTTTTAAATTAACCAATTGTTACGCTAGATAAGACCCTTCTTCCTCGGCTGGGATCATTTAGAGCCCTTTGAAGCTGCATTTAAACTGCATTTTGAAAGTTAAAACTCGCGCCACCATGGAAGTCCACTACATGGAGAACATTCCTGAATTTTTTTTCCTCAAAAAAAAAAACAACATAATTTCTTTATGACTGAAGAAAGAAAGACATGAACATCTTGGATGAGAAGGGGGTGAGTAAATTATCCATAACTTTTTTTCTGGAAGTGAACTCCTTTGAGCGACAATGAATTTTAGAGGAAAATCCAAAACTGGCTCTCTTGACTCTGTACTTTTGTATTTGGTGTTGTTTGATACAAACTATAGCCAACACAAAAATCTGACAGCTGTTTAAAAAAAATCTCAGATGCTGCTCGAATTACTTCTCTACTGTGGCAAATGGGTGTCAGAAATGGAAAGTTGCATAGCATTTTGTACACAAGTGCCACCTAATTGCCAGAGAGCATATTTGAACTTTCAACCCGTCTGCTGTTTTTTATGCACTGGTCTGAAAAGACAAAATCGAATTTCTGATGTTTAAATCTATACATACACAAAGGTTATGCAAATCTTATCTTTTTATACTTCACTGTATTAAATTAATTTTAAGTATTTTTGACTTGGGTAAATCTTAGTAGGCAGCATAATGAAGCTGTCAACCTTTTGGAATACCCATGAAATCTTGTCTCCGTAGGTGCCTCACTAGATTTTGGAACAGAACAAATGTGTGTGTCTAAGAGTGTGTGTGCTGCACAGTACATTTTCTTAGGCTATGACTAATCTGTCTACCTGGAAGTGTGCTAAATGCCCTGAAAAAAGACTCTGTGGAGATCTTATAAAATGTCTTTTACTCTGCGGTAATTATATAAATTAGCTGTCCCCTGTTCCACTGAATGCTTTTACGGTTTTTAATAGAAAAGGACAGTTGGCATTTAAAATAGACTTAAAGGGATGTTACCTGTTTAGATTGACCCTCTGGATGCATTCGGTTCAAAACATTCTCTTCTGTTAAAACATCTGCTTTCTAACACATTTTAACAGTTAAAGAGACAGTTCATCTAAACCTCTATGAATTTCTTCTGTTGAGCACAAAAGATGATATTTTGAAGAACAGTTGATGGTAGACTTTCAAATCTTTTTCTGTGCTCAACACTACTGTTTTGAAACAAACCGAGGGTGAACTATTCCTTTGAGAGCAATTAATAGCCAATATTTGTTCACACCTTAGAAAAAGTAGCTTTTGTTGCATATGCTACTATGGTATTGGTATGTTTTTGGACATTAATACCACTGTATTCTCTAAAGTATCATATTATCATAAATGTAATGACCCGAGTTAGAATAATGCCAAATCTGGCTCAGTTTATTCGACATTTAGTGAACGTGATGTTTAAAACCAGATGGCGTAGAACATCTAGCAGAGGCTAATGAGGACCAAAACTTGACCTCTTGGTTTCATCTAAAACTGTGGCTATATTATTCACTGTTAGCTTTGCACCCATATTCAGGAAGAGACATATGCATGATGTAATTCTACAAAGCTCAGTTTCTGTTCAGAAGAATGTCAGAGTTTCTCAGCATGAGATCATTGTGATAATAAGACTCTCAATGAGAGCTGTCAAGCCTAGAAAAGTTTGACGATGTGCAGCTCTGCAACTTTTCTGGTGACTGTGCACTCCTTCACTACTCTGCCTTTGTTAAATTCAGGGAGACCCCATAAATACACTGGCCATCTGTGAAAGTCAAAGACTGTAAGCTTGCAGAATGGCTTTGCTCATCTGTCTTGCTAATGTGCGAGTGAATGCAACGACCTCAACCCCTCCCGCACCAGAGTTAGAAAGAATAATGCCATGCCCCTTTGGTGAATTTTATTTTCAACAGCACACCTGCCTGGCTGAAGGCCCCCAGAGACGAGATTGTGGTTTAATGGCACAATGTTTCTTCTGTCCCACACCCAATGAGGGCAGAGCAGTGGCTGGCACAGTGCTGACGTTAACACTGTTAACCATGGGACGGTGAGGCCCAGTTTCTCTTTGTTGTAAACTGGAGGACGCTTCTGTCACGACATTGCGAGTCCAGCATTCTGTAATGAGCTGAGCAAAGCAGAGAAATTCAGGTTAGAGTAGATTTATGAATATGAGCTGAAGCCTGTTATTTCTCCGCAACTAGCATCACAAAACAAAATAGCAAGGGTTGTTTTCAAACAGGCTTCCTGAATACTCCCATCTTCTGTTGGTCACATCATCCACCCTAAAGTCTTGCCATTGGCTATGTTAGTAAAAAAATAAAAATGTGTATACTTTTTAAGCACAAAACCTTGTGTAGCACTAGCTCTGGGATGCGCGTCCACGACGCTACAAATCTAAGTTCATTGTCTGTTTACTCCGGCTCAAAAAGGTAGAGTATGGTAAAAAACTCCATCTCATTTTCACCTACAACTTCAGAATCGTCCGACATCGTTGTACCTTTTTGTTTGTAAATAGCGTTTGACTTATTTGCACTTCTTTAGTCTTTGCGCGTTCGCTTTGTAAACACTGGGTCTGTAGTTCCGCGTGACCTTTCGATTTGATTCAATAGTAGCAGCGTCGTGGACATGCATGCCAAAGCTAGTGCTACAGGAGCTTTTGTGCTTAAAAAGTATACAAATTTTTATTTTTCAGAAAAAAATTAACCGATCGTTTCGCTAGATCAGACCCTTCTTCCTCGGCTGGGATCATTTAGAGCCCTTTGAAGCTGCATTTAAACTACATTTTTGAAGTTCAAAATCGGGGCACCAATCAAGTCCATTATATGTTGAACAATTCTGAAATGCTTTCCTCAAAAAACATAATTTCTTCACGACTGAAGACAGAAAGACATTAACATCTTGGATGACAAGGGGGTGAGTAAATTATTTGTAAATTGTTGTTCTGGAAGTGGAGTTCTCTTTTAATACTGTGTGTGGTTACCTGGATGATCTACGACTGTTTTTTTTTTTTGTTTTGTGATGGTTGTTCATGAGTCCCTTGTTTGTTCTGAACAGTTAAACTGAGCACTGTTCTTCAGAAAAATCCTACATTTCCTGCAGATTCTTCAGTTTTCCAGCATCTTTTGCATATTTGAACCCTTTCCAGCAGTGACTGTATGATTTTGAGATCCATCTTTTCACACTGTGGACAAGTTAGGGAATCAAACACAACTACTAAAAAAGGTTCAATCATTCACTAATGCTCCAGAAGGGAACACGATGCATTAAGAGCCGGGGACTTTGAACAGGATGAAGAAGTCAAATTTTTTCTTATTTTGTTGAAATTTTTTTTTCCATTTAGTACTGCCCTTCGGAAGCAACAGAAGATACTTGCATGTTTCCCGGAAGACAAATTAAGTACAATTTACCTTGGTCTTCAAATTCAAAACGTTTTCACCCCCGGCTCTTAATGCATGTTTCCTTCTGGAGCATCAGTGAATGTTTGAACCTTTTTTAATATTGTGTTTGAGTCCCTCAGTTTGAGTATTAACAACCAAGGGTTCCCAGACTTTTGCAGGGGGTTATTTTAATAATTTCAGTTATTTCTTTGTCTTGTGGACTATATGTAAACATCTTTTATGTAAAATATCATACTCAGGACAGTACTAAATAAAAACTACATGCATTTTGTATGATCTCTCTTATTTTGTTAAAATTATTCACATTTTCACAGATTCTGCAAGGGGTTCCCAAACTTTTGCAGTGTGCACATAGTGCAAGTAGCGATACATTCTATTTACACTATGTAAAAATACCAGTATTTTCTTATATTGTAGTACATTATAAAACAGTATGCAATAATAACATATTAAGCGTAAATGATAATTTTATTACAACTATTAAATGAATGCCACCTTGGGAAACTAAAGCCCTCCCTACACCTACCCCTAACCCTAACTGATAAACACCCATGAGGCACTTTTATTTTACACTTTTTGATTTTTTCCTTTAGTTTATTGACAGTAAATGCCTTTCCAAAGTGATATGTGATTTGAAAAGGGAGAAGAACGAGTTTGGCAAAAAAACGGATTAGCACTCGGGTCAGTCGTATCAAAAGGTCACTGCTTCTTTACCACCGCCTTTTGTAATGTTGACTAGTCCAACCACGTGTTCATGGGTGGAGTTAATGTAAATAGCCTCTGCCAACAAGAGGGGCTATTTGCGCTTAGTGTAAACAGACACTCCGTTACTGTATTTACCTTATTTTTAGATTTTTTACTTTGATGTGTCTCACTTAACCTACAGAGTGCCTGTCAATAAACCACTTCCAAATCAGTGTGCGACATTTGTTACTTCGTGTCTATTGAGATCCTGAACATGTGGTCAATTTCATTGCCTGCTAACTCAAGGGATGGTTAAATGGTTTCTGATTAAATGGTTTATGACATTTTTTCTTGTTAGAAAAAAATTAAGTTGAGATCACATGAAAGTGAATTCATTTTGAGAGCATCACAGCACAGAGATTTTTTTTTGAGGAAAATCATCCTACAAAAGGCTTATTTATAGTTCTCTACATATTAAGCAAGGATAAGAGAAGTATTTTAACATCAAAAATGACACACTTCAGCTATAAAGCAGCTGTAGTTTTCTCATTAAAAAAATGATTCATGAACATCATCAGAAGCATTCCGAAGACCTGTTTTGTTGTCTTGCAGTGATACATGAGAAGCAAGATCAAAATTGGAATGATTCATTGATCTCTACATTGCCAGAAAGGAAACGAAACACCCATAAAATAATTTAGTGCCATGCCTAGAATGGCCTAGGCTTGCTTTTTCTAAAGAGCACAGACATAAAAAATAGGAGACAGGATGGAGGCCTGAACAGATAGGAAAGGATATAGACTGACACAGAATGACAAGCTATACATGAAGATCTGTGAATGGAAATGGGGGTGAGGAAGCATGAATCATGTCGCTCAGGGACACATTCTTTATACATATTCTTACATTGTTAGACCTGTGGTTCCTATATATCCAATTTCCTTCTTTTTGTGATTTAAACGTCTCTCACAACTCTTTGACCAGTTCCTTTTGTTGCAATTGCATTGAAAATATAGTGGTTCTGTGAATAAAAAAAGCACAATTAGTGCTTTCTCAAATTAGTTGCCTGGTGTTTATTATTAGAAAAAGAGAGAAAAATCTTATATTAACAGGTTTCAAAAGTCACTACAGAAAGCACCAACCCTCTGCAAAATATAATAAAGACTTTTGGAATTGGACCAGGATGTAACCACCTACCATCCACAATGCCCTAAAACCAGCCTACAGCACAGGGAGGACATGATGGTGGTGATTTTGCACGCTAAAGCACCACTCACATTTTCCTCATAAAATGTAAAAATCTAATTCTGAATGTAATTGATAGAGGTTTCCCTAACCGCTAGAAATGATTACACCGCAAAATCCCATTTCTAATAACAGAATCCCTTCACAGTTATTTAAGTGTTGTCAGCAGCAAGAAAACATCGGTGTAAGCTGTTCCTGCTCAGAACAGACACATGGCAGTGCCAGCCAACATCAGTCGTCAAATCCCAAGACTAGATTACTAGTAGCTCGGAAGCTTTTCGCGGTCTGTTTCTTCCAGACAGCCACACACACACACACACACACACACACACACACACACACACACTTCTTTTAATATTTAGAATTAAAACACAGACATTTACCTTTCACTCTGAGGGTTCATTAAACAATGATGTAATTAATGAAACTGCCATGCTTTTGTACACAGGTTTTTCATAATGACAGATTGTTTGATATTTGGCATTGTATTAGATTACCTTCGCATACTAAATTTTAAAATGATGATTAAATGTGTTTGTTCAAACGGACAGAAGCATATTTAAATGCATATATGGCTTTAGAGTTCAATGCTTTCATTTATTTTTCACATGTATTTGTATTTAAATTCAGATTCAGATTCTTCAGTTAAGGTTTTCACTTTTAGATTGCAATTTTTAATTGGGAGTTTAATAGGGAGTTTCTAGTAGTTTACAGACAATGAAAACGTTAACCTAAAAATGTGGTAATCTAAAATATTTGAATCAAGTCAAACTAAAATGAGCACACAATAGGTTAAAGGATTAGTTCACTCCAGAATTAAAATTTACTATAATAATATACTCACCCCTATGTCATCGAAAATGTTCATGTCTTTTTGTGGAAAACATTCCAGGATTTTTCTCCATATAGCGGACTTTAATGGGAGCCAAATTGCAATGCAGCTTCAAAGGGCTCTACATGAACCCAGCCATGGAATAAGGGTCGTTATGAGAATTAAATCGTAGCAATTAAAGTTATAGTATTTTGAGTATATTGTGCGTGCAAATGGCATGGATGGGGAGCACCGGGAGAAGCTGCCAGGTCACCAATATTTCTTTGAATATATGTGGGATTATTAGCAGAAATCAAGTGTTATTCTAGCAGGGACAGTATGCTGAGAAATAATATTTCACGTCTTTGATACAATTCATTAGGCCTATTTGTAGTGTGCCAGCCACCCAATAATAGCAATAAGCTTTGTGCTTTTGGTACTTTTAATATAAAACAAAGCCTTAGCTTTCAAATTCTGTCAGTTTTATAGCAAAATACAAACAATAATGTGTTTTTCACACTCGTTAATGTGTCAGGACAGATCATTGTATTTATGTGAATCAATTGTCTTCATTCGTTTCATTAAATGATACTGTTTTATTTGTGAAAATTCCACAGCCTTCTCCGCAAAAACGTCTGTGATGTTAAACCTTTCATTCTTCACACGTATTTAATTAGAAACAACAACAAAAGGTTCTAAAGGCTGAAGTGGACTCCAATTCGTTAACAAGTTATATTGTTGTCTTATCTTAGGTATATAACGTTAAGTGTCTATTCACAAGCGGTTTTATTCACGGTATAATACAATAAATGATTGCAAACCATATTTAACGTCTTCCATTCATATTTGTGCTTTCAAATTCTGTCAGTTTTATAACAAAATACAAATTATAAATGTGTTTTTTGCCTCTTTATTATAAGTTTATAGCATGATATAAACGTGACAGAACATCAGAAGGAATGATAAAACAGTATAGTCTAATTTAATGAAACAAATGTCTCATTGCAGTTGGAAAGATGACTGATTCGCATGCTGCTTAAACTGAGGCGAATACAGCGATCTGCCACGCAATATTAAAGAGCGTGAAAAACTCATTGTAATAGGCATATTGTTTGTGTTTGTATTTTGACTTTATTCTCGAAAAATTTGGACTTTATTCTCGTAATTTTGACATTATTCTCATTATATTTTGACTTTATTATTGTAATATTTTGAATTTATTCTAATCATTTTGACTTTATTCTCGAAATATTACTTATACCTAGTAAATACTTCTTTTTTTTTTAACGTGGCACTAAAACGGCGTCACAGTGGTTAAAAGGTATACCAATTTGTATTTTTTAGAAAATGATCAATCATTTCACTAGATTAGTCCCTTATTGCTCGGCTGAGATTGTGTAGAGTCCTTTAAAGCTGCATTGAAATTGACCTTTAACTCGTTGATCCCCATTGAACTCCCCAAAGGGTTGAAGGTCCAAATTGCAGTTTCAATGCAGCTTTAAAATAAAAGTAGTTCCTTCATGGCAACAACAGAGTAGGGATTTGAAATTTCACTAGTTTCCATGTAAAACCAAAGGCATTTTAAATATGATGGTCAGATTATATTTAGAAAGACTATACATAGTAAGTTTTCATTTAGCAGATGCTATTCTTAACAATTTACAGTAGTGACAGTCCTGCTGGCCCACCTAAGGTCACGTGCACACACACACATTGATTTTCTGTCATGTTAGCGGCTTTCCATTGATTAATGATATTTTTTGTATCCCATAAACCTTTAACTTGGGACATGCCCCGAAGTTTAACCATTCTGCATTTTTAGATTTCATTAAGATGTTTATTATGTTTAATTAAGCCGTTTTCCTCATGGGGGCCATTGGCTGGAATTACCAATGGTGATTTCAGGCTTTACTGTCCTTGTGGGGACACTTGGTCCCCATAAGCAAAACTGACCTATAAACACACACATAAACACAAATATCCAATTAAAATGCATGTTTATTGACAAAATAAGTAGTGTTTCAAAGAACATGGATCTTATTGTATCCCACTTTTGACCTAAATGCAGATTTTAACACGTGGACAAAAATGTAATATGTGACCCTGGACCACAAAACCAGTCATAAGGGTACATTTTTTAGAAATTGAGATGTATTCATCATCTGAAAGCTGAATAAATAAGCTTTCCGTGATGTATGGTTTGTTAGGATAGAACAAAATTTGAAAATGAGAAAATTGCCTTTAAAGTTGTCCAAATGAAGTTATTAGCAATGCATATTACTAATCAAAAATTAAGTTTTGATATATTTACGGTAGGAAATTAACAAAATATCTTAATGGAACATGATCTTTTACTTAATATCCTAATGATTTTTGGCATAAAGGAAAAACAGTGTATTTTTGGCTATTGACTGGTTTTGTAGTCCAGGGTCACATGTAAATTCCTTATTCTAATAATCTCATATTCTAAATGATTGCAAAAATGTTAGTACCTCATCTGCCTAAAGCATACATTCAAATACATAGAATCTTTCAGATATGTAATTTTCATTCATTTCCTTGATGTAAGTTGAGAATTGTCAGGTTTGTCAGGTCTAGTCAGGAAACTGTATATAATTTACACCGTCAAGAGCAACAAAGAGCATCCAAAAGCCTATGAGAGCTCAATACCATAAGCCTCAGTCTCATCCGCACAAACACCGTGATCATTCTGGCCACTCCTTAATCCTATAGCTTCACACCTTTACGATCCAGCAAAAAATTGGTCTCTTGGGACTTAGTTTACGTGAAACATTCTGACCTCGGGTCGCACGTACACTGTAAGCTGTCCTATCCAGAAGTGCTCTTTTTCCTTGGAGACAAAAGCAGATTCATCCTAAGACAATCCCAGTGACGCACCGCAAAGGAGCAGCCTCCCAAAAGCCAGAGGAGAAAGTTAGGACACCCATTAATTGGAGACCTTAAGACTTGGGATGGCTAAATAATGGTGATAATAGGCTTTGCCGCTACAGAACAAGGGATTTGGAAACAACAGACTGTGCAGGGCATTCACAAAGTCCCAAAATACATTCAGAAGGGGTCTGATCACCAAAAGCTGGTCATGCATATATAGGGTGTCGGCTCATTACCAGCTTTCCGCCCAGTCATTATATTCCCATTAAACAGCCAACAACAAATCATAAGAAGATGATCAGGTCACCCTGTAGAAATAAGTAGTCGCTTTGACTTACCCTGATACATTTAGACAGGAAATGTGCAATTTTTCATAGCTATATATAGTATTTCTTTAAGGGGTCAATTATAGATTTCCTGTAATGTATATTCTCAATTATCATCAGCTGTTGGGCCTTTTATCTGAATATTTGCACTGCTACTGAATTGAATGTCTTTGTGGTTTCATGTAACATATACAAACATGCATCCCCACCTCAGGAAAGCAGTAATGCAATGCAATGCAATCTCTCTTTACCTTTCTCTCTCTTGCCTTGCCGCTGTTTTTGCATGCTGAGGCATGAACCAATTATTTCACATAAATAGATTGGTTCCCTTCTGCACGTTGTTTATCATTCTGGGTTGGTAAATTTGTTTGTGTCACCATAATTATTCCTCCATGTAATATTTTCAATGCTCTCATTTCATTTTTTGATAAGATGGCACATGAAGCCGCTCTACAGCTATCAACAAGGGTAATTAAAAAAGTCATCTTATATCTCTATACACCAATCAAAACACAGAGAGAAAACTCCTAAATTACTTCATATTCACATCACACCGCAATTACTCTAAAATCCTACAGCTATAACGAGTCTCAAGGGCATCAGTGACGGTGCTAAAAGTTATACAGCGCCTCCTCTACAATGACGTCAAATACTGACCCATGTAGGGGAAGATGGGGTAAGACGCCACCCAATTTATTCAGATAGTTTAGAATGATAATGCATCATCTAATATTTTACTAGGGAACATAAAGGGAAATACATATGAAGAGTTCAGATGCAAAACCAGCTAAATCCATCTGACATCTTTCTTTAAAAAATGCATTTTTATCAGGCTCAGATGTATAGGTTTCTATGTAAGTATCGGTACTTCTGATTGGGCTGAGGCTGGTATTTTAACGAGTTTAAAAAAAAAGTATTTGATGGACATATAATACGTGTTGAGAGCATTCACTCAGTATCATTATCTCATTTTTGACCGAGATGGCTTTTAGCTGGTTTTGCATCTGAACTCTTCATATATTGATTTTTAGATGAAACATCAAAATCAAAAAGAGCATAGCCATTCAATAAATGTGCTGACATAAGATTTGAAAGTATTTTACGTCAGTTCTAAAGCATGCCGTTTCAAGTCTTAAGTTGCTGAATTCATGTAACACGCAGAAAGAAAAAGGTAATTCTACTTCCAGTTAACAAGACGTTAATTGGCTGGCTGTATCTAGATGTTGAAGGTGCTTTTGTGCACCTGAAAGTGCTCTGCAGGGGCTCTCAGGGTTTAGCATTAGCATTTAACATGTCGCAGAAGAACAAAGGAAAATGAGGAAGAAAGCTTTTACACAAAACCTGACCTTTAAATTGTTCTTCCTTGGTTATGTGAGTGGCAATGGTGTCTGCGCTGCAGTAGCAAGTAGCTCATTACCAAGATTATTTGTGCTGTACAATAAAATATAGTCCGAAGAGACTCGTGGAATGGACAATGATGCTAGATAACAAGGGTTCGGTGAGTCAGATTCATGAGGATGGCTTTAGGCAGCAAAGCCAGTTGAAAAAACGCTTTACCGACCACAACCAGCGTCAGTGCAAGGACATCTAGATGCCCGCTGATTGCAGGGAACTCTGTCTCTTCCTGCAGCAAGGAAACTCAATGCGAAATGGAATGCCTGATGACAGATCTTGGTTGTTGCAAATCAGATGATTGTTAGGGATGACAAAATTTGACAACAAAATTTGTTGCCATGCTAGCTTTAAAGAATTAGTCCACTTCTAGAATAAAAAATTCCTGATAATTTACTTACTCCCATGTCATCCAAGATGTCAAAGAAATTAGGGTTTTTGAGGAAAACATTTCAGGATTTTTCTCCATATATTGGACTTCAATGGGAGTCAATGAGTTGAAGGTCCAAATTCTCTACACAATCTTAGCCGAGGAATAAGGGTCTTATCTAGCGAAACAATCTGTCAAAAAAAAAAATACTGATATACTTTTAAAACAGAAATGTTCTTCTTGCTCTAGCTCTGCGATGCGCGTCTACGACTTCACACCTTACGTAACAACGTTTGAAAAGTCACACGCAGTTAGTTCTTCGTCTGTGTAATCCTGTTCAAAAATCTAATTTCTCATCTCATGTCATTTTTTCCTCCAACTTCAAAATTGTCTGACATCGTTGTTTTATCCTTTGTAACATTCGCTTTCTAAACACTGGGTCGGTACTTCTGCCTACGTCACGCGTGATCTTTCCAACATAAGTTGAGCTAGTGCAAGATGAGCATTTGTGGTTGAAAAGTATAGAAATTAGTATTTTTAAAAAAATAACAGTGTTTCACTAGATAAGACCTTTATTTCTTGGCTGGGATTGTGTAGAGCCCTTTGAAGCTGCATTGAAACTGTAATTTGGACCTCCAGCCCTTTAGTTCCCATTGAAGTCCACTATATGGAGAAAAAATCTTGGAATGTTTTCCTCAAAAACCTTCATTTCTTTTCGACTGAAGAAAGAAAGACATGAACATCTTGGATGACAAGAGTGAGTAAATGAGTAAATTATGAGTAAATTAAAATTTTGAGTGGGTGAGTAAATTATCAGGAAAATTGTATTCTCGAGTGAACTAATCCTTTAAATTGAACTGATCTGTTCAAATCCGACAGGCATTTCCATATACACAATACAGTGTGGTTGTGTCCCAACATTTTTTTTTTTGTTGTTGTTTTACAGTATGTACACTGAACACTCCTTCAGCATGGCCAAAATAGTGGTTTTTAATTTAACTTCTGACAAAAATAAGTGAATTGTAACTGTAAAGTACTGAAAAGTACTGAAAACTAACTGAAAACTGCAAAGTAACTGTGAGTAATCTGTGAGTGAATTAATCATTGAGTAATTCATTTAACTGATTTGTTCAAAAACGTTCATTTTATTGAAGAAGTGACTCCCTTTGTTCAAATATGCCATTTAATTTCATTCATACTACACATATTCAGTTTGGAAGCAGATTTTTTTTATTGTAAGTGAGTCACTGAATCATTCACTTAACCAATTCATTCACCACTACTGTGTGTTGTTCCGAAACACAAATGGTTAAAGGGTTACTCCACCCCAAAATGAAAATTGTGTCATTAATCACTTACCCCCATGTCGTTTCAAACCCGTAAAAGCTTCGAAAGCTACGAGAATATTTTTTGTATGCAAAGAAAACAACACTATAGCACCATTTTGGAGCATATCCGCTGAACGCAAACCACGTACGCTGTTCTGTGTCAGCTGCGTCACGTGGCAGATGCGCTGTTTTCGTTCAAATCAAAGCATGAACGACGTAAACAGCGTCGCTCCAAAATGCCACTAGGGTGATGTCGAGGAGACGAATTGTTGAATAAAGTCATCAAAGTCATTGATCGTGTTAACTACATTGCTGTCTATGGGAGAGTCTGTCAGCATGCATCAAAAATATCTTAATTTGTGTTCCGAAGATGGGTTTGGAACGACATTAGGGTTAATGATGAATGACAAAATTTTCATTTTGGGGTGGAGTAACCCTTTAAAGGAGAAGTCCACTTCCAGAACTAAAATTTACAGATAATGTACTCACCCCCTCATCTAAGGTGTTCATGTCTTTCTTTCTTCAGCCGTAAAGAAATTGTGTTTTTTGAGGGAAACATTCCAGGATTTTTCTCCATATAATGGACTGCTATGGTGCCACATATTTGAACTTCCAAAATGCAGTTTAAATCATTTCAAAATCACCCTACTTCACTGCAGAAGTACCGACCCAGTCTTTGCACAGTGAACATGCAAAGAAGCTCAAACACCCTTAACAAAAAAGGTAAAACAGTGATATAGGACGATTTGGAAGTTGAGGGAGAACATGAGAATTTTTCGACACACCCTATAACTGTCATGAACCGGAAAAAAAACAGTTCAGGCACAGTAATACAAGATTAGCATTCATATTAAAAAGTATATAAATTGTATTATTTTTATGAAAATAACCAATCGTTTCACTAGATAAGACCCTTCTTCCTCATCTGGGATTGTTTGAAGCCGCATTTAAACTACATTTTGGAAGTTCAAACTCGTGGCACCATATAAGTCATATAAACATCTTGGAGTACATTACCTGTAATTTTTTGTTCTGGAAGTGGACTTCTCCTTTAATTTTGTTGTGGTAGTTGGCAATTTGTGTCAAACATGAACATTACTCACTATTAACTTCTTTACTGAATGGTCAATTAAAACAGAACATTATGTTGAATTTTTTACATTTTTTATGTATTTTTTATTTTTTGTTACATCATAGGCTACAGAACAATGATTTTTAACCACAACTAGCTGGAGGCTATCTGTCAAGAATCACTGTTATATATGATTAAAAAAAGAACAGAATGGCTGAACAATGATTTCACAGAATAATGAAATAAGCTTTTGCTTAGATTGATCAGTCTCTAAATAAATGTAATCACTGACACTTTTCAACCACCATCTGTGGAAACTTTCCAGGTGTACCAATCTATATCTCCACATAAATTGGTCAGAAATTATCCCAGATTAGCAGAAGAATGTATTCCATCTCTGTTTAGTCCCTGAAACGCTCTAATTAGATCAGCAGCCCAAAGTGCTCCCAGCACAGGGAGAAAATTAAAATCATTAAATGAGCGGGAGTCCGCCGCATATTTAGGGCATAATTCTATGTGCAGCATGACGTACTGCTGCAGCTGCAAATTGGCATAAATGACCACACTGAAGAATTGTTTATATTTATAAAACATGACATGCAATCTCTCACAGCACTTCACTTTAATACCCTTTGTTAAAGCCAGCTGTGACTGTTGAACACTGTGGATTGGCATGTTGAGGACAGCGGTTTGTATTAGGATGCAGTGGGTAATATAAGTACGTGAGAAGCACCTCTGCTAGTACCAAGGCAGTTCTAGCTCTGTTAGGAGACTGGAATTTCTGCTGATACATCAGTCATAAACATTTAAAGGTGGCAGACAGGCGTGACGTCTGGCTATGAATCAGATCCAGGAACTTTGAGCTGACCTGAGGAGAAATGCCATTAAAATGGTTTTCCACAGTGGTGGTGTGGTCATGCAAGGAGGTGCCTCTGTATTTCTAATCTAATAGGGATCTTGAAATTTTTCATATATATATATAGAGAGAGAGAGAGAGAGAGAAAGAGAGAGTTACAGAATTTAGATAGTCCTGCCTAACAGTGACCCTACAGCTAGTTCACTGATATTCAAAAAGTTTAACCTACCACTTGACTTCAGTGGTTTTTTTTTTTAATAGACTCCTTTGTGAGGACGTCTCCAAACAGTGTCTCTTCATTTCATGGCTGCAGTTTATTTTTGTTACAGGCCTTTTTTAACTGTCTCTGCTCGTACAGACATGTCATATTAGAGGTAGCGCTGTGTTTTGTTCACACATAATGGCTATTGGTCCTGAGTCCAGATGATTCTCAATTTGTGGGCAGTCAAAGCTATTCGACATGACTGTTCTCTTTGAATCTGGGGGCAGATCCAGCAAATGGACGGAGCCCTGCCAGGAGCCCAACTAAAGATGCATCAAACAGCCATGCATTATCCACGCTACAGTTACATAATCAAAAGACTATGCAGGGTGCAAGCTCCAGTTCTCCAGCAGTGCACCGGGTTGTCTACGATTTAGATTTTACATGAGAATGCATTTAAAATTACTTCCAGAATTTATATTTATGTTATTTATTTTTATTTTACTGACCATCATGGAAGAAGACTTAATTTCTCTGAATGCTCTAATACCCCTAAATCTTCAAAATGGAGCTAAACAACATTAAGCAGCTTACAACATGGAAACCTTATTAAACGTTATTTTTTGTCGCAAAACTTGGACTAATGAAATTCCTCCTGCTGTGCAACTGTGTTGCATTTCTTTGAATTGCAGTTCCATAAAATCCTCTTATTTGATTTTAACTTCCAAATTCCATCTTGAGCCTCCAAGATAATTTGCAGATATGATGGTTTACAAATGAGTGAGAATTTTGTGACACAATTTGTAAATGTGACACATTGTGCCTGAGATTTTATTTTACATACTGACATAAAAAGGTGAGATTACTACTGTTAAATCAACTAAGTGTAATTAATTACTTGAGATATTCCCTTTTTGAGAAAGTGTTACAGTGTTGCTATATAAGATGTATTTTTACTCATTACAGAATTCAGTTCAGCACCAGTGATAACAGCTGATACCAAGCACTTGTGAGATTATTTACATTGTAAGATGAGCTAATAGAAGCATTTCACTCACTACCAGTTTATGTCCACAACTTATTTGCACACCTGTCTCACAAATAATGAGTTCAACTCATGTGTAGTTTGTGTAAACCTTCCTTTCTGTCAGCTGTATTGACTGTAGTCTAAATTAGGTTCACCTGTGAAATCTGAATTCATTTTTCTAGCACACAAAATGTTTTAATGTTTTACAAGTCTTCTTTTAATTTCAATTCTACCCAAAATGAAATTTCTATCAATTACTCACCCACATGTCGTTCCAAACACATAAGACCTTTGTTCATCTGCCGAACACAAATTAAGATATTTTTAATGAAATCCGAGAGCTTTCTGAACCTGCATAGACAGCAACGCAACTGACACATTGCTTCTAAGAATTTTTGTTTCTCAGAAGTATTTTAGTATCTGTCTGATGTATTGTTAAACATTTTATGAGCTATTAAAATGGCTTTGGGGTCTGTTAGACCACAAACAAAACATTAATCGCGTTTAACAGGACAGATAAAGCCAGATGATAAAGAGGAATCACGATGCAGGGAAGACTCTTCCCCTTGTAAGGACTGCTTACATTTTTAATTAAAAAACACTTACACTTTATATCAGTCTACTAAGATGTAGAAGTTTGTCTGCAGACACAAGTGTTTTTGGTCTCCATTAATAGCATTAAGTTCTCTGGAGAGATGTCTCTCAGGTCACGTACACACAATGGCACTAGAGCACTAAGACACAATCACAGGGTAGAGTGAATGAATTGAGCACTTCTCGTTTTAAGGATGACGACAGTGTGATTCAGAAAGAGAGATTACTTTTCTTATCTCTAATGGCAGAGCCATGCTAGATTAGACCATCAGGGAATACATTTTATCGAAAAAAGATGGCTGGAAAGTTTTAAGGTGTAAATTGTGAGGGGGTTTTAATAAAACAAGATTTTGCAAAGTTGCAGTATTTCATCTTTATCAAATTTAATGCAGAAGTCACCACACCAGACTAGAATTTGAAATATAGAGGTGGATGGTGTTTTTTTCAAGACTGATTGTTTAGACTGCTAGATTTATGTGGCCAGATTAGATTTTTATTGCATAGCCATGCAACTTTAGCAATGGATGTTTCACCATTGATTATATTTTTATGAGGGTAGTCCATATGTGCAATTTAAATTTAAATGTAAAGCAGTAGAATAACAATTAATTGAATTTTTAATTGAAATTAATTAGTAATTTGCAACGTTTTATTAGACTCTAATTAATTTGTCATGATCAACTTTGAAAGTTGGCTTGACAAATCCTTGTTTGAAACTTTTGGGGAAAAAAATTAAAACGCCTTTAAGGCCTTACAGACAGAAAGACTATCAGAATGAAAAAAAAACAACAGATAAAACAATAAAAAAACAACATAAGACATATATTTTGGCACTAATTATGTTTTTATGAAGGCACCCCATATGTACAATTTAAAATTAGATGTAAATAAGTAAGTAAAAGAAATAAATTCTGTCATTTTTACTATATGTTGTTTTTAATTAAACATTTTAGTTGAAACTTTACAGGCTTTACAGAAACAACAATGGATGGATGGCTGGATGGATGCATGGATGGCTAGATGGATGGATGGATGGATGGATGCATGGATGGATGGACGGATGGATGGACAAATGCATGGATGGATAGATGGATGATGCATGAATGGGTGCAAGGATGGACTGACGGATGGATGGATGGCTGGATGGATGGATGCATGGATGGCTAGATGGATACATGGATGCATGGATGGATGGATGGATAGATGGATGCATTAATAGATGGAAGGATGCATGGATGGATGGATGGATAGATGCATTAGTGGGTGCAAGGATGGACTGACGGATGGATGGATGAAAAAAATAATAGATATTTTTCCATTAATTATGTTTTTATGAAGGAGTAAATATAAGAAATTGTGTCATTTTTGCTCTATGTTTATTTTTAATTAGAACTGAAATATTACCTTGACAAAGCTTTGGTTTGAAAAGAAGTTTAAAATGTTGAAACTTTATAGGCTTTACAGAAAGAACAATCAATTGATGGATGGATGGAAGGATGCATGGATGATGGATGGATAGATAGATGGATGCATGGATGGATGGATGGATGGATGCATGGATGGGTGCAAGGATGGACTGACAGATGAATGGATGGATTCATGAATGCATGAATGAATGGATGGATGCATGGAAGGATTGATGGGTGCAAGGATGGACTGACAGATGGATAGATAGTTGGATGCATGAATGGATGGGTGGATGAATGGATTTGAGCAATGGATTTTTCATCATGTTTTTAGGAGGGAACACAATATCTGCAAATTTAAATTTGCATGTAAAGCAGTAAAATAACAATTAATTGAATTTAAGTTAAATGTTTTAATTTTAATTTTAATTAATTAGTAATTTGCAATGTTTTATTAGACTTTTAATAAATTTGTCAAGAACAACAGTAAATGTTGGCTTGACAAATCCTTGTTGAAAGTTTTGATGGAAAAAAAAGTGAAAAGACTTCAAGAATTCAAGATAAAACAAGATGGATGGATGGATGGAGAGATTTATACTCCAATAGATTTTACTCCATTGATTATGTTTTATGAGATCACACAATGTAAATAAGTACAATTAAAATTAAACATTTTAAATACACTGAAATTGTTATTGTATTTGTGTTATTTTTTATTACAATTGAATAAGCATTTGTCAATTTTAAGTAAAAAAGCAAAATCGATCAAGAAAAAGCTTGTTCTGAAAAAGCTTTTAAGTTTGAAACTTTATAGGCCTTACAGATAAAGAGAACCATTTATGTATGGATGGATAATTTTATCCATACTTTTGGTTTTGTTATTAGTATATTTGAGAGGTTAATGTAAGTGTAATTTCTCTAGACACTGCATTCGCTGTACGAGTTAAGCCAAGCTGACTAGAACTTGCCAATTCAATTTAACCCATTATATAACTTGGCCTTGGCGCAATAGGATGCTGTCTTCCCCAGGGGAGGCGGTGGTTGAATCCTCAAATGACTGACTGTTCAGACTGGCCATACGTCTCTGTCTCTGTAGCGTAGATAAAAGCACTTGACGACAGCCTCCCTATCACTCGCATGACAGCGGTGGCCTCTTTGTTATATCGCACTTCATCACGCAAAGCAAAACTGAGGATGATGTGAGAAAGAATACATTGACGCTCCATAAAGCTGCTTTCATGTGTGGCTTCAGGCAGTGTTTCATTTTGCTGTGTGTTGTTGACGCTCATATCAATCTTGTAGCATATAAATCATTGAGCCTTTAAGCACCGTATAGGACGAATAATACTTGGAATATCTAAATATTCTGTCCTGACACAAGTCATTGTTGATTTCACTGTTGTAGGGGAAAGACTCTAGGGCTGCAGATAAGACCGTTGCCATGGTCCTGAAGGAGATACCCAATAAGGCGTCCTCAGAAGGCAAGCCCCTCCTCACGGTGACAAACAAGGTGGGCAGAACTACTGCAGCTACCGCCAGAGTCAAACAGCACATCCGTTCTCGCCGCATGGTGATGATAACCAACGCCAAGGCTTTGACCATCGCATGTCTAACCTCCACCTTTTAGCCTAACAGAAATGTCTCTGCCATCACAAATTTCTAACTGACAGCACAACAGCTAACACAGGCTTTTTATTTCATTCAGAGCAGCTCTGTGGGGTATAAAATTGAGCTTTTCATATCAGGCAAGGCTTGTCACAGGAAATAGAACGGGGACAATAGAAATGAGCATTTCAGATGGACACATGGGACACACATGGATTTAAATCATAGCTTTAGGTTTAGTGAGGGTGCAGGATTTTTTGCCACAGCCAAAATATAAATCACATATTCAAGCTGAACAAACAGGAAAACACTTTTTCACATGCTTCTAAATTGTAATATACCTCGTAATCAGTTCAATTTGATATATTTAACATTGTTTTACTAAAGCAATAAGCCCAGAGAAGCCGTGGTTTACAGTAAATTTATAACAGCTAAGGGGCGTTGTTAGGTTCGCGTCGTGTCTAACAATGCCCCTTAGCTATTATAAATTCACTGTAAACCATGGCTTCACGGGGTTTATTGCTTTTATAAAATGGTTATTCCATATACGAAGTAAGGTTTCACAAAATAAACCAGAGCAAATAAGGTGTAATAATATTAATAATAACATTATTCTTCCGCCAAACAATGTAGTTCCTCAGAAACAGCTGTTGCAACAAAGTGGTTGCAGAGCAATAAACAAATGTAAAAAAAAAGGTATATGTTTGTAGAATAATTAACAACAGCGTCGACATGGCTCAGCCAATCAGAATCAAGGACTGGGATTATCCATTTAATAAATATATTTTAGCAATGCGCAATATATCAGTACTATATCAGTTAAGGTTAACAGCAAGGTTATTTTACTATCATTGAGATATTAATTTTTATTAATATTTTGAATTTTTCAGTTTTTTGAGTTTTTTTTCCGTTTTGATTTTAATTTAGCATTTTTGTGTGTTTTTGTAATTTTTCTTAGTTTTAATATGTTTATAGTTTCCATTTATATATATATATATATATATATATATATATATTCCATTAGTATATATATATTAGCAACAAAAGTAGTTTTATGGTTTTAGTTTTAGTTAACTTAATTTTTAATATTTTTAATTATTTTAGTAATTCAAATAATACTAGAAAATTAGAAATGTTTCCTAGCAACTAGCTGAAATAAAAGATTTACATATTATAATATTAATGTTATTTCAGTCAATGTTTATTTTATTTTAAGTAACAAAAATTGTTTTATGGTGTTACTTTTAGTTAACTATAATAACCAGTCAATATTTGATATTTAGTTCCACCTATTTTTACATTTAGATTACTATTGCTGTCATCACCGCTCAATAAATTCTTAACATAAAAGTGGTAATCTTTAGAAAATCTCAAAAATAAATATCCATTTTTCACACTGTTCTTAACAATGTTATCATCTATAAATTCATCTCACATCACAATTAGACAAATTAGTATAAAACTGTCAATTAAAGCAATGTATGTATGTATGTATGTATTTATTTTACTTTATTTATGAGTTTTAGAACAATATAAAAAAAATAAAAGACAACAAATGTAAAATAAATACATTTAAAAAAGTATTTTAATGTGTTGCATCTCTAATTCTACATGCATCAATCTACATGATATAATAGCGAAACAAATTTGATGCTGGAACTTTTCTTGCAAATACACATTGTATTTTAGCAGTTGGTATTAGTCTAGGAATTTCCAGTGTCACTGCTTTATAGCTCATTTTGTTGTTGCCTGTGTAGTCTGTGGCTCATTCTGTGTTTTAATCTTTATAATTATGTGCATGTGTGTACATCTAACATTTTGTCTGCGTAGTTCAAGTCTGTATGCTGTATTGACACAAGACAGATTCTGAACTCTTCAATAATAATTTCATAACACTAAGCTTTTGTAGCACTTGACTGATTTCCACTTTTCCTTCACCAGTCACTAAATGACAGATGATTCAAAAATGCCTTTGCAAAGCATGCAGTGGTTAGTTTTGTAATCAGTCGACAATCAATAGACCAGTGACCTGAAGCCAACAACACTCCTTTGCTTTGTCCATAATAGCGTGAAGGTTAGTTGATTTTCAAATCAGGTGAGATCGAACATGGTATGTGAAGCACAGCATCATTCCTCTGTGTAAAGTCTTGTCAATACTGATGCCAGAGTGTTATCAGATCAATACTGTCCTATTTACCACAACGTGGAACCTATAACTTCAGTCTTATAAAACAACTAATGCTCCAAACAATAAGTTGATTTCACCAGTAAAGTTTATTTGGGTGTCATTCAGGGTATTTATAGATATTAGGATATTTATAGAAAGCCCGAAAAACGTTCTGTTGAGAAATTGCCGCTTCTTAGTCTCTGTGTCCCTAAACAATTTAATACTGTGGATATTTAAACACCTGCTGTCACTAAATTGGAGAACTTAATGGATAAACTCTTTATCTGAAGAGAAAGATTTTATAATTAGCCAGGAACACTGCGTGAATGACATATAAGAAGCAGCTTTTTTAACTTGATTGAAAACACTTAGTCATCGCAAGAACCAGGTGTTCTTATTTGTACTTCTGATTGTTTTTTTTTAATATTTGACATGCTTGTGGTTCCAATATAATATCAATTATGCACTATGCAGTTAATTATATTGACCTCACACACACTTTAACTCTCAAGATAAAACAGTATAGGTCTTCAACATGGATTTTACCGCCAACTACCTCTGAAACTCTTCATACATAATGCAGTTGTGTATGTTCGTGCTGTTATTTATAACACTAATAATTGCCTCACATGAGCTTATACCTCCCTCCATAACTCTCCCCTTTAAGACTCCCGCTAGCTAAACTGGTTCCAGGTTCCCTTGACAACAATATCTTGGAGTTGCCACCAGGAGCTAAACCCACATGACACAATTAGTCGAAGTTTTCCATGACATAATTCAGGATTTGCCCTCCGGCTCAAACACAAAGACAAAAGTGAGGAGGTACAAAATGCTTGTGTTGTGATAAAGCGTAGCTGAGAACAACTGAGGAAAATTCCTTTTCATATAGATAAAGGAATTCCTGAGAAGTCCATCGTCATTATTTTTTCTCACATACCCATCAGTAAGTTTATTCTGCTTTACAATTACTGTACGATTCGCCGTGTCTTGAAAGGGTAATCAGCATTCACAGGGCTAAATGTAGCTCCTCTGCGTATCATGGGAAGATGGGACATCAGAAGCACAATGAATCTCAGAATAGTACATTATGCACTACATGAATAATCAAATCCTAATTAAAGCTACACTATGTGACCTTGATGTTAAAGTCTTGGCTGAATATAATGTTGCAATATTCATCGTTTGAGTTTATAGCGAGCCTCATTACTATATTTCAGGCTGTCAATCTTTTCTTTTACTTAATAATGCTTTTATGTTTTATCTTCTGAGGGACAATTGTTAATGCATGAATTCCTTGCAGAGAAACTATGAAGATGGGAATGCGTGTTCAAAATGTAAGCAGAAATATTAAAATGTTTTCAATACTGTAGGTTTAAATTAAATAAAAACCAACCCAAGTGGATAAAGGCATCATGCTTCTGGCTATTATTATTCTGTGACTATTTCTATTATTACGCCAGTAGGTGGCGACAAGTGAATATCTTTAGAAGCCACTCAATCATTCAATCAAACGATTTGTGAAAACACTGATTAATTCAGGAACTAAACACCACTATTGGTGTTGCTCAGAGATGTAGCTGTTGATTCTGCAATCATCTTTCGTTTGGAATTACAAGGAACTTTCAATAATTTGTGTAAAATGTAAGTATAAACTTAAGAACTATAGCACTCCTAAATGTGCGTGCACTTATGTTTACATGCAGCCTACTCCAAAAACTCGAAATAAAACAAAACAAAACTACAATAAAAATCATAAGAAAATGCACTTTTAAATTAACTTCGCTGCTTTTTTTTCTGAATGCAATGACAGATGCTGTGGACGTGCAGAAATTTAGTTTTTATACAAAAATTTATACAGTTATAAACGATTATTTTAAACAGATTGCAAAGTTTAGGATACCTATAAATAGGATGCCTATAAAAAAATAGTAATATAAATTAAATAAATAAGTGCGTGAAAACATACTTAAGCAACCTGTAATTAGCCTTTATCTAGTGTTAGCTTGTTCATCGATGCTGTTCTGCCATCTGTTGTTTTTATAAGTTTTATGGAAATTAAACAGATAGTAGTACGTTTTAAAGGGCAGTTAAAATTAATTAATTCTCTTACCTTTCCAACAAAAAGCAACTTGGACATCAAAATTTTCTTCAGCATCAAATCTTTCTGCTGTAGAGATGTTTACTCTCATCTTTGTCTTTGTTGGTTTACTCTCATTTTCTGTCTTCTGGCTTCATGCGTTTGTTGCATCTGTAGGTCGTACAATAGGGGTTATGCGCAACAGACTTCCAAAGACTACAGAATACACTTAAAGGGACTTTGAAACTTCCTAAACAGACTGCGAAAGGTCTCCCTACTTCCGGTTCACGCGTTCTGCATATGGCTCGTTAAATATGAAGCTGTTTTACTCAAGATGCCTTCAAAGTAGACACTAAAGATGATCATAACCAATGTCCATCACGTATATGGATTGATATATAAAAGTTTTTTTTTTAATATTTATTCTTTTCACTAACATTTATATATAAAATATAAAAATATAAAAATTTAATAAAATGTCAACAATAAAAAACAGCTAGAGCTAGTTTAACGGATTACCTTAAAGGAGAACGCCACTTCCAAACAACAATTTACAAATAATTTAGTCACCCCCTTGTCATCCACGATGTTCATGTCTTTCTTTCTTCAGTCATGAAGAAATCATGTTTTTTGAGGAAAACATTTCAGCATTTTTCTCCGTATAATGGACTGCTATGGTGCCCCGACTTTAAATGCGGCTCCCAAATGCGGTTGTAAACGATTCCAGCCGAGAAAGACGGGTCTTATTTAGCATAACGATCGGTTATTTTAATAAAAATAATACAATTTATATACTTTTAAATGGCAAACGCTCAACTTGTCTTACTCTGCCTGGACTGTTTTTGTTCCGCGTCATGACAGTTAGGGTATGTCGAAAAACTCCCATCTCATGTTCTCCCTCAACTTCGAAATCATCCTGTATGGCTGTTTTTACCTTTTTTGTTGAGGGTGTTTGATCTTCTTTGCATGTTCACTTTGCAAAGGCTGGGTTGGTACTTCTGCAGCGATGCAGGATGATTTTGAAATGATTTTTGAAGTTGAGGGAGAAAATATGGTCGGAGTTTTTCAACATACCCTAACTGTCTTGAGTCAGAATACACAGAGTTCAGGGAGAGAAAGACAAGACGAGCGTTTGAGATTAAGAAGTTTTTAAATTGTATTTTCTAATGAAAATAACTGATCGTTTCGCTAGATAAGACCCTTCTTCCTCGACTGGGATTGTTTACACTCGCATTTTTGGATAGTTTGAAGCCGCATTTAAACTGCATTTTGGAGGTTCAAAATCGGGGCACCATACCAGTCCATTATATGGGGAAAAATGCAGAAATGTTTTTCACAAAAAACACAATTTCTTTATGACTGAAGAAAGAAAGACATAAACATCTTGGATGACAAGGGGGTGAGCACATTATATGTGAATCTTTGTTTTGGAAGTGGACTTCTCCTTTAAAAGTCCATTGATATCGCCATTATTTAATATGTTTTCCAGGTTTGGTGATGTTCGACATATACCCTTTCAGTACAGGTAAACTTGTTAAGCACAATAGAGGGTTTGCATATAAGACACAGTTTGGTCAGTTACCCAGATGCGCGGCCATATTGGAGATACTCGGATGTAAACAACAGCACAGAATTTAGCACAGTTAATGTGCTACTGAAGACATTGTTCTGCTAATTTATGCTGTCTAAACCATGGAAAAAGCATATGGAAGCTGCTAAATCATACAGAGAAGGACTCAGTAAGGGTGCAATATTTTGACTAACTAAAGTTAATAGGTGGTAAAAATATGTACAATATGTATGTTTTGGCAGTCTATAGTATTCCAAATGTTTTTGCCAGTCTGACCGATTAGTACAGCCCAAAACATGATAACAGTTGACCCTTTTCAGCAGCAGTAATCAACAAAATTTCCGTTTGGTTCAGTGGCATTGTTTACGTTCAGTGCCGCCAATATGGCCATTTGATGTCCCGTTGTGAAAACACTCTATAGTATGAATGATAACTAATTTTCATTTTGTCTCCAATGTTTGGTGGTCAGTGGTCATGTCATGGTGACTCAGACCATATGTAATTAAAACCATTTTTATAGAAAACTTTAATGAGTATAGTCTTCATCTCATTCAGATAACTTTGCACAAAAGCAAGTTATTTCCTAATGTGTTCAACTTTTTTAATTAGCACCAATCTACTAAATGCACCTTTAACTGAAGACACGCCAAATGTGTTTGCTTCTCTCAGACAGAACAGCAAGGTAAATCTTCTATCAACCAGACTGCCACTGAAATTATCAGACTGAGTTAATAAGAAAAAAAAGTCGAACTGTTCTGCAACGTGACTGCAGTTATCTGCTCTAATTACAAGAATGAGTTTTGTCCCCTTAATAATTCCTATTAATGTCAGCAACCCATTTGTGCCTAAAGTAAAAAACAGTTTTAAAATGAATACAGGGGAATCTAATTAAATAGCAGAGCCCAAAATATTTCCAAAATAAGCCTCCCCTCATTATGGCCCTTGTTCTGCTGGCATTCACAAGGGAGGAAGTTATGCTTTTATAACAAGTCTTAAAGGGGCAATTTAAAAGTGAGCCCCAAATCTAGCTCACCCGTATAATAAAACATCCGAACTGAAGATGCTGTTACATCACCCAGCTTGACACTTCAAATGCTTGCTGATCAGCAAATCTGAGCTGTTAAATAAGACTTTTTTTTCTATCGAATGTGAAAGAAAGTTGCTAGGCAAACAGTCTGATGACAGAGTACTATCATTTTCTTGACTTCCATCAAAAATGTACAAGGTGTTGTAACAGCAGGGGTTCAGCTTGGGTAAGATCAGACATTCCAGCCAGCAAAGGAATAAATCTCCTCCCTGACACCGGCAGAGCCAGAGATGTCTGTGGAACCCAATTAAGACTGCTGGGTCAGCTTTCTGGCACAGACTCTCACAACAGGAATGTTCTCCCAAGCGCTCTGGCCAACATACACCGCTCGCGTTATTCATGAATATTCAGTATTTATTTCAAAGCTTCTGTCGAGCTACTGTACGAGGAGATCACAAACCTTTGTACAGTTTGAAGGTACAGTATATAAACCAGAAAATCGTTTTTTTTTTGCTTAGAGAATAATAATCCATTTTTTCATTAACATTAATTCATTTTTTTTTTCTATGTCCATCTCTAAAATAATTCCTGCCGGATTTTTGTCTCAGTGGTCTCAGTTAAGCCCCGGACAAATTAAAAAGACGTTTGAGGGGAAATACAGCAGCCCTCAATTAAGCTAGTCTTGATAAGGTCAGAGTTTTTTAATCAATTTGCTTTAAATGATAAACACACAACAGTCCATTAATTAAAGCTGCGTTGGTTGAAGCATTTGTTGTTGTTAATAGGATATGTGAATGTGACATGAAATTACATGTGTGCTGTTTTACAACCAGCGGCGTTCTGATGACACAGCCCTGTAATAAGTATCTTTGCACTATTTGCAGGAAATAAATGTCAGCAACATGCAAACCAGGGGTGTTTATAGCCTTTCATCCTTACTGGGTCACAGAGGGGATTCTCACCCAGGGGAATTTGTTCACAAAAACAGCTTCAAAGTATTAAATTCAGGTGATTTTCAGAGCAGCATATATATATTTACTTGCGTACAGTTGCGTAGAGTCAATACAGCTATGGGCTAGACATTTTCATCAGTTCGATTTCATATCTACAACCTAATTCTTAAAGGGGTCATGACAAGGATTTTGTAAAATTATTTTAATATGTTCCATGAGGTTTATTTATAATGTTAATAACATTTTTTGAACAAAATAAATAAATAAAATAAAATAAATATTTTTTTTAACCCTCATTCTGACCCTCTGTCTAAAACGACCTGTTTTTAAGGGGCGCGTCTTTTAAGGCTTCTCAGTAATCGGCTACTGTTATGATTGGCTAATGTCATTGTATAGGAAACATTATCAACACCCTTTCACTATTGCATGTAAGTGCTTGGACAACATGATTAAAAAAAAGGTAATTTCCAGACAAAGCATTATAAAACCATTTACTTACAGTTTGTGATGCAGCTGCACTCAGATCTAGTACGCTTTATCTTTCAACAAATGTTTTTTGAACTCTCCATGACACTGTGCCTTGATTACAAAACAACATGCTACAAAGTCCGAACAGTCCTCGATCCGGGATTCCATTAAAAATAAACAATTCAATTATTCCTTACTCTGGGATCCTTCTGACATCTGTACAAAGAAGCAAACAAGCTGTTTAAACTAAACGCGTCATAGCAAATATTCTTTCACTCCATTTGTCTAAGTGACGATAGACACAAGTGCGTGGACTGTGTCAGAAATTGAATGAACATCTGTATACTCTATCCAGTGTAGACAAGATAGCGGCAGTGATTGTAATTTCTGTTTGCCTTTGACACAACACAACACTCGCATTTAGCATATCAGCTGTTAAAGGGATAGTTCACCCAAAAATTAAAATGAGCCCATTATTTAATCACCCTCCAGGCATCCTAGGTGCATATGACTTCATTACTTTAAACAAATCCAATTGGAGTTATACTAAAAATTATCCTGGCACTTCCAAGCTTTAGAACGGCAATGGGTGGGTGTTTCTCTTCATCAGTCCAAAACAGGTCCAATAAAGTGCACCTATTCATAATAAAAAAAGTGCCTCACACAGCTCCAGGGGGTGAATAAAGGCCTCCTTTTATGACTTTAATCTAGCGTGTGCTAACACGCATGTGCCATTTGGAAGTGACGAACACGGACGCCCAGGGGAGAGGCCAAAACTAAACAATGGTTGCGAATTAGAAGCACAAAATGAGGATTTGTAAAGATGAATGTCGGAGGATTTCGATATAAACCAAGAGGATACTGGTTTTCCTTTGTTAAAGTAAGGAAACTTTGCTTCCTTTGCTCCTGTAAACAAACAGTGGTTTGTGCAAGACTCACCAGCGCATGCGTCACCGTAATGCCCTATGTCATCCGCCCAGAGCTGCTTCCGTGTACAACCAGTTGGCACAAGTTAGATTAAAGTGTTTCTTACATTTTAAATATGGATATTTTTCTTACAAAAATGCATCGATTCACTACAGGCGGCCTTTATTTTCTCCCCAGAGCCATGTGAAGCACTTTTTATTATGGATGGATGCACTTTATTGGACTTGTTTTAGACTGATGAAGACAAACATCTATGCCATACTAAAGCTCGGAAGTGCCAGGACCATTTTTAATATGACTCTGTTTGGCTTCGTCTGAAAGAAGGAAGCCATATACAGCTAGGATGCCTGAAGTGTGAGTAAATAATGGGCTAATTTTCATTTTTGGGTGAACTATCCCTTAGGGACTGAACGCCAGTGGGCGGGGCCTTGCTCTGGAGGCAGTATTTATGCAAATGTTTGTGCCTGGGTGATGTCACCTTGCACACAGATCGTTTTTGGAGCTTAATTAAATAAATATAAATAAATAAAACACTTTTAAGCTATAAAAGTTTTACTGATACAAAGACCTCTTATATGTCAAAAGATCAAGGCAATCATCATGACCCTTGTAACTGTAAGCTACATATACAATAAAGTTTCAAAGTTTGGGTCAATAAAATGAGTAATTTTATTCATGAAGGATGCATTTGAAACAAAAGTGACGGTATAAATTTTGTTAATGTTAAAAAAGACTTCTGTTTAAAAAGAATTATCAAAAATCCTGAAAAAAGTATCAGTTTCCAAAAAATTTTAAGCAGAACAACCGTTTTCAACAGTAATTAAAAGTTATTAGCATTCAAATTAGCATTTCTGAAGGGTCATGTGATACTGAAAACCAGAGTAACGACTGCTGAAAATACAGCTTTGACATCAAAAAGAAAAAAAGTATTTTGAAATATATTAAAATAGCAAAGAGTTTTAAAATTTTCAGTTTCCAGCAAATGGGTAGAAACTAAATGAATAGTTACTACTCATTAACTCATTATCTATCCCGCTACTTTTGTTCACAGCGTGTTTAGCACTCGATACAAAATCAAATTAACCCCCAGCGTGTTGTTTGGTGGATATGAACCTGACTATACAACTTTTAAAAACACTTTTAAAAACAACCTTACGGACAAAAACCCAGGTATCAAATTAGTACTAAGCAAAATAATATATTCACATATATCAATTCTAAGTAGGTACTTATTCTCACATTAGCAAGTGTAAGCTTGGTAACCATGCAGCTGCCTTCCAGTCATATAAGCAAATCTGTTTAAAAGAGAGAGAGAGAGAGGGAGAAGGAGTCCAAAGGGGGTAAAGATACTGTATATACATTAAGAAATGTTTGCCTCAACTGGTGTGATCGGCCTTTGTGTCTTAAATGATGTAACAGTGTAGATGCTCCAATCCAATTGATTTGATTAGCCTGGTTCTCAAATCACAATATGATAATCTCCCTCTTTAAACGTGGATTTGTCAATAAAATATAAGCACATAAAAATATAAAACTAGTACTCAGTCCTGAAAGATTCTGATGCAAATCCTGTGTAGTCACACATACGCTAACACTCATTTTAGTTTGTAGTAGAAAATTAATTCATTTAACCACACTGAGAATACAGATTAAGCATCAAGGATCCCTTTAATGTTGCGAATGTGTGTCTCTCTTCTGAGTAACGGATTAAGTTTTTAAAAGAGAGGTAGTTATGGCTGAAAATGCAGATTTGCTGCAACCATGCACTGCCCACAAAGTGCTGTGCTCCGATGAGACCGTGGCATGGCTGAATGAACACTATGAGAACAACCAGATGATGATTGATGTGTTTTTTCCATTCTGTTAGACACAGGGCCACTTCTATGCCAGTCTCTCAGGAGAACATACACACATTCTGTCACATAGTACATATAGTAGACAGATGAGGGGCTTTATAAAGACAGCCTCACACCTTGTCATAATTACATTCATACACAATTACAATGTTCTTTGAAATGGAAAAACAAGCACTATTTGTGATTTTACAGGTCTGCTTTCTCTCTGTTTAAGTGAGAAAGAGAGGGAAAAAACATCCTTAGGCTAGGGACATTTGCAAGAGGGGGCCAAGGTGAGAATTGTCATCTCATTCCTGTAAATAGGCAGCAGTTGAAAAGGTGGTGACTACCAGTGTTACCAGTCACACGCAGAGATGGTCATGGCACGATAGAGGCTGGATGGAACTAAAACAATAGGAAAACAGGAGGCCAAGTGGATTAATGTAGATCTCATCACACTCTTCTGCTTGATTTTTTTTTTTAGCTGGTGAGTGAGCAACAAGAGAGCCGTCCCTTGCTGAGCCCTTCCATCGATGATTTCCTCTGCGAGACCAAGTGTGATGGAGCTGCCCGCCCAGTAACCTCCAACACAGCAGGTACCACAGATACTGACCTTCCCATGCTTCCTCTGCAATTCTGCTTCTCCACTGTACTATACTTCACTGCACTGTGCTATTATACTATAATTTTGAAATTTCAACATATTTTCATTTACAATATATTCTGATTTTAAGAACCAAAGACAAGAACAGATTAATTGAATTTATGCTTTTATGTTACCATTTAAAAGTTTGGGGTCTGTAAGATTTTATTTAAACTGACATTTTTATTCAGCTAGTATGAATTAAATTAGTATAAAGTAAAGACTTAATAGTAAAGACTTTTGTATTAAAAACAAATTTAAACAAGTGCTGTATTTTTTTAGTAAGTGCTGAAATTATGGAAGCCGTTTTTTTTTTAAAGTAATTGCAACTGTGATGCAAACTCACTATTCTGACTTTTTTCTCAAAATTCAGAAATATAAACCCATAATTGCGAGTTATAAAGTCAGAATTGTGAGATATAAACTCATAAATTCTCAGAATTGCATGATTTATGTCTTGCAATTGTGACTTTTTTTATCCAAATTGTGAGTTGAGTTTGTATCTCGCAATTGTGACTTTTTTCTCAGAAATACGAGTTTATATACGAGTTTGATTTTGAGTTTATATTTCACCATTTTGACTTTATAACACGCAATTGTAAGTTAGGCCAGAATTGTGAGATATAAACTCACAATTCTGAGAATGTATCAGTCTTTTTTCCGCCTCAGAATTGGAATCTATAACTTGGAATTGCAAGTTTATATCTCACAATTCTGAGGAAAAAAGTCATATATATAAACTCGCAATTCTGAGAAATAAAATCACACTTCTGATAAATAAAATCATAATTACGAGATGTAAACTCACAATTCTGACTTTTTCAGAATTGCAAATTTTATATCTCAAACTTGTAACCTTTTTTCTAAGAATTTCTAAGAAGTTAAGTTTATATCTTTTGTAATTTTGCAGTTGTGAGTTTATATTTCGTAATTGTGACTTTTTCTCAGAATTGCGAGTTTATATCTTGCAATTCTGACTGAGATTGTATCAGTCTTTATTCCTCTCAGAATTGGACTTCTAACTCACATACATTATCTTGATTTTATATCTCACAATTCTGAGAAAAAAGTCAAAATCGCAAGATGTAAACTCGCAATTGCAAGAAAAAAGTCTGAATTGTTGAATAAAAACTCGCAATTACCTTTCAAATTTTTTATTCAGTAGCGGACTTTCATATGAAATAAATGTACCATGGTTTCCAAAAAAAGAATAGAAAAAAAATATTAAGCAGCACCATCATTTTTCTAGCTGTCTTAATAAAGTTTATTAAACTAGAATATTAGAATGATTTCTGAAGGATTTTGTGACACCGAAGACTGGAGTAATGGTTGCTGAAAATTCAGCTTTGACACCACACTAATAAAATACATTTAAAAAAAAAAAAAATGAAAATAGAAAACAGACGTTTTAATTTGTAATAATACATTTCACAATATTACTGTTTTACTGTATTTCTGATCAAACTAATGTTTGGGTGAGCATAAGAGACTTCTTTCAAAAATATTTAAAAAATCTTACCAACCCAAACTTTCAAATGAAATAAAAAAATATGAAAAAAATGAAAAAAAAAAAAAAAAAATGTTATCCAGTCATTGTCAGCAATTTCCCAGCATGCATGCTTGTTCAAAAATAAATTAGAAATTGTAACTGTAACAGAGGGAGCGAGACGAGAGACGAGCGGATCCATATGCAAACTTTTATTGTAGGGACGAGACATAGACATGGTCAGGCAGGCAGGGTCAAACAACGGCAGACAGGAGTATGGACGGCGAGACAAGAGTAATCCGTGACAGGCGAGGGTCAATCCAGCGGCGAACGTAATCCGTATGGGCGAGGCAGAAGAGTGGTCAGACAGGCGAGAGTTCCGAAAATCAAAAAACAAGAAAACTAGACACAGAATACAAGGAAAAACGCTTTGTAAGAATGCTAGGCAATACAATTCAATACTCGGCCGTGTGTGACAGGAAGATCGGGGTATAAATAGTGTCTCTGATTGGACGCGGGTGAAGTGCAATGGCTGATGGGGAATGTAGTCCGGGGTGTGGTGCAACAGTCTGTGTGTACAAACAAAGTGAGAGCGACATCTGGTGGTGAGCGGTCCGTGGCTCACCGACCAGATCTGTAACAGTAACACTCCATGGAATCTAAAAATGGCCAAGCCTAAAAATACTGTTTTTGTGCATGATTTAAACTAAAAAAAGCACAATTTTGATACTAGTGTTTTTCGATTTAAAAGGGACTTATTAAGTTGGTGCCGATGGCATTGTGGGCAGCACGGCGACATATGGCACAGTTGCGCTTCGGGTGTCCCAAGTTCGAGTCCCGTCTCGTGGACCTTTCCTGATCCTGCCACCATCTTTCTCTCCCACTTGCTTCCTGTCATGTCTCCAATGTCCCACCCAGAAAAATGCAAAAAAAGGGACTTATTAAAAACAACTTGTTCATGAACCTAAACAGGTCATTTTCAATTTAGTCAAGACATTTATTTAATATAATTAAGTAAATTAATTAAATGAAAGGCATGCAAACTGTTGCTTTAACAAACCAATTAAAATTCAGCATCAAACTAATGACACTGTTCAGAGAAATGTGTAACATTTTTGAGCAGACATTAACATGGCACATATTAATGGTGGCTGCTAACACCAAATATTGCTCATTTTTAAGCTTCTACCTCATTAATTCCTCACAAATGTCAGCTGCATTATATACGTCTTCACCTAATTGAGAAAGTAAGTGGCCTCTTACTGCATGACAGCTGCATTCGTGAAATTCGCACTGAGAGATTGAGCAACTAAACCTGTATTTATTTCACTTGCACCTTACACCACAAAGCAATTAAGACACTCCATTCCTACTCCCTATAGAGTATCTTGTTTACTTTCTGATTGTGGAAAACAGCATATTCTATTTACCAACAGACTATGTTTGGAGGATCTTTCGATTGCTTGTAATAAAGCAGCAGTCTGTTAATTACTGTGCCTTTGAACGTAATGCGCAATGAGGTTCAGAAATTACCAGGCAGAACTTTCTGCAATCAAAATGTCACAAAGTACTTACTTCACAGTATGAAAGATTTTCAGTCTGTCAAACAAATAGTAAAAGCGTCAGTTATTGATCTATGTGTAGTTGAGTATGCCTGACTTGAAATGTGAAGCCAGAGTCAATTGCCAAGTAAACACTGCATTGAAGTCATAGTTTCTTGTTGGTACCACGCTAAATATTTATTGTATAATGTTTATTAATATGATTGTGCACTCTTTATGCTTAATTAAACTAAATTCTTAAGCTAAAAATGCAAAAAGAATTTGAATGATTAGAGGAACACCAAGCATTTTATAAGCAGTGTCTGTCTTTAAAAGGAATGGAGCTGATTATAGAAATTATATTCAGGTCTTTAATAGGAACGGCTGTAATCTTAAGAAGGAATGCCTCTGAATTCAATTATTATTCTCTGGCAGATTCTCCCGAGTAAGCTTTTGATTCATTTTTCATTTTAGTAATAAAAAAAATCACGACTTGCTTTGGTTTCAGAATCTTCAGACTATCATATGATCAGGCGTCAGGACTCCTATACTTCTTTCTGTTAGACAGATTATGAGATTCAAAGCAAGACAGACGTTAAACCACAAAAAATCATTTCTGTTACATCTTAAGAATCTACAAACAGTGTTAGTCACTGAATTAAATAATGTGTAACAATGTGTAAAATCACGTAAACACCTAAATCTAGATACAGAATCATTATACCAATTTCAGTACCACATTTACCAGTGGTTTGATGGCTTATATTATACACAAATGTATATATGCTCTATCATTTTGACATCAAAACCAGAGAAAAAGTGGATGATTTCAAAATGTCATATTAACAAAGTTTTCTTTTGTTTGTCAGGTTTTCATAATGAGCTTTTGATTTATATGTATTTTTTATATTTTTATAATGAGATTTTTAATAGTTTTGTCCTGTCTATTAATTTATTCAAAAATAAGTACATCTTTAAGGTGAAAGAGAAAATGTATTATTATTTATTATTAAACATACATAAAGTACAGTAGATGTCAAAAGTTTACATATGCCTTGCAGAATCTGCAAAATGGTGATTATTTTACCAAAATGAAACGGATCATACAAAATGCATGTTATTTTTTTATTTAGTACTGACATGAATAAAATAGTTCACATATGAGATATTTACATTTAGTCCACAAGAGAAAATAATTGTTGAATTTTATAAAAATTACCCCATTTAAAAGTTTACATATGCTTGATTCGTAATACTGTGTTGTTACCTGAATGATCCACAGCTGTGTGTGTGTGTGTGTGTGTTTTTTTTTTTTTGTCTAGTCATAGTTGTTCATGAGTCCCTTGTTTGTCCTGAACAGTTAAACTGCCCACTGTTCTTCAGAAAAATCCTTCAGGTCCCACAAATTCTTTGGGTTTTCAGCATTTTTTTGGGTGTTTGAACCCTTTCCATCAATGACTGTATGATTTTGAGATCCATCTTTTCACACTGAGGACAACTGAGGGACTCATATGCAACTATTACAGCAGGTTCAAACACTTAGTGATGCTTCAGAAGAAAACACAATGCATTAAGAGCCGGGGGGTGAAAACTTTTGGAATTTAAAGATCAGGGTAAATTTCACTTATTTTGTCTTTTGGGAAACATATCTTCCGTAGCTTCTGAAAGGCAGTACTAAATGAAAAAATATAAGAATGCACACTTAATAAGTGAAAAAATATAAGAATGCAATATTCTTGAGAATGCAACTATTCTGTAATAGTTGCATATGAGTCCCTCAGTTGTCCTGGATCTCCAAATCATACAGTCATTGCTGGAAAGGGTTCAAATACACAAAAATGCTGAAAAACCAAAGAATATGTGGGACCTGAAGGATTTTTCTGAAGAACAGCGGGCAGTTTAACTGTTCAAGACAAACAAGTGACTCATGAGCAACTATCACTAAACAAAAAAAAAAAAAAAAAGGAAAAAAAAAATCATCATTCAGGTAACAACACAGTATTAAGAATCAAGTGTATGTAAACTTTTAAACAGGGGCATTTTTATCAATTCAGCTATTATTTTCTCTTGTTCACTATATGTAAACTTCTTTAATGTGAAATGTCTTATTAAGGTCAGTACTAAATAAAAAATTAACATGCATTTTGTATGACAACATTTTGCAGATTCTGCACGGTGAATGTAAACTTTTGACCTCAACTGTAAATATATATGTAAGTTTTTCAAAATAATATGAAACCAACATGAATGCAATGAGTGCATTTCTAAAGACTGTGTTTGAAACATTTTTTATTCCTTTTCTTTATCATAGAAACTCTTGTATGTCATTGACTCTGTTATCAATGTTTTATTGTACATGAAGGCAATCATTGTGAAGGTTCTTGTTTATACTGATGTCTGAGGTTATTGCATTTTAAAATAAAAGGGCTTTGGAAGATCTCAAAGTCTAGATTTTTGGTATCCAGGCTGGTCCTTGTGTGGTCGGCACAGACCAAAGCATGTGGTGGTAACCTGGTTTCAGCTCTGATGTTTGTGCCAGATTTTAGAAGGTGTGCTGTCAAGCCCTCAAGGCTTGGATCATGCATCCTCAATGTTGGCATCTACATGCAGTACTGACCTGCATGGGCATTTTGTTTACCACCTGGTAGACAAAAAGCCAGAAGGGTAAGAGGAAGGGGGTAGACGCTGTAGAATATGTCCGGAGCATCTGTTCTTAATGTTCACGTATAAAAGTTTTATGCTTTAATCTCACCTAATCAGAAAAGCTGACTACATTCCCTCTGAATATTGAATGAACACATTCTTCTCAAACCTTCATCCTCTGCAGCAGAACACAGTGTTCTGTAGAGAGTGTGCTTGATGAAGTATATATATATATATACACACACACACTATATCAAACGCTCTTTGTTCTTTTGGAAAGGAACATGCAACATCAAAGATTATTTGACACCGGCCCCTGAGCTGTCGGAACTGCCTGCTGTCTTTTATTGCTGTGACCACGCAGGTAGATAAGTGCCTAGAGCAATAACTAAGCTAGGATGTGTTATTCTGTGTTATTTCTTTCCTTTAAACTCTGAACGTTTGGCTGATGTGCTAATTTCGAAGCTGAGCAAAAACATGCTAGCTCACATCAATTTATGACAGTAGCTCACAAATGTTAATGTTTTTTAATCCGTTGAACACACAAGAGATGGATAAGAGATGAGAGGATGTTGATGTGCTCTTAGGAGGCTTTCAGACTAGCACACACCTGGGTTTGTTTGATGTCAGAGTTCAGTTCATTTGAATAATTTGAACATTATTTTCTGAACTCAGAGTAAACTGCACACCTGTGAACCATATCTAAGTCTAAAGTCTAATTTCCGCTCACCTTCAGCGAAAATTGATGCCACTCTGACACTGACGTTCCGTGGTTCGGATCCAAAAAACCCAGTGTGACCAGGGAATCAAACTAAGTGTGAAAATAAAGCGTTTATTCTGTCTTGCTATTTAAAGAAGACAATAAATCCCCATTTTACACAAGTTGGTATGATTCTTTGGGGTTTTGTGAAATGTCCGCAAAATACTTTGGTTAAAATTCCTCCATGGTCGTGTAAAACAACACCCTTTTTACCTTGTCAAAAGCAGCTCTGTTCACAGTGACCCGTTTCGGTGCATGGCTCTTTAAATGATAATGAGCTACTGCTCACTCCGCCCCTCACAAAACAAATCCACTGTGTCCTCAGTAGCTCTAATGTCAGGAGAAAATAAAGACTCTTACCTTCACTTTTACATCCAACTAAAAACACCTGCATTGCTTACGAGACATTGTTGTCGCTACAACTAGCTGAGGGCGGGAATATGCTAATACGGGACAGTCCATTAGTGATCATCGGTGGGGCCTGAACAGTATGACGAAAACTAAAACGACTTGATAACTGAAACTGTTTAGGTTTTTTGGAGATAAAAAAGGACTAAATGGATTTTTATCATTGTAGGGTGGTTGTGTCCACAGTGCTAAGTAGGGGTTGACCAATTGGGGCCGATACCAATTATTACACATCAAGTAGAGTGATAACCGATATTTTGAACATATATATATATATATATATATATATACATATATGTATGCATATCTGTTGTAAAAGTGAAAATTAATGTCAAAATTAGGAATAACAAGGGCTCTGACAAAACTATTTCTTTAAATGGCTTTAAATTATTTTATCGGCAAATCGGTTTTGATAATGACCGATACCGATAACCATAAAAATGCTTAAAGAAGACGTTCACTTCCAGAACAAAACTAGATATGATATTTCACTAGATATGACCTTTATTCCTTGGCTGGGAGCATTTAGAGCCCTTTGAACTCTTGGGCACCATAGAAGTCCACTACATGGAGATAATTTCTGAAATGTTTTCCTCAAAAAACTGCAGAAAGAAAGGCATAAACATTTTTGATGACAACGGGGTGAGTATATTATCTGTAAATTTTTGTTCTGGAAGTGAACTTCTCCTTTAATATCAGCGCCGATAATTGGTTGACTCATACAGCTAAGACACATTTGCAAACACATATGCAAACACTATGTAAAATGAATTTTGTATCCGATGTCCCATTTAAAGTCAGTGCCTGGGAGTTCCTTGGCAATGAGGTAAAATGTTTATTTCCACATTCATTCAATTTGCTGAGACCATCATAATTGTTTTTTAAACTTTAGTAACTCTACTAGTTTACTAATCTAGCTTATAATTATACTTTTTACTATTATAATTATACTATTATAATTAAACTTTGGCGTTGACCAGGGGATGCGTCCCAAACTTTCAGAACCATTAAACTTTCTGGAGCAGGAAGACTAATAAGTGAATGATATATATATATATATATATTTTTTTTTTTATATGTCCAGTACTGTCCTCCTCTCTGGACCTGCTGGATCTGAGTGAGCCTGGTGAGAGAAGACACAGCAAAGACAGGAAGAGCCCGCTGTCTTCTAAGGGTACACCATACAGGAAGAAGCCAGATGAAACAGAGCTGATCCAAGTGGATGTCGAACAGAGTATACCCTGTTCTCGCACACCTGAAAAGATTTCATTGGACTCAGGTATTAAGTGTCAAACAGCTAAAGTGAAGGGCTGTTATGTAGAAAAGCACTCTGGCAAATCAGTCAAGGGAAATCAGATTGTTACACAAATGAAAATGTGTTTAATGGAAAGTACTTTTTCAGTAAAAAGAACATTACAGGCTTACATATCGCTATGTAGTTGCATACTGCAAATGCCTCAAACGTTTTGGTTTTGCTTGTGTTTTACTTGGTTTGCAGTATGATAATACATCTCTGTCAAACAACATGGCCTCATTTTGTTTACAGTAGCAGTTCCATCTTCTTTGGACAAATGGGAAGAACTCAACCCACACCCGGAGCGAAATGGTAGCAGAAAGTGGAAACTTGAGAGAAGACGTTCATCAAAAAATTCTGGAGAATTTGTGTGGTGAGTCGATACTCTAAAATATATATATATATATATATATTATGAAAACACACTTTCTGAAAATCTAAAATATATGAATACCTTTTTTTCACATCAATTTCTTATGATATAACCTCAGGTCTATGGATTGCAAGACTCAGCTAGACACTACCCCCAGGAACTCCCTGGAGGTCAATAATAAAGTAGAGGCGGAAGCTGTGCCAGTAACTCAAGTAAGTGCAACACCGAGCACTTATCACTCTTTTTATGAGTCATGATCATCTGTGCACATGTGTCAGTGAATTTCACATGTTATTTCCCACGTCTCACTCATTGTAGTTTTATCATATACTTGAACTGTGAATGGTTTGTTTGTAGCCACTCAGTACATTGCGGAACATTCTGTGCTAACATCTAGAATTCTTTATTTTCAGCTCAACAGGCAATATGTTAGTGGAAGACATGTAAGCCTTTCTGTGCACTCTTTGTATGAATCGCTGAATGGTCTATGCATTTGCACCATGGCAGCAGCATCACCACCAAATTCAATACAAAAAAACATTTTGGCAGTACTTCATGTCGGCTAATGAACTGAAGTGACGTCGTCACTTGACGGCAGGTGACAGTTTGCGAGGATTTCCAAATTTATTGTGGTGCTACAAGGTACAAATGTTACACGCTTCTACCCTCAGTGAAGCATGCAGGTCTGTTGTATTGCTATCTATCATGATTAGATGATTATTAAATTAATTATTGACCAGCCACTGGTCAATATGTACACCGGAGGTTGTATAATATTTCCCAAGGTTGCTATTGGAAAAGCATGATTGAAATTACACCAGATATATGGTGTCTAGAAGTGAGTGCCTTTGATTTTGCTTTTATGGTTTATAGTCAGGTTGTAAAATGACATGTGGTGCAACTCACCAAAAATGTATCAATACACTACCGTTCAAAAGTTTGGTGTTGAAAAGACTTAAAAAATGTTTTTGTCTCATATGCTCATCCAGGCTACATTTATTTGATTAAAAATACAGTAAAAATAGTAATATTGTGAAATATTATTGCAATTTATAATAACTGCATCTGTTTTCATATATTTTAAAATGTAATTATTTTTGTGATGGCAAAGCTAAATTTTCAGCAGCCATTACTTCAGTCTTTAGTATCACATCCCTAGTAAAAAAAAAAAAAGTAATAGATTTAAAATGCATTTACTTTATACTAAGTATAGTACTGCATATTTACTGACATATCGTTTAAGGCTTACTGAAAATAAAAAATGTAATTGAACTTAATTTGGAGTACTACTTGTGCACAATGCACATTTCCTGATATTAAGCCTAAAATATGTTTAAATGTCATTATTGATGACAAATGTATGATCTTTAAATAATATCGGTCTTTAAATGCAAAATATTTAAAATGTACCTAAAGTATACTTGCAGTAGTACATTAAAGGAGAACTCCACTTCCAGAACAGCAATTCACAAATAATTTACTCACCCCCTTGTCATCCAAGATGTTCATGTCTTTCTGTCTTCAGTCGTAAAGAAATTATGGTTTTTGAGGAAAGCATTTCAGGATTTTTCTCCATAAAATGGACTTTATTGGTCCCGCGATTTTGAACTTCCAAAATGTAGATTAAATGCAGCTTCAAAGGGTTTTTCGAGTCGTTCGTTCATCTTATGGGGCGGTCTTGTGATGAACGAACGACTTTCCTCAAAAGACATAATTTCTTCATAACTGAAGACAGAAAGACATGAACATCTTGGATGACAAGGGGGTGAGTAAATTATTTGTGAACTGCTGTTCTGGAAGTGGTGTTCTCCTTTAAGTATAAAATTAGTTCTTCCAATTTAGCAGACTTTAAATATACCAGTTTAGTATACTGAAAGTATAAATGCAGGGTATTTTTTATTAAGTACATAATATGTTAATGTATTTGTAGTATACTTTGTATGAAATAAATGTATTTTAAATACATTTTATGTATGTTTATTTTTCACTAGATGATCCTTCAGAAATCATTTTAATATGCTAACTTGGTGCTTCTTTCAGGATTCTTTGATGAATAGAAAAAAAAATCTCAAGATTGATATAAAATAGATATTTTTGTAACAATGTTTTTACTGTCAATTTTGATCTGTTTAATGCATCCTTGCTAAATAAAAGTATTCATTTAAAAAAAAAAAATGTATTAACCCCAGATTTTTGAACGGTTCGTTTATTAATAAATAATTCATAATATTTAAATTATTTGTATTAATATTTGAAATTTTAACATTATATTTGACATTTCATTTTAGAAAAATGATTAATGTTTCTTTATTGTAGATAACCCTATATATCATTGACCCTTTTATAAGCCTTATATATGGGGTGCAAATATATTTGTCTTACATTTGTTAAGACTAGTCATGATGGAGCATGATCAGTACACATGTGAGCTGCATGGTTCTAAAAACATCGAGCTCAAATTGTGTTCCGGCCATGAGTGGCGGTGGAAATGGAATGTGTAATGTTAAAGGTAATTGTCGCACTGACACGGGGTCTGACAGGGCACATTAAATGTAATTATACAGAGCTGCACCAGCACAATGAAGCAAGACCAATTGTCCTTTTTGAGGCCTCCATTATAGCCTCCTGTATGAAATCCGTTTAACTTGGTAACCTTGGTAATTGATTAATATCCAATGAGGCAGGTGGCAAATACTTCATCCTATTCCTTTGATTCAGTCTGCCTGGAAGGCTTTGTTATGCTGAGAATTGAATTGGGGAAATGGAAGTTTTCCATTGATAGCTCAGCACTTGACATTTAGAATGACCCAAGAACAAGATTCAAAGCTACATACGGAGGGTGAATTTTAAAGGGTAACTCTATGATTACATTATTCATTAAAATGACAAGCAACTTTAAAGTTTAAGGAGCACCAAAAACATAACATTATTATCACTAAAACTGCAACTACTAGGGCTGTCAGTTTTATGTGTTAATTTAGTGTGATTAATTTTTAAAAATCCGCAGTTAAAACAAGGCACAATTAATCATTCCCCCGGCCAGTACATTAATTTTGTAATAAGGAATTTTCCTACCATTAAACCAATTCAAAGACATATACAGAATTAATATATGCAATGAATTAATTGGCATATCTTGTAATTAGTTTAACAATTTGACAGCTCTAGCAATAACCTAGTTGAAGGAATAGTTCACCCACCCTCTGGCTATACAGGATATAAATGTTTGTTTCCATATTCAAAACAGATTTGCAGAAATTTAGCACTACATCACTTGCTTACCAATGGATCCTCTGCAGTGAATGGGTGCCGTCAGAATGAAAATTTAAACAGCTGATAAAAGCATCACTGAAATCCACAAGTAATTAATACAACTCCAGTCAATTAACGTCTTGTGAAAGCTGCATGTTTGTAGCAAACAAAGGCATCGTTATTTTATTTTCAAACTGTCGCTACTGGCAAAGTAACAGTCAACAAAAGGTATAGTTCACCCAAAAATGAAAATTCTGTCATTAATTACTTTACCTCAAATCATTACAGACCTATAAGACCATTGTTCATCTTTGGAACACAAATTAAGATGTTTTTATGTCATGGAAGACTGACATGGAAGAGAAGAAACTGAATGAAGTAGTTATTTTTTGAGTTTTGACGTCACATGGACGGTTTTAACAATACTACCTTTTTGGGCCTTGAACGTGGTAGTTCCGTTGCTGTCTATGCAGGGTCAGAAAGCTTTTGGATTTCATCAAAAACATCTTAATTTGTGTTCTGAAGATGAATGAAAGTCTTACGGGTTTGGAATGTCATGACAGAACTGTTTTCACTTGTGTGCATATTTCTCTCCTAATTCAGACAAGACACCTTTTTCACTTTTTTAACGGTTTAAAGCTAAAAACATTGAAATAATGAACTTGTCTGTCACAAACAGACAGCTTTTGACTTTACAAGATGTTAATTGATAAACTGGAGTCTTGTAGATTGCTTGTGGATGATTGTGATGCTTTGATCAGTTTGGACTCCTATTCTGACGGCACCCATTCACTGCAGAGGATCCACTTGTGAGAAGACGTAATGCTAAATTTCTACAAAACTATTTTTATCAGGAAACAAACTCATCTAGATCTTGGATGGCTTGATGGTGAGTACGTTTCCAGCAATGTTTCATTATTTGATTAACTATTTCTTTAACAAAAACAGTGTAGTAGTTTATAACATCCTAAGCCATCAGCAAATGTAAACAAAAGATGCTAATGTTTGTTATGCCCATATGTCACCCTCTAAATTTAAAACCTCTCCAGCTGAAGTCTTTATGACTCTGAGAAAACAAAACCCTTGGGATCTTACTGTTGTGTTTTATTTTGCAGTAAGCTTGTTTTTTTGTTGCTGTGTGGTTTACACACACAGCAGTGTATTTAAAATGAATGGCTTTGCCGCATGTGAAGCATGTCTTCAGGTGTACAGTGTTGAAAATGGTGCGTATTTGACAATTCATGCTGAGCAAAGGTCTCCTGCCATGCTATTTTCAGATTTGCATACTGAGAAAAATGTGTGAGGGCAGGGCGCTGTGCATGACAAGCCAGTCCTGAGCCATTTTAAGTGTGAGAACATTAGGTGTGGACAGCAGGACCTCAAAAGAGAGGGAAAGTGAGAACGAAAGAGAGGGAAGGATAAACAAGAAGACCCTGCGCAGCAAATGCTGGCATTTCTCCTTGCCTCTGGCATCAGGGGTTGGCAAGGGCAGGGCCTTTTCTCCTGTCAGAGTGACTGAGAGATGGCTGACCACGTTCTCTCTGACTCCTGCTCTGCGTGCGTGTGTCTGACAGGGCCGTTTGAGCAAAGACCAAAGGTGGGGTAGCACACTCCTGTCAAGAAACCAGTCTCTGGAGGAAGAGTTTGAGAGAGCTAAGGCAGCAGTGGAGGTAAGCCAAACATCTCCTTTATAAAATACCAATAAGCATCAAAAACACTGTCTTTAATGGGCATTTATGGGCAGTGTATTTACACAAAGTACAAAAAGCCAATTTTGTTGGCAGATGTTTTTCATTAGTTTAATTTACACTTGAATAGCACTATTTCTTGATTTATATACTTGGTTAAAACAGTGTCTACCACTAATTACATTTAATGCGGAAAATGCAAATTATGCATTTGATGCACTTATCAAATGGAATCTGTAAATCTGTGGAATTCCGAAAAATTTAAAGGGATAGTTCATCCAATAATGAAAATCACCCCATGATTTACTCACCCTCAAGTCATCCTAGCTGTATATGACTTTCTTCTTTCAGACGAATACAATAGGAGTTATATTAAATGTCCTGGCTCCTCCAAGCTTTATAATGGGAGTGAATGGGTGTTGAGATTTTTAGTCCAAAAAAGTGCATCGATCCATCATAAAAAGTACTCCACATGGCTCCAGGGGGTTAATAAAGGGTTTCTGAAGAAATTTGATGCAATTGTGTGCTACGTGATTTTTAATAGTCTTTTACGATTGTTGCTTGTCAGACTGTACGAACATGATGATCATGTCACACTGTGGGATCTCAGTTGTCATAAATATCAGATTGTACGACAGTCAAGACGCGTTCAAATCAGGCGCGTGCAAAAAAAACCTGTCTGGATTTTTACATTATCAACCCATACATGTTCAATGACTGCAAGATGCATTACACGCAGGGGCTATCATGAAAAGTATATGAACGGTGTAAGCAGCACTACACACCCACATGGAAACAGTGGCACAACCAGTGTTTATCATAGCAAAGGCAACATATCATATGAATTCCGTGAGCGGTGGACTGGAGCGCCAGAGTTTATGTGGTTAGAAGAAATCTCTAGCATTAATTCTGATCATGGCTTGTCTTGAAAAACGGAGACAGTTTGATATTTGTTATAAGAGAAGTCACACTGCAGGACTGTGCGCTGAATCTTCTGACACTGCCAGAATTTCGTCAGAGGTTAAATTTAATCGCAACAGCCATAAATCGGCTGTCGGTAAACATGTCAAACCAGCAATCAAAGACTACAGATTTTAACCTAGGGTTACAGGAATCTTTTAGGAATTTCAAAATTTGTCTCAGACAGCCAAATCATGGTCAAAATCATAGTGTGAGCTGGGCTTTAGAATAATATCTATATTTCTGTCTCTCTCCTTTGGCTTGCTCCCTTTATCAGGGGTCGCCACAGCAGAGCAATCCGCAAAGCCGATCTGGCACACGTTTTACGCCGGATAGATTAATATCTATATTTAAAACTTTATAAACCATAATCTCTAGTTTACACTAACTGTCATACTCCAGCAGACAACGTAGGATGTAGGTGTAGTGTAAGATCTGGTGAGAAGTGACGAATACAGAAGCGCAGAGGAGAGAGTGAAACAAAACATCAGTCATGAATTAGAAGTACAAAACAAGGATTTGTAAAAACAAAATTGTTAGAGGATTTCATTAAAATCCAGGAGGAGACTGGTTTTCCTTTGCTGTAAACAAAACTTGGTTCTCACAAGACTAGCATATTCTCACTAGAGCTTATGTTACAGCTACATCCTACATCAGCTGCTGTAACTTCACTCTCTTGTGAACAGGCTTATGACAGTTAGTGGAAGTTAGTTGTGGCATAATGGTTAGAGAGTCAGACTTGTAAGGTTGCAGGTTTAAGTCTCAGGTTTGGCAGGAATTGTCGGTGGAGGAGGCTCTTCCACCCTCAATACCACGAAGGACCAAGGCGTCAAAACCCCAACTGCTCCCCGGGTGCTGCAGCAATATGGCTGCCCACTGCTCCAGGTGTGTGTTCACTACTGTGTGTGCACTTGGATGGGTTAAATACAGAGCACAAATTCTGAGCATAGCGTCACCATACTTGGCCACACGTCCTTTCCTTTCCTTTCCTTACCTTTATTAACCCCACAGAGCCATGTGGAGCACTTTTTATGATGGATAAATGTACTTTATTGGACTTCAAAATCTCAACACCCATTCACTGCCATTATAAAGCTTGGATCTCTAACTTCTGCAATAGCAAAAAACTCCCTTGATATTTTAAGAACAATTACAGAAGAATAAAATAATGCATATTTTGTTACATTTTGAAACTAAGAAGGGTTCAATTTGAGCAGATGATTTTACCATCGCTGTCATCGCACTTCCACAGTACATTCAGCATCTGGCTCGTATTTGCGATCTTACCCATAATCTCAAAACTATGGTTTTCAATTACTTCTAAGGCAAAATTTTGATGGCTGGCAGCTTATTCACCACATCCACCATCAAATAACAGTGACATTTATATTTTATTGCATACAGCAATTGCTCTGCAAAAAAGCCATTCAAACCAGTTACATTTTTGCTGATGATATTCTTTTGTTTTATGCCTGCGATAATTATGAGTGAAACATCACATCATTATTGTTTATTAAACAGTGCCACCTCAAGAAATAAAGGTGAATTGCATGTATTGACTCAGATATTTATATATTTTTCCGCACGAAAATACTATGCTATACACTATTACACACCTCGGGTCTCTAGCAACCCTATACAACAAAATCTGATTTTTTTTTTCTTGTTATATTGTTTATAATGAATAGATTGAGGAATACTAAGAAAGTTGATGTCAAACTTGAGGGATAGGGTAGTGAATGACGTCCTGGGTCATATACAACTTGGATGGCTTGAGGGTTAGTAAATCATGGGATAATTTTTATTTGCTTAAACCATTGCATAAACCACACATAAAATCATTTCATATGCTTAAACTAGAGCTGAATAGCACTATACTCATATTAGCCAGAACCATTATTCAGTTAATTAAAATGTCTTTTTTCTGTATATTTCTGTGAACAAAAATGTACATTTTGTAATCATTTACTCACCATCACCTATATAACTTTCTTTCAATGCTTACCAAAACGGTTTGGTTAACAACATTTTGTTCCACAGAAGAAAGAAACAACATGAGGGTGAGTAAATGATGACAGAACTTTAATTTTGGGTGAACTATCCCCATAAACTAAGATGTAAAAAATATTTAACATTAAAAAAATAAACTTGAAGAAACTTATTTAGGTGTGCCCTCTGTTAAAGTTCATATTTTGATAAGGCCTCACCTTTGTTGAACTGGACGAGTTGGAAACCGCCTGCTGTCACGAGTACAATGTGATGCTAATTAGCCTCCCTCAATAATTTATTGATTATAATGTCATCACCGTTGCTCATGGAATAAGTTGGACCATATAATAACTTTCCATTGCTCAGTGAGAGAAGAAAATAGGCCAGTCGTGCAGCATCAGGTGGCAGAGGAGAAGGTATTGTGCTTACAGAAACTAGATATGGGCTAATTCAGCTGGAGACCCTGCTATCCAGCATCAGTTCATCTGCTTCAGTGATCACAACCGCTGATGCATTGGAAGAAATTACTCTAAGGCCTGTCACTCATGGCAAAAAAAAAATAAAAAATCTAGACACAATATCAGAAAATTTTTTTTTGATATAACACCTACATTTATATCATTTTTTCAGCCTTTTGCTTGAAAAAGAAGATCTTTGAAAATATATTTAATTTAATTTTTTTTATATATTTTTTTTAAATGCACAAAATAGTAATCAAAACCTATAAATAAAAACGATGTGTTTTATCACAATGTGATAAGACTACTTAGTACTGTGTTAAGAGTTCTTACTGCTTAATAGTTTATGTTCTGATGAGTGTCTGCTGTTGCACTTGTAAGATTGTATTACATGTGTTACAGAGGTAGAGTGCTAAGGGCAAAAACATGGGGGATCTGTAAGAACACATGAATAATGGAGGAGAAAGAGGAAGGGCGCATCTAAAAGTGAGAGCAGTACTTACAGTACGAAGAACCACTCAATGCGGAATTTGTACTGTGCACAGAATCACTGGTTATGCTGCCTATTTGTAGCTCTCGAGACAGCACCTATTACAGCTGTAGGACTGAGACAGTATTCGGTTTTGAAAGAGAGTTGAGAGGGGCGGGACTTAGTGTACAGTAAGTAGTGATTCTCAAGGCTGCAATGGGAACAAATGGAGGGTTGATCGATAGCACCATCCTTGAGTTTCGATCATTACGGGAACGTTGGCCTGCACGCTGAGAGCTGCCCTTCTGCCTCCAGCCCCCCTATAAGTAACTGCATATATTTAATATGATTATAAACTGAACAGAGTCCTGTATTATCCAGAAAGCTACTCAGTGAGGCCAGTTTCCAATCATTTTCATTATTTGATGTCCTGAATGAAGCAATACCTTGGAGCCTAAAATGAATTGAAATGGGGAATCGTCGGTCATGGCTGCTTACTGAGCAGTGAATAAAGATGCAAGATAGATGGAAAATACATTTTACGCCCCGCAGTCTTAGGGGAGGATGTTGGGATGCAGGAAACAGAATACAACTGAAATTATGCTGCTCTATTTAGAAACAGGCAGACAGTGAGAGGTGAACGCAGGCTTTTGGCTGCCTCTGTGCTGGTCAGGGCCAAATATAACACAAAGGTGTTAAATGTAAGGATTTGTGCTGTGTTTCATAAATTGCGATTGTAGTGATGTACAAATACCATGTGCCAGTTGAGACCTCTCACTTGAGAACAATAATAGCATTTGTTTTACAATGTAAGAAGAGTGTGATTGGCCATTTAGGCTTTAGATTTGCAAAGCACATGTCCAGCTACTCAAAATCTGTCTTCTGATCTGTTCCATCTCCTAGCATGTAGGAGATGTTTCAGATGATGCAAAATGACAGGGATCGGTTTTAACAGCAGGACTTGACAGCTTGTCGATTTTTTTTTTTTTTTTCAAACTCCCGGAACAGAAAGTTTCTGCTTTTGGCAGAAAAATGTTACAGCTACTGAGTGAAGGAGAAGTACAGTAATGCAGTTACATGATCATTTCTGTCTTATAAACATATTTAGTAGGGATGTCACAATTCTTAATATAATATCGAACCGTTCTATACGACATCCACGGTTCAATACACGCTTGTGAATTGTGTTTTTTTTTAAATAACTTCCTTGTTTTATTTCTCTCGGAATTTGCTGTATGTATACCCACGATTTCACGTGCTGAAATGAGGAAATGCTTCCCCGCTTATATTTGAAAAAGCAACACACGCAGAGCATCTTCCATTCTAATGACATGCAATGGTAAGCTTTTCTAAACCTGTTGTCCAACAAAAGAGTTATAAAAACAAAAGTTATAAAAGACATTATAACTTGTTTTTAATTCACAACATCAGAAGAGTGTTTGAAATAACTTCCTTGTGTGATCTGATGTGGATTCTCATCACAGAATGAGGCAGACAATAAATTCTATACTCATATTCAATGTATGTCGATTAGCAATGACTTATGAAAATACACGAGATGGCTTGAAGTGCACAGATAAACCATATATGTGACCCTGGACCACAAAACCAGTCATAAGCATTATACATCATCTGAAAGCTGAATGAATAAGCTTTCCACTGATGTATGATTTGGACAATATTTGACTGAGATACAACTATTTGAAAATCTGGAATCTGAGGGTGCAAAAAAATTTAAATATTGAGAAAATCGCCTTTAAAGTTGTCCAAATGAAGCTCTTACTAATGCATATTACTAATCAAAAATTAAGTTTTGATATATTTAAAGTAGGAATTTTACTAAATATCTTCATGAAAATTATATTTACTTAATATCCTAATGATTTTTGGCATAAAAGAAAAATCAATAATTTTGACCCATACAATGTATTTTTGGCTATTGCTACAAATATACCCCAGGGTCACATATTATTGCAGACGAGTGTTTATTGTCCTTACATTTCGTCATTTAAAACGTTTAACGTTATATCTTGTAATCTGTGATACTTTGACGCACATGTGGATTTTTTGCACGAGGGCGCCCTCTGGCGTCCAGTATGAATGAAACCCGTTCTATTTTGCGTAAAAATCGAAAAAATAATACCTCTCTCAAAAGAAAAAATAAGCAGACCTATACTACACCATGCTTTTTCCAGTGTACAGAGGTATAACAAATTATATTTTGTCAATTTGTTGCAATAAAAAAAACAACAAACACTGAAGTGGCAAAATATAATAATAACCGAACCTAAAACCGTGATTAAAAACCAAGGTACATATTGAACCGTGGACTAACTGTATTGTTGCATCCCTAATATTTAGTTAAAGGATTAGTTCACTTCCAGAACAAAAAAATCCTGATAATTTACTGACCTCCGTGTCATCCGAGATTTTCAAGTCTTTCTTTCCTCAGTTGAAAAGAAATTAAGGTTTTTGAGAAAAACATTAGAGGGTTTTTCTCTATATAGTGGACGTCAATGGGAGCCAACAGGTTGAGTGTCCAAATTGCAGTTTCAATGAGCATTTGTGGTTAAAAAGTATATACATTTTTATTTTTTTAGAAAATGACTGATCGATTTCCTAGATAAGACCCTTATTCCTTGGCTGGGATTGTGTAGAGCCCTTTGAAGCTGCAGTGAAATGGCAATTTGGACCTTCAACCCTTTGATCCCCATTAAAATCCACTATATGGAGAAAAATCCTGAAATATTTTCCTCAACAACTTTCATTTCTTTCCGACTGAAATAAGAAAGACATGAAAATCTTGGATGACATGGTGGACATTTTTATTCTGGAAGTGAACTAATCCTTTAAGTAAATACGATGCATATTAATTCATAAATATGAATGTAATATGAATGTGTACCTGTGTTTTGTTGACTCATGTAGTCAAAACTGTATTCTAAACTTTTTGTTCAAAAGTTTAGTAGAAGCCTCACTGGAATTTGTAGATATATGTATTACTGTCACGCTCAAGCTTATTAATTGTTTGTCACGTCTGTCTTAGGGGTTTTTATCATTCTAATTATGACCCTTGGTCTCCTTTAGTTAGTAATTATGAGATGAATATATTCACTTGCCCTCTATTAAAGAGTTAGTATTTGAGAGTTCAAATAATTATTTGCATCTATGAACCCAACTTTCTCCTTTTTTCTGACAGCAAGTCAAACCTGTCAACATCTCTTATATACTATATGAACATGTAAAGCTATTTCCTAAACTAACAATTGTATTTGATGAGAATTTACTCTATACCTGTTAGATGTATGCTTAAAACAGGAAAAAATTAAACTTTAAAAACTGTTGTCAAAATATTAACCTGATCTCATGACAAACCTGTGGGACTGTTACGCAAGACGCGAAATACATAGTGCCATGTACATTTCGTGACATATCCAATGTGAAATGTCCACTGAGTGGTGCTAAAAGAGTGTTTTTTCCCCTGGATCAGATGAACGTACATATGATACAATTTATGTGACGTTGGTTTTGTACGTGTCATCGCAGTTCTGACCTGAAATGTCCATTGAGTGGCTTTGTTTTAAAATAACGTACCATCTGCACTACACTTAAACCTACTTGATATTATGAACAGAAGTGAATGTGACATAAAAAAACAATCGCAAACATGTCATTCTATCTTGTTTTTTGATCTCTCAGCCTTTAGCTCTTTCATTGCGAGTTATGTTTTTCACAGGATTCGTACCCATGGATTCCACATCCTAAATCCAATGCCGTGCCAGCTGAGCTACCAAGCAAGCTTGTTACATCCGGAAAGCAAAATATATTGAGCTGTAATCATAACGGTGTATGAAAATGACTATAAGTCCTTGCCGTTTTACAACCTCTAGTGTTCATTTCTGTTGGAAACTGCAGTGATATGTACTTATTGGTACATGTTTCATGTCTTGCGAAAAAGTTCCCACGGACACTTTTTCGTCATAAGATCAACCTATATGTTCTGAAAAAAAATTATATCTACTGCTCCTAATGTAAATGTATCCTAAATATATTTCATTTGTATGTCCCAATAGTGTTTGGCTATTAGGCTTTTGCGTACCATCTAAAAAGAAATAAAGGTCTGTGACTTCTGAACCAAAGGGCATTCTATTTCAGAAACAAAGACCAATTAGAAGAGACTTTCTCACCCCAGTGTAACAGCATGGCCTTGATCATGTGTCTCAAAAATGAGGAAGACGGAGCACTGACCCCCTTTGGAGCCCTTAGTGTACCAGTTAAGGCCTCTACCATGGCCTGCTGAGCTCCTGACAAGATTCAGTCTTTATTACGCTTATAGCTGTATCTCACAATCTCTCAAGGGACGAACAATGCAGTTGAGGTAAAAGAACTCTAAAGGAAAGATGCCATTCTTGAATGACAGATAATGTCAGGGGTGTTCAGGAATGCTTTTTTCTGAGCCTCTTAGACAGTAACAGCTTCAGGGGATGTTATAACACAGCACTTGTTATTCTTCATGGATCCTTTTCAGTGTTTCAGACATATGAAGCAGCTATTTTTAGAAATAGTACAGGTGGTTTGCACAAAATAGGTGGTCAAAGTTGCTAAAGGTATTGTTCACTCAAAAAAATTTTTTTTTTTTTCTCTGTGGAACACGAAAAGATAATTTTGAACTGGTTTACTCTTTTTCATGGACTGGAGCATTCGAAATGCTTTCAAGATTTGTGAACAACTGGGGCTAGTTGCATAAACTATGACTAGATTTTTAAGACTAGTCTAAGTAGCAACCGGCCCCTGGTCTTGTTACCCACATAAGAACCAATTAATTAAAAGAATCTGGTTCAAAAGAACTGTTCAGACTCACTATTACTCTTATGAATAGCTATTAATGATTTTCAATAAAGAACAACTTAAATTTTAAGAATATTCCTTAGACAAAGCTATCAAGCTTCGAAGGCTTGGAAAATATTGTGCTCAATGTATAGGTTTCCTTTGTGCGATGTTATTTCAGTATCATTTATTATATAATATTATAATTAGTGCTGTCAAATCGATTATTTGTGATAAAAGTTTGTGTTTACATAAAATACTGTTTATTTATTATGTATATATAAATACACCCACATACATGTATATATTTAGGAAATATATGTCATATGTATTTATGTTTAATATAAATTACATATAAATATGAATATATATATACATGTAAATATTTCTTAAATATATACATGTATGTGTGTGTATTTATATACACATAATAAATATATACAGTACACACATATATTATGTAAACACAAACTTATTTTGGACGCAATTAATCTCCATTAATCAATTTGACAGCACTTACTATAGTATTTCTTAATATTTTTAATAAAAAAATTATTTTTATATTTTCAGTTTTCATTTTAATTTTAGTTTTGTTATACACATTTGTCATTTACAGGTGCATCTCAGTAAATTAGAATGTCGTGGAAAACTCAACTCAAATTGTGAAACTTTTTTTAAAAAGTGTATTAAATAAATTCAATGCACACAGACTGAAGTAGTTTAAGTCTTTGGTCCTTTAATTGTGATGATTGTGACCAATTCAGTATCTCAACAAATTAGAATACTTCATAAGACCAATAAAAAAAAACATTTTTAGTGAATTGTTGGCCTTCTGGAAAGGATGTTAATTTACTGTATATGTACTCGATATTTGGTAGGGGCTCCTTTTGCTTTAATTACTGCTTCAGTTCGGCGTGGCATGGAGGTGATCAGTCTGTGGCACTGCAGACTTGGTATGGAAGCCCAGGTTTCTTTGACAGTGGTCTTCAGCTCATCTGCATTTTTTGGTTTCTTGTTTCTCATTTTCCTCTTGAGAATACCCCATAGATTCTCTATGGGATTCAGGTCAGGTGAGTTTGCTGGCCAGTCAAGCACACCAACACCATGGTCATTTAACCAACTTTTGGTGCTTTTGGCAGTGTGGGCAGGTGCCAAATCCTGCTGGAAAATGAAATCAGCATCTTTAAAAAGCTGGTGAACAGAAGGAAGCTTGAAGTGCTCTAAAATGTCTTGGTAAACGGGTGCAGTGACTTTGGTTTTCAAAACACAGTGGACCAACACCAGCAGATGACATTGCACCCCAAATCATCACAGACTGTGGAAACTTAACACTGGACTTCAAGCAACTTGGGCTATGAGCTTCTCCACCCTTCCTCCAGACTCTAGGACCTTGGTTTCTAAATGAAATACAAAACTTGCTCTCATCTGAAAAGAGGACTTTGGACCACTGGGCAACAGTCCATTTCTTCTTCTCCTTAGCCCAGGTAAAACACCTCTGACGTTGTCTGTGGTTCAGGAGTGGCTTAACAAAAGGAATACGACAACTGTCGCCAAATTCCTTGACACGTCTGTGTGTGGTGGCTCTTGATGCCTTGACTCCAGCCTCAGTCCATTCCTTGTGAAGTTCACCCATATTCTTGAAGCGATTTTGCTTGACAAGCCTCTCAAGGCTGCGGTTCTCTTGGTTGATTGTGCATCTTTTTTTTCCACACTTTTTCCTTCCACTCAACTTTGTTAACATGCTTGGATACAGCACTCTGTGAACAGTCAGCTTCTTTGGCAATGAATGTTTGTGGCTTACCCTCCTTGTGAAGGGTGTCAATGATTGTCTTCTGGACGACTGTCAGATCAGCAGTCTTCCCCATGATTGTGTAGCCTAGTGAACCAAACTGAGAGACCATTTTGAAGGCTCAGGAAACCTTTGCAGGTGTTTTGAGTTGATTAGCTGATTGGCATGTCACCATACTCTAATTTGTTGAGATAGTGAACTGGTGGGTTTTTGTTAAATGTGAGCCAAAATCATCACAGTTAAAAGAACCAAAGACTTAAACTATTTCAGTCTGTGTGCATTGAATTTATTTAATACACGAGTTTCACAATTTGAGTTGAATTACTGAAATGAACTTTTCCACAACATTCTAATTTATTGAGATGCACCTGTATATTAGTTTTTAAATATTTCTATTTTTCTTGTCAATATATTGACAAGGCGGATATTCTTCAAAAATTCACCTTATGGGTTCCATGGAGTAAGTTGAAACAACTTGAGGGTGAGTGAATGTCTGTTTTTAACAAATGTAATGTTGTTAAGGTTAACGAAAAACAGACTCTGTAATATAGAGACACAGAACAACTGCAAAAAACAAGCTGGACTGAGGAAAACGTCTTTGATGTGCTCAGTGAAGATGTGTACTGTGAAGGGTGTCCTTAACGCAAATGTTCTGGCTATTAAAAAGTTCAGTCAGGCAGTCTTTCTCTGGATGAGAGATAATGAGTCTTCAACTTTGACCTTTGACTAGTTGGACTGTCTGTGTGCTGAGCTGTTGGGGGGGAAAGAGGGGGTGGGTCATCCAATTACCGTAATTGGCCACTTAGTGAAGCTGTTGCCCGTCATAAAACACGGAGGGCCATTTATCTCCTCAACAAAAGATGTGTCATTGAACAAAATAACATCTCATCAACTTTCAGTCGCACAACATTCTTTGAAAACCCTCATCATAAATACAATCTCTGAGGGAATCATGCCTCAAAGGCTTCTGAAAAGCAGATAGCTCTCTTGCAGCAGTGCTTTTCAAGTAAATATGAGCCGTAATGAAGGGATACTGGGACTCGTCACCTGTATCGATCGGAAGGTGACTTCAACAAATGCTCCTGTCATTTCTGATTTTATAACACATGACAGTGATGTGTGAGGCTTTGAGTAGCAGGCTTTTGAGTAAAGACAAATTAGTATTACCAACATTTCAAAAATAATTTTCCACCATTTTGTCCTGCTGCATCAAATCGAAGTGTTTCAATGCGCTCAGTTCGCTGACTAATGCTATAGGCAAGAAATTTTTTTGATTAATCAAACCCTTAAATGAGATTTCCAAATGTCCTAGATGGCTGAGAGCTGAATGATTGCTTGCGTGGCTGTGTAAGTCTCCTCTTGCCATCAATATTCATGCACAGTGATTCATTATTCAGATTGCAGAGCACAGAGAGTTCAGAGGCATGTTGATACAGATTTGAGGCATTCATAAGAGTGGCACACCTGCGGAGACTCGACTAAAGACTAAGATTTACCCGGAGCCTGATGTTGCGGAGGCAGAAAACGCATTTTCGCCATGAAGTGCTCTTCTGGACACTGTGGGGGAAAAAAGAACAAAAACAACAAAACTGAAATTAGCATAACAGTTTTGGTAGCTGGTTGCTTTTAAACTTTGTAGTTGGCTAAATAAAATTTGGAGTGCAAACTGGTATTTCAATATCTTTAACTTTTATCTAAATCTCTACAGTTGATCACCATGTTAGTTTTGTGACGTTCCAGTTCATTAGACTGATTATATCCACTATTACTCAGCAAATATTGATTTTTGTAATAAATTTTAAAGGTATAATAAAGGTTATTTAAGAGGTCAACTCTACTGAGCTGAATAAAGAAAAAAAAAAGATTTATGAAACCTTATGAAAAATGTCTAAAAACATTTTTATATTTTAGGAGAACTGTTTTCATACATAACATAGTGCCAACATTTATTTATTGTTTTTATAAGCTAATTTTCTTCTGTCTCATTTACATAATCCCTTTCAGTCAGACACAGAGTTTTGGGATAAAATGCAGGCGGAATGGGAAGAACTCGCTCGCAGGAACTGGCTAACAGAGAATGAGCGACCACAGATTCCCTCTAACGTGTCTCCTTATGAAAAGGTAAAGAAAAAATTCAAACAAATAAAACATATTTATTTATTTATATAGATTTGCAAGAAGGGATGTGCCCGAATAGAGTGTTTTTAATCGGCCATATTGGCAGCACTAAACATAAACAATACCACTGAACCAAACGGAACTTGCAAATTTTGCTGATTATTGCTGCTGAAAATGGTCATTTTGTCATGTTTTGGGCTGTATTAGTCGGTCAGACCAGGAAAAGCATTTGGAATACTATCGACTGCCAAAAGTTATAACAAATGAAACAAAAGAGTGCAAAAAACTGAGGAACAAGAATTTCCAGGACAAGAATCTTGACAACATTTGTTCTTATCATTGGTCAAGTAGGTGAAATATTAGACTAATATCTTAATTAATACTGCCTGTACGTATCTTTACTACCTATTAACTTTAGTTTGTCAAACTATTCTGCCCTTTCCTGCTTACTAAATCCTTCTCTATATGATTTAGCAGCTTCCACACATTTTTTCTGTGCTTTAGACAGCATAAATTTGCAGAACAACGTATATACAGTAGCATGGGCACTGAGTTATGTTTCTGCCGGTGAGTGCTCAACCTTTTATTATATGTAACAAATTTTCACCGCTTTTTCTATGACTAAATAATAACTGGGATAAGTTATCATACACATATGCAGCAAATTTAATATTTTCAAATATTTAATTCCTAGTAATTAATTATACTGGGTTTTTTTCTAGAGTTTACTCCGCTGGATGGGGCATTTGATAAATTCACTACACAAAATATCTTGCGAAGTGAAACGCACGGACTGCAAATACATTATTTAGTAACCAACACACATTCTTTCTATGAGGGCTGTGCTTCACTACATAAAATGTTTTAATAAATACCTGTTTACAATAAGCACTTACTTGCGTGTACACAGGACAAAGTTTAAGGGCGCACACGTAATATCTGAGGGAGTGCAGAGCTATGATCTCTATATGGGAGAGCAAGCCCACTGCGAGCCAAGAGGTTCGGATCGGCGCCTTTGTTCAGTAGTACATTAACCATAGATATGTGAAGGCGCCCTGTGCAGTATTGTGGCATTTCGAATATTCACTGATTACTATGATGAATGACATCAAGTTGACCATTACAATATGGCGGATGGCTTACATATAGCAGCCCATAGAAACAGTCACAAATGAGGTATCTACATACATATCTATGACATTAACCATGCAATCAATGCTGTTGTTTACATCCGAGTATCTCCAATATGGCTGCGCATCCAGGTAACTGACCAAACTGTGACACAAGTGCAAACCCTCTATCCATCTTTTCTTCAGGAAGTAACGTATAACAACATTCAGAAAACGGTAACATTTTTTGCACTACAAACCAGTGTGTTCATAATAAAGATAAGACAGGATGCAGATGAGACAGGAAGCTGAACCCATAAAATTTACGAAATGGCCATGCCCACTCTTATGTGAAGAAAAAGGTGGATAGTGGATAGTATAACAAATAATGTGTTCTACAGAGGGACATGGTTGTAAAGGGACGTGTTTAGCCTGTTGCATTACAGTACATAAAATTTGACTTACCACTAGAGATGGCTCATACCATAATTTTGGCTTCGGTACAATACCAGAATGTAATACCTCGGTATCGATACTAAATCGATACCATACGTGACAAATAACCAGCCTCAAAAGATAAGTGAATTGAAAACAATTTAATATATATATAAATAATAATAATAATAATAACAGATTCATAATCTCAATACCTTTGTTTCAAACTGTAAACCTACAGGCAAATGTTGCTGTATTGTAAAGTGTTATTCTAACAGTCAACGTAATATTCAAAATCACGTTATTATTTCTTTCTCTCTGTTTACAGATTTCGGACTCGGATAGCCAAAGAAAAAGCATTAAATACAAATCTCACTCTCTCGCTCTCTCGGCTGCTTCGCGGTCGGCAGCGCGGCAGAAACATTCCCTTCATATTTTTGAAGATTTCTGATACTAAAATGTATATAGCAAAACTCTTGCTTAATTCAGATTCAATTCATATTCGATTGTATGAAATGCAGCTGCATATATTACGTGACCAAAACTTTACTAGTTCTAGCGTGACACGCACGTTGGAGCTGTCGTAACTTCTTATGTGTGTGCATTGATCAGTTGTGAATAAAAGTTAAAATTAAATCTGAATTTATGAATTATGAATGATGCACTCACCTGTCGATCTCTTAATTCTCTGAAAAGATCAGGATGTGCAAGCCACAAATAGCAAGATTTCACGTTATTTATAGCAACGCTTGCACATAGATGCAGTAAGGTCAGTTAGTTCACATTTATCGTCCATTTTGTATTTCACTTCTACTTTTCTCTTTATTTATTAATTTCGGGCGCGTTGATAGAGTTTTATCAGTTTGATCCAACACATTCTGTTGTCACATTTACCGGTTGCGCAGCAATTTGGGAAGCACTGCCACCTACAGGTGCACTTTGCAACAGCAGCGTATGAAGTACTGAATTGAGCAAAATTATGATATGTGACCATGGACCACAAAACCAGTCGTAAGTGTACATTTCTTGAAATTGAGATTTTTACATCATCTGAAAGCTGAAAAAATATGCTTTCCGTCGATGTATGGTTTGTTAGGAAAGGACAATATTTGGCCGAGATGCATCTATGTGAAAATCTAGAATCTGATGGTGCAAAAAAATCAAAATATTGAGAAAATCGCCTTTAAAGTTGTCCAAATGAAGTTCATAGCAATGCATATTACTAATCAAAAATTAGGTTTTAATATATTTAAGGTGGGAAATTTACAAAATGTCTTCACAGAAAATGATCTTTACTTAATATCCTTATGAATTTTGTCATAAAAGAAAAATCGATAAATTTAACCCATCCAGTGTATTTTTGATTACTGCTACAAATAAACCAGTGCAACATAAGACTGGTTTTGTCGTCCAGGGTCACATATGGTACTGTTTGAAATATAATATATACCGGTATTTTTCCAGTACCGGTATATCGCGTATCCCTACTTACCACATAAACAGAGTAAGGAGAGATGACTGATAGGACGATGGCGAATGATTTGCAGATCCTGAGCATCAATGACAAACATCTAATCTTGTAAAATGTGTGTACCCTGGTGAAAAAAACAGCATATGCTGGTTAGGTATGTTTTGATGCTGGTTTAAGATGGTCCTTTGCTGGTTTATGCTGGTCATGTTGCTGGTCAAGGACCAGCATAAACCAGCAAAGGACCAGCTTAAACCAGCACCAAAATATACCTAACCAGCATCCCAGAATCAAAACATACCTACCAGCATATGCTGTTTTTTTCACCAGGGTAGTGCACAGAGCATCGCAAATATCAAAAGCAAAAGTAAAAAATGCATTCAAAAGCAATTTCAGCACCCCTCATATTAATATGGCTTTTTGATGGCCTTAACTTACATACAGTTTAATTACCCAACGATATAATTGCGTGAGCATAAAGCATTGAAATACATTTTTACCTCCCATCTGGTATTTATTCCATTTAGGGGCACAGTACAGACGTCATTTCCTTTCTGAACACGGTATTCAGATTCAGGCACATTCCTATTATTGTTTTTTTTTTCTAATTTATTATTGTTACATTCAAGGTGTAAAACATTCACAAATTTTACTTATTTAAATTTACCAATGTGCAAAATCTGAATAAATTTTCCACTACATAATTATGCTCATTATTTCTTCCTCAGGGATACTACTTCCACACAGATAACCCTTTCAAAGACTGGCCAAATGCGTTTGAGGAGGGACTACGCAAGTCCAGAGAGGGAGACCTGCCTAATGCCGTACTTCTTCTGGAAGCAGCTGTGCTGCAGGACCCTCAAGATTCAGAGGTGAGCGAGTGGGCTTATAAAACAACAGTAAGCCAGGTACTTTCATCAAATCAGCGTCTGCACAGCTTGAAAACAGAAAGCTACATGTTCTGCCAATCAGACTACCGTCATACCTTTCCTACATACAGTGATAAGCGGTAGGTACATTCTTGCCCACACTGAACATTTTACAGATCATGGCATGATTGGCCAAGGCAGGGGGTTCCATGTTCTCACTAATTTTCAGTGAGAGCTCTGTGTTAGACACAGTACTTGACAGTGACTGATGGCAAACCATTAACACTCGTGTAACTGAGCAGGGTTCCCTTTTTCATACGATTTAATGATGTAATAGTTCAGTTACATCCCAGACAGGATTATCCCTCTTCTCCTGGAATCACCCCACCTCTAAATGATTGTGTTTCCAAAAAAGCTAAATGTTAACAGATAATACTACAAAGCAAATAGCATTTTGGGGATTTTGCTTCTGAAATATCGTAAGTACTGTACGATATACTTGTAAGTTAAGTGCGCAAGCTCAGCCAACCACATTAAGGTATTCTATTAACAAGGCTCGTTATTTTCCTTTGTATTCACAAACTGTGGCCTTGGCACGAGGGCTTTGAAATGCAGTTTCCTCCTACACGACAAGCCTATCTTCTAATAATTAGTCTTACTTAGTGTTTATAACCCCCCAAATGATTCACTGAGGAATCTAGCATAAATATTCAGTCACATAAATTATACTTAAACCAACATCCTAAATCTCAAATATTTGTCTAGCGATATTAGTACATCCAATGATTCATCGTCTTCAAGAAATGGCAACACAAATCCATTCAGTTCCTCACCAACATTGTGTTCTATGTCTGAGCCACAAGCCTTTGAAAATGAATCATTTCCCCCAGGTTAGCACTGTAGCTCCCGCACAATAGAAGCTCCTCGCCGGAGTCAAGGTGATAACCCCAATGCTCATTGTTCAATACCTATTTTCTTTTCAGGCTTGGCTGGTGCTGGGAACCACGCAAGCAGAGAATGAGAATGAGCAGGCAGCAATTGTCTCCCTCCAGAGGTAAGGAAGTATCCCTGCATGAATCATATGCAAATGATGGTTTACACAGAGCTGATTGGCTCGTAAAGTTTGAGTCATCTTCCCACTTAGGAGTGTTTATGGCAAAAATAAAACCATAGCAGGGTTACAATTGATTTTCTTTGTACTAGTACTGTATGTATCGTACATGAATGTACTGAAATAAACCTAAAAACCTCTCATCACCATCAATGTCAAGTCAAAATAAAGAGAGAGCTCACCCAAAAATGAAAATTCAGTCTGTAATTACTCACCTCATGTCGTTCCAAACCCGTAAGACCTTCTACGGAACACAAATTAAGATATTTTTGATGAAATCCGAGAGCTTTCTGACCCTGCAAAGACAGCAACGCAACTACATTCCAAGGCCAAGAAAAGTAGTATGTGTCCATGCGACATCAGTGGGTCAACCGTAATTGTATTTTTAAGGTTTTTCTTTTTTTTTTTTACAAACTTTTTGGGCCTTGAAAGTGGTAACTGTCTACGCAGGGTCAGAAAGTGCTCGGATTTTATCAAAAATATCTTCATTTGTCTCCTGAAGATGAATAAAGATAAATTAAAGTCTTACATGTTTGGAACGACATGAGGATGAGTAATGACAGAATTTACCCTTTAAGGTTAATGTTAGAGGAATTGTTCACCCGAAACTTAAAATTTGATTAAAATTTACTCATCTTCAGGACAGCCAAGATGTAGACGAATTTGTTCCTTCATCAAAAAATGTAGTATTACATCACTTGGTCACCAGTGGATCCTATTTAGTGAATGGGTGCCGTCAGAATGAGAGACTAAACAGCTCCACACGACTAAAGTCCATTAATTAACATCTTGTAAATTGAAAAGCTGCATGGTTTGTAATAAATAAATCCATCAGTAAGGCGTTTTAACTTTAAATTGTCGCTTCGGGACCAAATACAAGTCCATAATTTATAATAAAGCATCCTCCGGTGAAAATGCATCTCATGTTGTTTTCTCACATCAAAATCCACTAACATATTTGTTTAGAATTGTTTTTGCTCATAAACATATTTAACTTTTTTCACTGGAAAAGGCAATATTATGGAATGAGGACTTATATTTAGCTAGAAACAATGGTTTGAAATCTTAAAGGGGTCAGCGGATGCCAATTTTCCATAAGTTGATATGATTCTTTAGGGTCTTAATGAAAAGTCTATAATATACTTTGGTTAAAAATTCTTAATGGTAGTGTAAAACAACACCCTTTTTACCTTGCCAAAATCAGCTCTGCAAAAATCATCCTGTTCTGGTCGAGGTTGCTTTAAATGTTAATGAGCTCTGCTCGTGCCGCCCCTCTCTTCTCTCTGTGGAGTGACGAGCCTGTTTACTTTAGTCGCATTTAGTCGCGTTTAGCCGCTAAACTTGCTAACTAACACTTTATTAGGAAAGGCGATCGCAAAAATTCATAAAAAAACCCTTATACTCACTTCTGCTGTAAGTGAAGCTGAATCACGAATGATTCGCATGAACATAGACGGATATATGTAGATCGGGAGGTGCATTCCCTTCACAAACAAACGTAATCCACTGCATCTTCAGCAGCTCAGATGTCGGGAGTAAATGACGACCACTACGTTTATTATTACATCCAGCAAACCCAACACTTCAATCGCTCAATCGGAGATATTCTTGTCTAACTTACATCCCTGCTTCAGCATCGAAACAATGGAGGTCGGACTGTTAAAGCTGATTTAAGGCAGGTCTGAGGTAAGATGCTCATGTCAATCAACTATCGTGGGAGCGGCCTCTGTCGACGTATCTGTCGAGGCATCTGAAAATAGCTCGATTTGAAAATGGGGATATTATTTTTACAGATTAATTAAAAACCACTGCATGGATTTTTATCATTATAGGGTAGATTTGTACATACACTGCCAACACACATTAATGTTCAAACAACATGTAAAAGTGAACTTTGCAACCGTTACCCCTTTAATGATTATTTATTTATTACTATTCCTTTAATTCTTAACAGATATGGTATAAGAAATGAAAACAAGACCTTTCTGCCTGTTTGCTTGAGTGTTCAACACAGAGAGAAAGTTCAAACTGAAGAAGGCCTTGAATCGGACACCTCCATGTGGTTATCTGTGACACCAAATGAGACAAAGCTCTCTGCTGTGCCCTCTCCTGCTAGAGATAAAGAGCTACTGTAATAACCCGGTGATCCAATTAAAATTGCATTTCATAAGCACAGAGGCCTTTGGGAGATTACATTCATTTAGGATAGAACAGCCAGCCATAATCTCATACAATGTTCCTCGGAGCGACCGGGGTGAAAACTCCAATCTATGTGTGTTAATCACCAGTGACACTCAAAGCTGTGTTTTGGTACCATGTATCCGCATCACTTTTGAATAGAGTGCTTTTATAATGTCTGCCTCTATGATATTATCTAATATAATTTGCGATGTCATTTTAAAATGGTGTATCTGTGCTTGGACCACACAGTGGCTGCACACCAATTCACATCCTGTTCATCCGAAATAGTAGATTAGAACTAGTAGAGCCGAAATAAAGTAAAACTACATTTAAACTGTTTAACATCATAGTTAAGTTAAACTGCAGAACTTTGAATGTCTTTTTTGTCTCTCTTTCGATAGCTTTGGGAATGTGACATCAAAGCTGCCACACAAGTTTCTTAAATATACTATACTTAAAGGAGAAGTTCACTTCTAAAACAAAAATTGACAGATAATTTACTCACCCCCTTGTCATTCCAGATGTTTATGTCTTTCTTTCATCAGTCGTAAAGAAATTATGTTTTTTGAGGAAAACATTTCAGGATTTCTCTCCATATAGTGGACTTCAATGGTGCCCGCGAGTTCGAACTTCCAAAATGTAGTTTAAATGCAGCTTCAAAGGGCTTTAAATGATCCCAGAAGAGGAATAAGGATCTCATCCAGCAAAACGATCGGTTATTTTCTAAAAAAAAATACAATTTCTATACTTTCTAACCACAAATGTTCGCCTTGTCTAGCTCTGCGATGCACATGCGTACTCTGTGCGCTCCAGTTTAAGACAGTTAGGGTATGTTGAAAAACTCCCATCTTATTTTCTCCTCCAACTTCAAAATTGTCCTACATTGCTGTTTTACCTTTTTTTTTTAAAGGGCATTTGATCTTTGCAAGTTTACTTGGGTCAGTACTTCTGCAGCAATGTAGGATGATTTTGAAGTTGGAGGAGAAAATAAGATGGGAGTTTTTCAACATACCCTAACTGTCTTGAACCGGAAATCACAGAGTACACGCATGTCATCCAAGATGTTCATGTCTTTTTTTCTTCAGTCAAAAAGAAATTAAGGTTTTTGAGGAAACATTCCAGGATTTTTTTCTGTATAGTGGATGTCAATAGGAGCCAACAGGTTGAGGGTCCAAATCGCAGTTTCAATGAGCATTTGAGGTTAAAAAGTATATGAATTGTATTTTTTTTAGAAAAATACTAATCGTTTTACTAGATAAAACCGTTTTTCCTTGGCTGGGATCATTTAGAGCCCTTTGAAGCTGCATTTAAACTGCATTTTGAAAGTTCAAACTCGCGGGCACCATAGAAGTCCATTATAAGGAGAAAAACCCTGAAATGTTTTCCTCAAAAAACATAATTTCTTCACAACTGAAAAAAGAAAGACATGAACATTTTGGATGACAAGGGAGTGAGCAAATTATCTGTACATTTTTGTTCTGGAAGTGAACTTCTCCTTTCAATATACTTGCTGAATAAAGTATTAATAATAAATCTCAAATTAAAATGCGTTTAAATAAATTAACCTCAGGTTTACAGATCATAAATGTTCAAATTACTTCATTTTGTTGTTTAAAGCTCCCAAAATGCAGACTGGAATTTGCCTATAGTAGTGTGTTCCTCAAAAAGTGTGTTCCTGTGAACTGGGACACAGCCGGCATCTTATTGGGGCAGGAGGGTTGGGAGGGGATGAGTGTACTTTTACCTAAATCTGATTAGATCAGATCAGATTAGAACTGAAATTTCTGATGGATGTAGCAGATAAATCATTAGCAGTGTGCACTGCTTTTGTTTTAATGGACAGCAAGAGAAATGTTTTTACTGACTCTCATAAAGACAACCTAGTAAAAGGCTTTATTTGGCATCATTACATTTCCATTTTTATTCTTTAATGAACAATATCCAGATGTCACCCTCGCCGTGTTTTGTCTTCCGCTTGTAAAACAGGAACGCGACTTCCATCATAAACTGAGCAAATTATTTATTTGAGTTTTCTGGAATATGTTTACATGGTCTCCATGCATACACATAAGATGACACAAGTATTCGCCCATGAATTAAAACCAGCACTAATCAGGAAGCATCTGCCTCTCATTATGATGGCAGACAGCTAATTAGTGTCCATCAAAAGCAGCGGTTCTTTAGATGCTTCCCTGTTGTATGTGTGTGCAGGTGTCTGGAACTCCACCCCAACAACCTCCAGGCCCTCATGGCCCTGGCAGTGAGCCTGACCAACACGGGCATGAGGCAGGAAGCGTGTGAGGCGTTGCTGAGCTGGATAAGGCACAACCCTAAATACAAGCATCTTCTGAAGAGCCGCACACACCTGCAGGCCTCACCCAGTTCACGGAGACCATCCTACCCCTCCACAACAAGCTGGTATGATTACAAATAAATGCAGTGCTATGTGATTAATATGCAGCAGCCCCAAAAATTGTCATTTTATTACAGTAGCAACAAAGTATTAACAAACATGTTGAAAACAAATTAAGATAGCCCTTTCAGATCTGGGAAGTTTTGGACATTTTTCCACTTACTTTCAGCCAAAAAAAGTTTTTTTTAGAGGATGTATGATGTCAGTCGCCCACACACACACACACACACACACACTGCCAGTCAAAAGTTTTTGAACAGTAAGGTTTTTTATGTTTTTTAAAGAAGTCTCTTCTGCTCACCAAGCCTGCATTTATTTGATCCAAAGTACAGCAAATTTAACAGTAAATAAATAAAAAAAAAATCGTTAAAATGTAATTTATTCCTGTGATTTCAAAGCTAAATTTTTAGCATCATTACTCCAGTCACATTACCCTTCAGAAATTATTCTAATATTCTGATTTGCTGCTCAAAAACATTTATTATTATTATTAGGTTGACAACACCTGAGTAGATTTTTTTTAAGGTTTCTTTGATGAATACAAAGATCAGAAGAACAGCATTTATCTGAAATTATCTGAAATCTTAATCATCACTTTTGATCATTTAAAGCATCATTGCAAAATAAAAGTATTAATTTCTATAATTTCTTTCCCTCAAAATAAAAAAATAAATAAATAAATATACTAACTCCAAGCTTTTGAATGGTATAATGTATAATGTTACAGCTTAATGTTAATGTTAAGCTTTTTATTTCAGATAAATGCTGTGGATCTTTCTATTCATCAAAGAATCCTAAAAAACAGTTGTAAATATTAGTAAATAAATAACAGAATAAATTAGTAAGTAAATAATAATAAATGTTTCTTAAACAGCAAATCAGCACATTAGAATGATTTCTGAAGGATCATGTGACACTAAAGACTGGAGTAATGGTGCTGAAAATTTAGCTTTGATCACAGGAATAAATTACATTTTAAAATGTATTCAAATAGAAAGCAGTTATTTTAAATAGTAAAAATATTTCACATTACTGCTGTTGCTGTATTTTGGATCAAATAAATGCAGGCTTGGTAAGCAGAAGAGACTTCTTTAAAAAACATTAAAAACAAAAATCTTACTGTTCAAAAACTTTTGACTGGTAGTATATATAGTTTTTTAGATAGATAATTGGCAGGAAGTATCTTATGCTCACCAAAGTTGCATTTATTTGATTAAAAATACAGCACTATTGTAATATATTATTTCAATTTAATACTTCATTCTTTAAGGTTACGTTATTTCAGAAAACATTCTAAGATTGTTATTTCTTTGCTTAATTATTATCACTGCTCAATTTTAATGTGACTATTATTTAATAATAATCTTTATTTTTTTATACCAACCCACATTAACCCCCCTTCCTCAAACTCCACCCTATTTTAATGAAAAAGGCTGAAAAAGTAAACATTTCATTCTAAAACCTCAAACAATAAAAACAATCCAAACTATTTTTATGTCCTGCAAACTTTTATATTTGAGACTTCTAACTTTTACTGTCGCCTCAAGAGGATGATGATCATGTATTTTAATGACTTTCTCAACTCGACTAAACTGCCAGGTTTACAACTGAACTTTGTGTTTCAACCATCCCTATTCTCCCCTGCTTGTAGCTCTTCAAACCCTCCTAAATGGAATATTTTTGGTACCAACAATTTAAATCTCTCTCTAGAGAGCCCCTTTCCCTTTCTCTTAGCTATTAAATGACACATTTTGATGATGTTGCTGGTAGGGACATCCCTGAAGGACAACGCCTCTGAGTCTCTCAGCTCTCTCTCTCTTTATCTCCAGCCCCCTGCTGCCCGAGGTGAAGGAGCTGTACCTGGAAGCCGCCCAGCACAACTCGGACATGATCGACCCAGACCTGCAGACAGGGTTGGGAGTGCTGTATAACCTCAGCTCCGAGTTCAACAAAGCAGTGGAAGCCTTCAATGCAGCGCTGTCAGTGCGGCCGGAGGTAAATCCCTCCTCAGTGACAGACAAACTGCGGCTAAATCATACAGCAACGCTCCCTAAAGGCAGAGGGCAAAGGGAAGAGGGAGAAAAAGTCACTGGGGCTTAAAAAGTGTCTCCAGAATCTTTGAAACAGTTCATTTGAAACTTGAGGGGAGCTTTACCATTCATGAGCGCTGATTCTAGGACCCTGTGGGTCACCTTGTCGACGATTGATGCTTGCTAAGCCAAATTCTGTCCCCCTGTGTAGACTGCATTTACACTCAATCGAAAATCCTCCCCATCTGCTTGACTTGGTAATGTCTGCTTGCCTGCTGGGGGGCTCAGAGCGTGAATACGATGAAAGATAATGGCAGTGTGGATGTGATACCGGGCTCTTTGTGACATTAGGAACTAGGCAACTTCTTTGTACTTCTGTTTTATGCAGTGTCACTGTACTTAAAGGTCATATTTTATCCCTAAAAGAAAGAGAGCAGATCATATCTTAATGGTATTAAAAATCAGTCGCATGTAACTGCATAATCTTTCAAGCGCAGAGCGACAGTTATTTTGATCCGTGACACTGAGCCGGAGGGGATTTTTTTTGCCGTTGGTGTGTACAGGACTACCTGCTGTGGAATCGGCTGGGGGCGACGCTGGCTAATGGAGATCGCAGCGAGGAAGCTGTGGAGGCCTATACCAGAGCCCTGGAGCTGCAGCCCGGCTTCATCCGCTCACGATACAACCTCGGCATCAGCTGCATTAACATGGGCGCTCACAGGTTTGTGGAAGGGTTGGACTTGACCTGAAAATTATGTAAAATATATCCCCTAACTTTTTGTTTAAATTCTTTGATCCTGAGGTTCTGTCGGAATAAATGCAACATAGTAAGAAAGCATTTATTCCTTGATTTATGGGTGTTTCTTCAACTGCTGGTACTTTTGTGTCCGCAGGGGTTGGTTTTTAAAGAGGCTTCTTGTTTGTAATGAGGGTCACATTAAATGCCTTCAAAATTTATTTGTGCTACTTTACAAATGCGTTTATGTGTGGATTTTATTTTACTCTTGGCCCAAACTCAGAATTTTAAACTTTAAAACAAGAAACTTCTTTATAAAATGATTAATAATTGAAGTTTAATTACAAAAATACTCTATGAGCCTAAAGTTTGAGCATTACAGTATGTACAAGACTTATAGTCAGATAGATAGATAGATAGCAAAAATCAAACTTTTGATATTTATTGTGTGAAATATTTTTATACAATTTTAGACAAATTACTATGGACTCCCATTTCCGCCACTGAATAAAAAATAAAAAGTTTATTTATTTATTTTTTTTTTACTTTTTTTATAGTTATAAAGTTTATAGTTATTAAGTCAGAATTGTGAGATATTAACTCGGAATTCTGAGAAATTAAGTCAGAATTGCGTGATATGAACTCGCAATTTTGATAAATAAACTTGCATATATGCATAAGTCATATATAAACTCACAATTCTGGCTTCATATCTCGCAATTTACTTTTGTTTCCTCAGAATTTTGAGTTTATATCTTGCAACTGTGACTTTGCAATTGCAAGTTATTAAAGGAGAACTCCACTTCCAGAACATCAATTTACAAAAAAACTTGCTCACCCCCTTGTCATCCAAGATGTTCATGTCTTTCTATCTTCAGTCATAAAGAAATTATGGTTTTTGAGAAAAGGACTTTTTTTTTTTTCCATATAATGGACTTCAATGGTGCCCCAATTTTGAACGTGCAAAATACAGTTTAAATGCAGCTTCAAAGGGCTCTAAACGATCCCATCCATGGAAGAAGGGTCTTATCTAGCGAAACGATGTCATTTTTTTCTAAAAATAAAAATTTGTATACTTTTTAAGCACAAAAGCTCATGTAGCACTAGCTCTGGGATGCGCATCCATGATGCTTACGTACTGCGGAACACATCGAAAGGTAACACGTGACAGGCAGAACCACAAACCAAGTGTTTACAAAGCGAACACGCAAAGACTAAGGAATTGGAAGTAAAAAGTCATATGCTGTTTAGAAACAAAAAGGTACCACAATGTCGGACGATTCTGAAGTTGTAGGAGAAAATGAGATGGAGTTTTTCGCCATATCCTACCTTTTTGAGCCGGAGTACACAGACCACAGACGATGAACTTAGACGTGACTCCATAGTACACAGCGTCGTGGACGTGCATCCCAGAGCTAGTGCTACATGAGCTTTTGTGCTTAAAAAGTATACTAATTTTTATTTTTTAAAAAAAATGACAGATCGTTTCGCTAGATAAGACCCTTCTTCCGCGGATGGGATCGTTTAGAGCCCTTTGAAACTATATTTAAACTACATTTTGCAAGTTCAAAATCGGGATACCAATGAAGTCCATCATATGGAAAAAAAATCCTGAAATGCTTTCTTCAAACACCATAATTTCTTTACGACTGAAGACAGAAAAACATCTCGGATGACAAGGAGGTGAGTAAATTATTTGTAAATTGTTGTTTTAGAAGTTGAGTTCTCCTTCCAGTCAGAATTGCAAGATACAAACTCGCATTTGCAGGGAAAAAGTCAGAATTGCGATATATAAACTCACAATTCTGACTTCATATCTTGCAATTTTTTTCTCAGAATTGTGAATTTTTATCTCGCAGTTGTGACTTTTTCTGACAATTCTGAGAACATATTAGTCTTTTTTTCACCTCAAAATTGGACTTTAACTCACAGTTGCATGTTTATATCTCTCAACTTTGAGGAAAAAGTCGAAATTGTGAGAAAAAAAATTTAATTACGAGATATAAACTCGCAATTGCGAGACAGAAAGTCAGAATTGCGAGATACAAACTCATATTTGCAGGAAAAAAAAGTCAGAATTGCAAATGTTTTTCTTGCAATTCGGACAAAAAAGTCAGAATTCTGACTTTACATCTCGCAATTCTGACTTTATAACATGCAAATTACTTTTTTCTCAGACACGCTATAACACGCTATAACACGCTATTGTGAGTTATTAAGTCAAAACTGTGAGATATAAACTCGCGATTCTGAGAACATATCAGTCTTTTTTCCCTCTCAGAACTGGACGTTAACTCACAAAAGCAAGTTTATGTCTCTCCATACTGAGGAAAAAAGTCAGAATTGCGAGAAACAAACTGTTTATATCTGGCAATTCTGTCTTTAATTCTCAGAATTGCAAGATACAAACTTTCCACACACTTTATAACTCACAATTGCAAGCTGATGTCTCAGAATTTAAGGCAAAATGTCAAAATTGCAGGTTTGTATCACATGATTCTGAGGAACAAAATTGTGAGATAAAAAGTCCCAATAACATGCTTTTTGGTTATATATAAATATATGTTATAAGGAGGTAAAATATAAAAACGGGTAAAATCACTTTTGAACAATGTTTGTATTGTTCATGATTTCCAATCAAACAGTAATTTAGTCAGTTATGTGAAAATATTATTTAATTTCATGCTTTAAGCATATAATTTAAGCTTTAATTTAATGTTTTGTGCATATAATTTAAACTATAAAATCAGTCTTAGCAAAACAAATGAGCCTGCCATTTTATTGCAAAAATGTGTCCAATTTTCAACATTATTTTCTACCACATAATTCTACTAAACACAATGTATAATTAAAAAAAAAAAAATATGTGTTGGAAATGTTCACCTCATTAACTACACCTATTTTTTTTTCTTTGATGTACATATGTCCACTGTTGTTAAGAGGACAAAAAAAAAACAGTAAAAATATTTCCTGAATGCCCACAGGGTCAAAAGAGTCCATATTTGTAAAAACACTCTTTTTTTATGTATTTAATTATTTATTTATTGCAGGGAGGCAGCCAGTAATTTCCTGACAGCTCTAGGTCTGCAGAGGAAGAGCAGGAGTCGGCAGCTTTCGCACCAGGTCATGTCTGGAAACATCTGGGCGGCCCTGCGGATAGCACTGTCCATGCTAGACCAGCCGGAGCTCTTTCAAGCTGCTAACATAGGAGACCTGGACTTACTCATGAAAGCTTTTAACCTGGATATGTGAGCGAGGATACCCTTTAACCATGGCAAATATCCAAAGTCCTTTACGAGAAGAACTTTGTCAGAACAGCAACCTTTGTTTCGCAGAGCACCTTTACATTCCTGAGAACTGAGTGCTGAATGATACTATTTTTGCACATCAGTTCACGATTACCCTAAAGAGCACAATGCCGGGCGAAGATTGTAAGCGAAGTATGCCTTAGAGAAAATATCAGCTAGACCTGCAATGTAACAGTGGGAACTGGAGGAAAACTCGATTTGTCTCGTAATCCTGCAATTGGTGAGAGGAACGCAGACTGTAAATGTGCAAGAACAACACTGACTTCACATTAATGACTTGATTAGACATGTACTGTACTGCGTAGACTTCATGTATTGGTTCGATTGCACTCTTTATTTGAGATGGTGGGGTTATTAGAGATTTCGGTGGCACTTAGTTCAACCCTGGACACTCCTCACCTGATCTCTGCTGCATCATCCCCTTTATTTCCTGGAGCTTGCAGACCAGATTAAAAAGCCTTACTTATCTTGCATGTAAAATAAATAATTGAGATGTTATCGGTATGATATCAGATAAAAGCCATTCCTTGCCATACTTTGACCTCTTAATGTAGAAGTCTACGTTCCATCAAGGGTTTTTGTGAAACATACCACATCTTTGCAATGTTACGCTGATTGTTTTACAAAATTTGATGCAGGGAATTCAGAAATACTGCCCCTTTTGCCAGAAATATCAGCCTGGGATTGACAGGAAAACTAGAAAGCTGCCCAAAATATAAGCCAAACTATTTGTGAGCTTCACAGTTTTATACCCTAATATTGTTGTTGTTACTCATATTACTTGTTATGGTTCATATCCAGCTTGCATGATGTTTTATTTTGCTCATCAGTGTGAACACGCAAGTGCTTAATGTTGCATACGCGCTTTAAGAAAAGTACATTTTAAAATGCTATGCAAACTATAGATTTTTTTTCTTCATGCAGCTGGAAGCAGAAGAAAAGCCTAAGCACCAGAAAGCTTTACTTGCTTTGTCACTTTTTGTGTTTGAAGGTAAAAACTGGTAGGTAGAAAGTATAAGATCTGGTAATATCGTCTAGATGGTGTGTTGTACTTTAAGACTACATCTACATTAATCCAGATACATTTGAAAATGCATCTTTTTCTATCAATGCTTATTCTAAGCTTATGCGTGAGACTTCTGTTTCATTATCCACTATAGAGTGTTTTTCGTCAGCACTGAACGTAAACAGCGTCATTGAACCGAACAAAACTTGCATATTTTAATGATTATTGCTGCTGAAAATGGTCAATTATTGTCATGTTTTGAGCTGTACTAATTGGTCGGACCGGGAAAAACATTTGGAGTATTACAGACTGTCAAAAGTTAGAACAAATCATGGAGAAGAGTGCAAAAAAACTGCTGTGGCTGGCCAAACTGAACCAGATTTTCAGGGCAAGAATCTTGACAACATTCGTGTTTGTTCTTATCATTTCCAGTCAGGTAGGTGAAATATTAGGCTAACATCTTAATTAATACTGCTTGTACATATCTTTACCACCTGTTAACTTTAGTTTGTAAGTATTACGCCCTTCCTGCTTAATAAGTCCTTCTCTATATGATTTAGCAGCTTCCACACATTTTTTCCGTGGTTTAGACAGCATAAATTAGCAAAACAAGGTATTCAGTAGTACATTAACCGTGCAGACATTGCTGTTGTTTACTGCTGGTGCTGTTTTTGTACTGTGAAAACACCTTTTTGAAAAGTGGATACATTTTACATTTAGGTTTTTGTGTTTTAATGTGAAATGTGAAAACAAAAGTATTCGAAAATGACATGTTTAACGTTAGCCATGTGACACATATTCATTCAAAGCGGAACTAAGCCATTTTCTGTGAATGTGCGAGCATTCACATGTGCAGTAAATGGTAAAACTGTTTGCACTACAAACCAATGTATTCATAAAAAATACGTTAAGACACCAGTTTGCAATATACAGCAGCAAAACGAGCTGTTTTGTACAGCTATAATAGCTAGACGCGGAGACCGGAAGCGAGAGCCATTAAATTTACAAACGGCCGCGGCCGCTCTTACGGAAAAATAAGGTGAGTATATCTGTGATATCTAAATATGAAAAACGCACTCACCCTCGTGTTGTTCCAAAACTGTATGAGATTCTTTCTTCTGTTTAGCACAAAAGAATTCGGTATTTCAAAGAATGTAGGTAGCCAGACAGTTGACTGTAGCCATTGAATTCCATAGTATTGTTTCAGTGAGGATCAGGGTTGCCAGGTTTTCGCAACAAAACTCGCCCAAAACAAGCCCAATCGTGTATCGAGGAGGACCACCGTTAAAAATCGCGTTCCGGGGAATAAAATACACGTTTTTTTTGTCGGGGTTCACCTGGTAAAATCGTATTTCACGGGCTAAATATGACGTTATTGGGGTCGCTTCAACCCGCGGACATTAAAAAGTCGCCACAACAGTGTTGAAGTACCCCAATTCCGTGAAAAAACCGCGGACTTGGCAACACTAGAGAGGACGACAAACGCCACTGTGTACAGTGTGTTTTAAAATGAAAACGGCATTTTTAAATGTATCTGGATTAGTGATGACATAGCCTAAGTAACGTTTGTTATTTTGCGGATCCAGCTGAGTTTTTGTTCGTAGCATCATGTATTTTCATTATTCCCGCCTATTTCAAGAATTTATTTAAGAAACTAACTCAACGAAAACGCATGCAAAGCCATTCAAGCACCCTTTCTAAAGTGTTATTAATTTATTAATTGTTACTATATTTATTTAATTACTGCTCTGTGTATTTATTTTATTATTCTGTATCTGAATCTATTTGGAAAGTCCTGTATATGCTCATCGATACAGTTAGAACAGGCTTGTGCTTTGTAGCTGAATGTTACAGTAGATACTGTAGATCCTCTCTCATGCCTGAGGCCAAACCTCCCCTTTTCTAGAACTTTGTACAATCTCAGGTGTGATTGTCTAGATGAATTCATGCTCCAGAAGTACTCCTGATGTATGATCGCATGCCGAATATACTTATTTTTGAATGCTGTAGATTTATTTATATGCATGACCTTGACATGCCTATTTTAATCTATACCCTTCATTTCTATGACTTATATATCACTGTAATCACAATATTTTGCATTTCAAAATATATATTGATCTGAAGAATATGGCATATAAACTGTAAAATATCTACAAACAAGCAGTTTTTGCAATGCAGTGAGTAATCTCAACAAGACCTTCTTTATAGTCACTTATATTACTATTGCAATAGCCAGATTTACTAAAGCCTTTAGAATTAGATACTCAAATATATATGTTATGCATCATTCAGAGCTGCGTTTCTGAATTTGTACATGCAAACCTTCTGAATGTTTGCCGTAGGCTTTATTAACTCTGGCCCAATATTTAAAAGATAGATGCATATACAAAAGTTATCTTTTAAAATAAAATATTGGAATAGAGTTTGTATGCCTGGTTGTTGCTGGTTGTTGCATTCAGCTCAAAAAGAAATGGTTTCACGGCTGAAATCTCCCATTGCCATTCTGGCATCACCAAACATGAAATGGCACAAAGAAACAATTGTGGATTTTATTGAACAATCCAAACATGAGTCACAAGTATGTTTGAACAGATTTCGAATGAGGATTCCCACATTTGCCATGTTTGTGTTTCTAAACAATATATGGATCAGAAAATCCATTAAAAAAAACTTATAACAAACAAGTGGGCAAGATTGTATGGTAACTACAGAATTGGCACACTTTTTTGCAAAAAAAAAGAGAGATCAACAATAAAAACGTACCACTTGACCTTCAGTTCCATGAAAAACAGAACCCGCTAAAGATCAATAATATATTGCAAAATGTCAACTGACTAACCTCTGAATTTTAGTGCACATACTGAAAAAAATAAATCAAGGCATGTTTGAGAAAGGTGGGGTAAAAGCAGCCACTTTCACACCCAATATAGAGACAAAAAGGTTGGAAAGAAAAAAAGAGAAAGAAAAGCAAGAGGAAATGGGTATGAACATTCATTCAAAGTAAGAAAGAGAAGGAGAGAAAGAGTGAGAGAACCTCAGAGGGATAAGAAAGACACTGAACTCCCAACATAACAGGTAGTGCATGACAGAAATAAACATGACAGTACAATCTACAACAGAATGTGCAACATCCAGTTGAACTAAATCGAGATGAACAGGCCCCACCTCAGCCTGAGTGATATAATGTCGTAAAACAATGAATATCAAATTTGAATTTAGCACTAACATTCAGACTGAGGCTCACGGCGTAACAAAACACATTACATTCGGGGTTTGTTTGTTAATGATGTGCTTTTTCAGCAAATAAATGAGATGTCTAAGGTTTGAAATTGGTAAAGGGTGATGGAGGCAGAGCCAAGTTTGTCAGATATGTCGTAAAGCTTGAGAGCTTGAGATTTGGTAACACTGAGCACCAGTACATAGATGTATCTGAGATAGTTCTATGCATGACACTGCATATAATTCGCCTTTATATGCGGTATGTCATCACATATTGCTTAGGTAAGGGATAAAAATCGTTTTACATTCTTTGAGACTGGAAATCATTGAAACTGTCTTTTCCAGTCTTTAAACTGCAAAAGATAGGATCTTTTGCACTTGAACATTGCATGAATATGTGATATCGCTGCATTTTTTAGTCAGCTATCACAGACTGACTGAAAGCTATCATAAATGTGATAATATTGTACAAATGAAGTATTCTTTAAGCCATGCCAATAAATGAGGCTTGATGCTCTTGAATATGAAAAAAAAAAAACATAAAAAGTACAAGTTCACTATTTCCGCCATGAATAAAATATTTTAAAAAGTAATTGTGAATTTTTATCTCACAATTCTGACTTTTTTTTTCAGAATTGTGAGATATAATTTTGAAATTGTGTTATAAAGTCACAATTGCAAGATATAAACTCGCAATTCTGAGAAATAAAGTCGCAATTCTGACAAGGTCGCAATTCTGAGAAATAAGAATTGAGTTTATATCTCAAAATTGAGCGTTTATATATCGCAATTGTGAATTTATAACGCAAGATATTACGAGTTATCAAGTCAGAATTGTTAGATAAAAACTCACAATTCTAAGAACATATCAGTTAATCGCAAAAAAAAAAAGTTTTTCCTGGCATTCTGACTTTATTTCTGGCAATTGTGCGTTCATATCAAGCAGTTCTGAGAAAGTCAGAACTGTGAATATATCTTGTAATTCTGACTTTATAACTCACAATTGCGACTTTATATCTCACAATCTGACTTTATAACATGCAATTGCGACTTTATATCTCACAATTCTGAGAAAAAAGACAGAATTGTGAGTGTTATAGTCACAATTGTGAGATATAAACTCAATTCTGATATATGAAGTCGTAATTCTGACTTTTTTCTCAGAATTGATATATAAACTCACAGTTGCGTGTTATAAAGTCACAATTGTGAAATATAAACTCAATTCTGAGAAATTTAGTCGCAATTTTGAGTAATAAAGTCAGAATTGCAAAATATCACCTCGCAATTCTGACTTTTTCTCTCAGAATTGAGTTTACATATCGCAATTGTGAACTTGTAGCACAATTACGAGTTATCAAGTCAGAATTGTTAGATACAAACTCACAATTCTGAGAACATATCAGTTAACTGCGAGTTTTTCTTGCAATTCTGACTTTATTTCTGACAATTGTGCGTTCATATCAAGCAGTTCTGAGAAAGTCAGAACTGTGAATATATCTCGTAATTCTGACTTTATAACTCACAATTGCGACTTTATATCTCACAATCTGACTTTATAACATGCAATTGCGACTTTATATCTCACAATTCTGAGAAAAAAGACAGAATTGTGAGTGTTATAGTCACAATTGTGAGATATAAACTCAATTCTGATATATGAAGTCGTAATTCTGACTTTTTTCTCAGAATTGATATATAAACTCACAGTTGCGTGTTATAAAGTCACAATTGTGTAATATAAACTCAATTCTGAGAAATTAAGTCGCAATTTTGAGAAATAAAGTCAGAATTGCAAAATATCACCTCGCAATTCACCTCGCAATTCATATCAAGCAGTTCTGAGAAAGTCAGAACTGTGAATATATCTCGTAATTCTGACTTTATAACTCACAATTGTGAGATATAAACTCAATTCTGAGAAATTAAGTTGCAATTTTGAGAAATAAAGTCAGAACTGCAAAATATAATCTGACTTTTTCTCTCAGAATTGAGTTTACATATCGCAATTGTGAACTTATAGCGCAATTACGAGTTATCAAGTCAGAATTTTTAGATACAAACTCACAATTCTAAGAACATATCAGTTAATCGCCAGCTTTTCCTGCAATTCTGACTTTATTTCTGGAAACTGTTCATATCAAGCAGTTCTGAGAAAGTCAGAACTGTGAATATATCTTGTAATTCTGACTTTATAACTCACAGTTGCAACTATATCTCACAATCTGACTTCATAACATTCAATTGCGAGTTTATATCTCACAATTCTGAGAAAAAGTCAGAACTGCAAGTTTGTATCAAAAGTAGCAAAAGTCACAATTCTGAGAACATATCAGTCAATTGCGAGTTTTTATCTTGCAATTCTGACTATTTCTCACAATTGTGTTTATATCAAGTAATTCTGATATCTGACGATATCTCGCAATTCTGTCTTTATAACTCACAATTGCAAGTTTATCTGATTTTCTTCCCAGAATTATGAAATATAAACTCGCAATTGTGTGTTAAAGTCAGATTGTGAGATATAAAGTTGCAGTTCTAAAAAAATAAAGTCAGAATTGCGAGTTTATATCTCACAATTCTGTTAAAAATTCTGTCGGAATTGCATGTTTATATCACGCAATTCTGAGATAAAAAGTCAGAATTGTGAGATGAAAAATAGCAATCACCATTTTAAATGTTTTATTCAGTTGCGAAAACGGGCTCAGTACTTTTGCCTAAAGGTATGGAAACTGAACAAACTTTTGCTGCTGGGCCGAATAAACCTCTATTAAAGGAATAGTTCACCTAAAAATTAAAATTGACTCACCCTCAGGCCATCTAAGATGTAGATGAGTTTGTTTTTTCATCAAGACAGATTTGGAGAAACTTAGCATCCTCTGCAGTGAATGGGTGCCGTCAGAATGAGAGTTCAAACTGCTGAAAAAAGCATTACACACATCTCCAGTCCATCAATTAGTGTTTCTAGTCCATCAAGTAGAGTTTCTATTTCATTTCACAAGATGTTATTTGATGGACTAGAGTTGTGTGGATTATTTGTGAATTATTGTGATGTTTTTATCAGCTGTTTGGTGAACTCTCATTCTGACGGCACCCATTTACTGCAGAGGATCCTTTGGTGAGCAAGAGATGTGAGGCTAAATTTCTCCAAATCTGTTCTGATGAAGAAACAAACTTATCTCCATCTTGGACGGCCTGAGAGTGAGTCAATGTTCAGAAAATGTTTATTTTTGTGTGACCTTTTCCTTTAAGAATAAGTTGATGGTGCCACATACAGTATATGGATCAATCCGAATGCTAGAATATATATCTAACAGCAAACGACGACCTACCAAACAACATCCACAGTCCAGTATTTCAATAAACATGCCTGCTGACACTTTCCTGCGTGGGCATGATTCAAAAAACACGTTTTTGTGAAATAATCACATTATGTTTCGGATCGATTGCAGCTACCGTAAAATCCACTTAACATGATCTCTATTTGAAATCCGTTCTGACAGATGTTTTGTTGTTGAACAACTGTAAAACCCAAAGGATATGAAATGATCTACAGTGAGTACATTCGGCAGTAAAACATTTGTAATTGCAGGCACACATTATATTTTGAAAATACTGGCACAGGAGCTTAAAGTATTCAAAGAGAAATATAACAAATAATTTGAGAATATATTAGGAAAATAATCTGCATACCTAAAATTGCACGCACCCCACTGTACCTTTAAAGCAAACACGAGATGAACAAATAAACAGAACTCAGACGGATGACACACATTGGTTTCCCTGCTGGAGCGTTCTTGTGGTATGAGCGTCTGTGCGGGTCTTGGCAGGGATTGAGAGGTCCTCTCTCCATCTCATAGATGTAAATGCTTCCCTAGTTTCCAGCAGTGTCAGTGGTGCCCCACACACCTCTCTGGCCTAACGGCTGTGCATAATGTTGTGAAGGTCCAGATCTAGCAGCTTGACAGGCGCCGGTAAAAGTACATGTAGCCCAAGTCTTTAGGGGGCCTCTCTGACAAACATACTTTGTGGTCATTGTAAATCAGCCATCTAGGGAAGTAAAGTAGGGAAGAAAAAAGACATCTGAGTTTGAGTTATATATACATATATTTGAAGAGTTCAGATGCAAAACCAGCTAAAAGCCATCTCGGTCAAAAATGAGACGATACTGAGTGAATGCTCCTGACACATATTATACATCCATCAAATAATTTTACTTCAAACTCACTAAATTCCAGCCTCAGCCCAATCAGAAGTACCAGTACTTACATAGAAACGTACACAAAGTGGGCAGAAAGAAATGGTTATTTTAAAAAAAATCGTCAGATGGATTTAGAGGCTTTTGCATCTGAACTCTTCATATACACACACATATACAGTCATGTGAAAAAGTTCGGACACCCTATTGAATTTCATGGTTTTCTGTATCAGGACATAATAAAAAATTATCTGGTCCTTGGCAGGTCTTAAAATTTGGAAAATAAATCCTCAGATAAACATCATCACATGACATATCACACAGTGTCATTATTTATGTAAGAAAAATACAGCTAAGAGGGAAAGGCCATGTGTGACAAAGTTAGGACACCCTATGAGTCAACTGCCTGTAGCATCAATAACTTGACACATTCATTTTCTGTGTGACTTTATCAGTCTCTCACATCGTTCTGGAGGAATTTGGACCACTCTTCTTTTCAACGTTGCTCCAGTTTTTGGAGGTTTGTGGGCATTTGCTTATGCACAGCTCTCACCACAGCATTTGAGTCAGGATGAGCTCTGGACTTGGACTGGGCTATTGCAACACCTTAATTATGTTCTTTTCAGCCATTCTGTTGTAGATTTTCCGGTGTGCTTGGGATCATTGTCCTGTTGCAAGACCCAATTTTGGCACAACTTTAGATGTCGGACAAATGCCTTCGCATTTGACTCTAGAATACTTTGATATACAGAGGAGTTCATGGCCAACTCAATGACTGTGAGGTGCCCAGGTCCTGTGGCTACAAAACAAGCCCAAAACGATCAGCCCTCCTCCAGCATGCTTGTCTTTTGATATGAGGTGTTTGTGCTGATATGTTCTTTAGGTTTTTCACCAAACTTGGCGCTGTGCATTATGGCCAAACATCTCCATTTCGGTCTCGTCTGTTTAAAGAACATTATTCTAAAAGACTTGTGGTTTGTTCAGATGTAACTTTGCAGACCAAAACTGTGCTGCATTGTTTTTTTTATATAGAAGATGCTTTCTTTTGCCAAGCCTTCCAAACATGCCATTTTTGTCCCATATTTTTCTAATGATATTGTCATGAACTTTATCTTTTAACATGTGAACTGAGGCCTGTAGAGTCTGAGGTGTAGTTCTTGGGTTGTCTGCCATTTCTCTGAGCTTTACACGGTCTGATATTGGGGTGAATTTTCTGGGACGTCCACTCCTGGAAGGAGAGGTGTCTGTTTTAAATGTTTTCCACTTGTGAATAACCTTCAAATTGTTTGGAAATGGCCGTATTACTGTTCTCAGACTGGTGGCAACAACAATTGCTTCTCTAAGATGATTGCTGATGTCTTACCTCCTTGGCATTGTGTTAACACGCACCTGAAGACTCCAGACCAGGAAACTGCCAAAGCTTATGCTTTTATAGCGGCTTAGACTTGCTGATGATCAGTTAATCAAATGTGTTTGATTAGCAGTGCTTGACTGTGATTTACCCTCTTAATTCCAGTGGTAACAGTTAGGGTGTCCTAACTTTGTCACGCATGGCTTTTCCATTTTGGCTTTATTTTTGTTCAGTGAATAATGACACGGTGCAATTTGTCTTGTGTTGTTGTTCATCTGAGGTTTTATTTTCGAAATTTTAAGACCAGCCAAGGACCAGTTTTGTTTTAATGATGTCCTGATATGGAAAACCATGGAATTCAATAGGGTGTCCTAACTTTTTCACAAGACTGTATATGCACTTTCAGATTTTATAGTTATTCATTACAATTTTTTTCCTGTTAAATTTTCCCCCTAATAATTACATTTTCAAATAAAAAATGTACAATTATAAAATGTCAAAATCATTATGTTTTGGTAATAATTCAAATATTTTTATCTTTTAAATAATTTTACCATTTATAAATGGTTACAAATTATGAAAGTATACATTTATGAAGTATTTGTCTAATAATATAATGTACAATTTCTATTTTATATTTATCGCTTTAAAATTTTAATTTTGTAATTTTAAACATTTATACTTTTTATTAATCAAAGCAAATATAAAATAGGAAAATTTTTTAAACAAAAAATATATGTGAAAGTTATGGGAAATACGTTTTTTTTTAAAAATTGTTGTGTATATATATATATATATATTTTTTTTTTTAAATTACATATAGTTTTATTATCTTTTAACATTTATAAATGTTTCAAAATCATTTATACTCATTCACTTTCTTATAATTACATTTTTAGTGTTTGTGTGTGTTGTGTGTGTATGTGTGTGCACACATTTACATTTATAGTTATTCATAATTTTTTTCAATTACATTTTTTCCTTAATAATTACATAATAATTTTTAGTAATTCAAATGTTAAATATTTTTGCATTTTAAATTATTATAATAAAATGTATTAAAATTAATAAAATTAAATATTTATATTTATATTAATAATTTTAAAATGTAACTAATTTTTACAATTTGTGTAATTTTATTTTGAAACATTTGTACTTTATTTATGAATGTAAATATAAAATATATAAAATATGAAAATGTAATAACACATAAATATACTGTACATACAATATCTAATATAATCATAAAATAAAAAAATGTGTGTGTGTGTGTGTGTATATATATATATATATATATATATAAAATTTTTGTTTTTTACAATTTTTTAAACAAAAGTTATATGTGAAACAGTTATACTTTTTTTTTAAAAAAAAGTTTTTTTTTACATTTAAATATATTTTTATTTTATTGATCATTTTAACATTTATAAACGTTTAAAACATTTTTAAAAAACTCAATTTCCAAGAATTAATTTTTTTATTAAAATGAAATTCGTAATTTTAAACATTTTTAATTTATCTATGAATGTAAATGATATATGAAAATATATGATATATACAAATATACTGTACATACAATATATAATATAATTGTAAAATGTAAAATGTAAACATTTCTACAATTTTCTATGAACAATACAAAATATATATATATATGTATGTATATATATATATATATATATATGTGTGTGTAAATATATATATGTATGTATAATGTATTTTTTTAAAAATAATAGTTATATGTGAAACAGTTATACTTTTTTATTCAAAATGTGTTTTTGATATATATTTTTAAAACAATTAAATGTATTATACTTTCTTTGTCATTTTAGCATTTATAAATGTTTAAAAAAAATGTATACTCATTCACTTTCTAAGAATTAAATTTTTTATATTTTCTTATGTTATACATCATCTGAAGAACAATGGTTTTGTGCTTGCCGACAACAAATGATACTCTCTGCAATCAGTCCATCTACAATCAGTCTGATTGTAATCCACAAAGTGAATATTTGTAAATGAATAACACATTATAATCAGCATACCTGCCCTCCTTTTTGATATGACACACATAATGACCAGACATTGTGGATGTTCCCATGTGACTGATGAAGGCAAACAGTTCGTAACCTTTGAGAAAGAAAAAAAAAACAACATCAGCGTTGAAACATCAAACCAGCAATGTATGCAGACAGTGTAATCCTCAGTATGTGTTGACCGCTGTTTGTTATATTCGCTCAGTATTCTGTAAGCACTTACGCCCAGGTCCGTCTCTGACACGGGGGCTGGACAGGTCCTGATCTGGAGACAGCGAGGAGTCACTGTGGGCATTGGCGTTCGAGAAGCTGTTATCGTTCGGCTCCGTGTCTGCCGTGTCTGACATAGCCTCGCTCTCGTCCTCACAGTCTGGGTGTGTGAATATCCAGTCAAGCGCGCGCTCCAAGTTGTTGTTCTGTACACAGACAAGAAGCAGAAAATGTGACCTCATGATATTGTAACTCATTGTTCATTCATTGACAAAATACTCTCATCACTTGAGAACAAAAGCTTTAACTACACAGAGCAGTTTTTGTAAGTTACTAACAACCGAACTGGACAAAAAACACGGCAAGCTTTAATTTCACAAGAAAACACTGAACACCAAAATTATGTCCTCAGGCAAAGAGCCATTTTTAAATTGCTCAGACTAGTCGAAAGTCCTTCATTTAACTGAGGTCATTCTAGCGTGGTCAAAAGACTCATTTAGGCATAGGCACTAATCTGAAATAGCGCCGTGATTCACTGCAAATGCCAGCACTGAAAGCAAATGTGGCCTGACGCCCTCATCTTTTCCTGGACAAATGTGAACGACGTAGGTTGAAGACGTCCACTTGTTACTGCGCTATTATTGGCTGCTTGAGAGCCTATTTTTACACACGCACACACACAACACACACATGCACAGACATGAAAAACACCATCACAATGTCTAAAACACAAAGAGAAATATTTAAAAACAAGCAGGTCCTACTATGAAGGAATAATGTTCAAACACTCAACTAGAGCTTCATGGGACAAGAAGATCTGAGAGGTTAGACTAGGTTATACAGTTCATTAAAATAGAACTGAAAGCTAAAATATAAAAATACACTACCAGTCAAAAGTTTTTGAACAGTAAGATTTTGAATGTTTTTTTCTGCTCACTAATCCTGCATTTATTTGATCTAAAGTACAGCAAAAACTGTACCATTTTGAAATAATTTTACTATTTAAAATAACTGTTTTCTATTTGAATATATTTTAAAATGTAATTTATTTCTGTGATCAAAGCTAAATTTTCAGCATCATAACTCCAGTCTTTGGTGTCACACCATAATTCAGAAATCGTTCTAATTATTATTCTATTATTCTTCTAATTTATTATTATTATTATTATCAATATTTAAAACAGTTGAGTACATTTTTTTCGGGATTCTTGTTTTTTGGGGGGAAAGAAATGACAGAAATTAATACTTTTATTTAGCAAGGATGCTATAAATTGATCAAAAGTGATGATAAAGACATTTGTTGTGTTACAAAAGATTTCTGTTTTAGATAAATGCTGTTCCTCTGAACGTTCTACTCATTAAAGAAACCTGAAAAAAAAATCTCAGCTTTTTTTAACATAATAATAATAATAAATGTTTTTTGAACAGCAAATTAGAGTGATTTCTGAAGGATCATGTAACTGGAGTAATGATGCTGAAAATTTAGACTTGATTAAATTACATTTTAAAATATATTCAGAAATAAAACTGTAAAAATGTTACAGTTTTTTTTGCTGTATTTGGATCAAATAAATGCAGGCTTAGTGAGCAAAAGAGACTTCTTTAAAAAACATTAAAAATCATACTGTTCAAAAACTTTTGACTGGTAGTGTAATGGAGCTACACATGTACAACTATACAAAATGTACTTTTTTAAAGATGTTTATGAAAGATGTCTTGTGTTCACTTAATGCATTTATTTGACAGTAATATTTAAAAATCTTTTCATATATTTTAAAACGTAATTTATTCCTGTGATGGCAATGCCAGTTATTACTCTAGTCAGGCATTACTCTAGTTTTTAGGATAAATTCAAGTTCAAAAGAATATAATCTTTCTTAACATTATAAATGTCTTAAGTTAATCAATTTAAAGAGCCCTTGCTAAATAAAACTATACATTTCTTTGAAATAAATGCACACACACACTCAACAAAACAAGAAAACCCAAAATGTACTTTCAGCAAACATTTAGTTACCAAGTCAGTATTGTCTGAATAACAGCATGATCTCCAAATAACTTAAAATTAATACAAATCACATTTCCTTCAACTGTAAGCACTGTAAACAAACTTTTAATCCATTAAGGGAATGTGAAGGTTAGTCAAGTAGTTCAGCAGAAGAGATGGCTTCTCCGATCTCACATGCTTGGTTGATGAGCAACAAGTGACAAAACTGATCCTGACATGCTGGAACATGTTTTTGCATCTGTGTACGTGACAGTATGATAATTATATTCCAGCCTAAGAATCTCAATTAGCACCAAGCAAAACATAAACATCCTACATACAGTGGGTCTAAAAGTTTACATCCGCCTTTCAGAATCATTAAAAACATTATTTTATTAAAATAAGAGGGTTTATACAAATTGCATGTTATTATTTATTACTGACCTGAATAAGAATTTCACATATGTTTACATACAGTCCACAAGAGAAAATAATAGTTGAATTTATTTTCTAAAACCTACCCAGTTCAAAAGTTCACATCCCCTTAATTCTTAATACTGTTTTTTTACCTGAATGATCCACAGCTGTGTTTTTTTGTTTGTTTGTTTAGTGATAGTTGCTCATGAGTCCCTTGTTTGTCCTGAACAGTTAAACTGCCTGCTCTTCTTCAGAAAAATCTTTCAGGCCCCACAAAATCTTTGGATTTTCAGCATTTTTGTGTATTTAAACCCTTTCCAATAATGACTATGATTTTTGAGATCCATCCATTCACACTGAGGACAACTGAGGGACTCATATGCAACTATTACAGAAGGTTTAAATGCTCACTGATGCTTCAGAAGGAAAACCCATGCATTAAGAGCAAGGGGTGAAAACTTTTGAACAAAATGGAGATGTGTACATTTTTTTTATTTTGCCTAATATCACATTTTTTTTATTTAGTACTGCCCTTCAGAGGCTACAGAAGATAGTTGCATGTTTCCCAGAAGACAAAGTAAGTTAAATTTACCCTGATATTCAAATTCAAAAAGTTTTCACCCCCTGGCTATTAAAGCATCATTTTTTCCTTCTGGAGCACCGGGAGTGCTTGGTCCTTCTGTAATGGTTGCATATGAGCCCCTCAGTGTGAAAAGATGGATCTCAAAATCATACAGTCATTGTTGGAAAGGGTTCAAATCCACAAAAATGCTGAAAAACCAAAGACTTTGTGGGACCTGAAGGATTTTTCTGAAGAACAGCGGGCAGTTCAACTGTTCAGGACAAACAATGGACTCATGAAAAACTATCACTAAACAAACAACCACAGCTGTGGATCATTCAGGTAACAACGCAGTGATAGGAATCAAGTGTATGTAAACTTTTAAACCGGGTCACTTTTATAAATTCAACTATTATTTTCTCTTGTGGACTATATGTAAACATATTTTATGTGAAATATCTTATTCAGGTCAGCACTAAATAAACAACAACATGCATTTTGTATGATCCCTCTTATTTTGGTAAAATAACATTTTTCATGATTCTAAAAGGGGGGTGTAAACTTTTGACCTCAAATGTACCAAAATGTGTAATCTGCAAACAAATGACACTAGAACTTTTTATTGGAACAATCTTGATCCATTTTTTAAATCTAGCCATCTTTTTTTAGTGGATGTAGTCAGTTCCACTAAGGTTCATGCAGGTGTCCTAGAAGAGTAACGCAGGTGTAGTTTATCATACCGCAATGACATTTGAAAAATGTCAAAAAAAAGTTTTCGAGCCACTCTATGTGAAGCAGATGAGGCAGCACACTCACTGTGGCTTTGAGAGCTTGGATTGTGTGATGTCTGGGGAAGCCCATGGATGTGAGGATCGAGATGCTCTCTTCAGGAGGTTGGTTGTCCAGCGCACTGGTAGTAGGGAGGCTGGGGCTGGGCAGGTCTGGTTCCATGTAAGTGGGAATCGCAAGAGGCTCAGCAAAATCTATAGTTGGTTTCAAAGGAGACGTGAGAGTTAAGTCTTTTGTCACATATATAGTGTTACTTCATTTAAAAGGATAGTTCACCCAAAAATGAAATTCTGTCATTAATTACTCACTGTCATGACGTTCCAAACCTGTAAGACTTTCCTTCATCTTCGGAATGCAAATTAAGATATTTCTGATGAAATCCGAGAGCTTTCTGACTCTGTCTTTGCACACAAATGTATTCTTGTAGCATTATAAAATTAGGGTTGAACCACTGCTGTCACATGGACTGTTCTAACGATGTCCTTACCTTTTTAGGCCATGAACATGCTAGTTCTGATGCAGTGTCATCCAACAGCTCTCAGATATCATCAAAAAAATCTTAATTTGTGTTTCCGAAGATGAACAAAAGTTTTAGGGGTTTGGAACAACATGAGAGTGAGGAATTAATGACAGAATTTAAATGTTAGGGTGAGCTAACCCTTTAAAATATCAAACAGACAACACCAATAGTACATGGAAGTACATTATGTGGTACTACACATCCAAAATATTGCACGAAGAACATCAGATTCAGTCTAGTGTGTGGATTTATTCACCAAATGTGCAGAGAGGATGAAAATATCACACTCACTGCTCTATTGAGATTACACAGATAAACCGGAAATTCAAATGAACATGAGCCATGTAATCCATTCCCTGTAGTCTGCAACTAATCCTTTAATGTTCAAGATCAAATGCTGTGCTCACACACACAAAAGCACTGTATGACACCAGCATGTTTGACCGCTAGCAACTACAAACTGACCAACCTCAGTCTTATATGAACAAACATTATAATTAGCATTAAAGGCGCTTCTGTGCAGCATGCATAGAAACAGACTTGATATACTGTGGAATCACAACACAGCATGACTTCAGTGTACATACAGCTGAGGTCAAAAGTTAACATACACCTTGCAGAATCTGCAAAATGTTAGTTATTTTACCAAAATAAGAAGGATCATACAAAATACATGTTTTTTTTAAATTAGCACTGACCTGAATAAGATGTTAACATATAGTCCGCAAAGGAAAATAGTTGAATTTTTAAAAATGACTGTTTAAAAGTTGACATACGCTTGATTCTTAAAACAGTGTTGTTACCTGGATGATCCACAACTGTGTTTTTTTTTTGTTTAGTGATAGTTGTTCATGAGTCCCTTGTTTGTCCTGAAGTTAAACTGCCTGCCGTTCTACAGAAAATTCCTTAAGGTCCCACAAATTCTTTGGTTTTTCTACATTTGTGTGTTTTCACCCTGAGGACAACTGAGGGACTCTTATGCAACTATTACAGAAGGTTCAAAGGCTCACTGATACTCCAGAAGGAAAAAGTGATGCGCTAAGAGCTGGGGGATGAAAACTTTTTGAATTTGAAGATCAGGGTAAATTTAACTTGTCTTCTGGGAAACATGAAAGTATCTTCTGTAGCTTCTGAAGGGCAGTACTAAATGGAAAAAATATAATATTTAGGCAAAATAAGAAAAATGTGCACATCTTCATTCTGTTCAAAAGTTTACACACCCAGCTCTTAATGCATCGTTTTTCCTTCTGGATCATCAGTGAGCGTTTGAACCTTCTGTAATAGTTGCATGTGAGTCCCTCAGTTGTCCTCAGTGTGAAAAGATGGATCTCAAAATCATACCATCATTGTTGTAAAGGGTTCAAATACACAAAAATGCTGAAAAAACAAAGAACTTATGGGACCTGAAGGATTTTTCTGAAGAACAGCAGACAGTTTAACTGTTCAGGACAAACAAGGGACTCATGAACAACTATCACAACCTTTTGTAAACTTTTGAACAGGGTCATTTTTATAAATTCAATTATTATTTTCTTTTGTAGACTATATGTAAGGCAGAGCAGATCAAAATATTGTAACTTTTTTTGTAAAAAGTTAAGATTTCAGCTTTCCTTAGACTAGCCATATATCACCTTCACAGTACTGAAGAATTAAGGTAAGTCTAAAATAAATCTGTGTATATTGCACACTATATTAATAACCACTGTCAGGAGCATCTATATAGGAACAGGCCCAGCTGTAGCTGTGGAGCAGACGTAAGCCGCACGAGTCTAGGAGATGCGAAGCTAATGGGGTTTGGACCGCTTGAGACTCTGCTCGTGTGTATGTCTGAGTCTGTTTGTGATCTCAGGTGGCTGCTTAACTGGGGCAGGAAAGTGAGGAGAACAGAATTCCCAGCTCACAGGTGACGTTCAACTGTGAGGACTGTGTTTACTAGCCAGAAGCGCAATGATAAACAAGGGTGACTAGCAAGAGACTTGAAATACAGCCCTGAATATGCTCAACTAGAACATTTTGAGTCCAATAATATAAAGCACTTTAGATTTAAATTACATCTGGATTAATGACTTTGGCATGAATCTTTCCCCATCATTGAAAATACGCAAGTCTTTACGTCACATGTATTTATCTTATAGCCTAGTTAAGTGACAAGCTCCAACATAAAATATTCCCCTGTGGCCAGAACACAGATAATGAGCTTCACAAAGCACACCAGATTTTCGTGGTTTATTATCCTGAATGCAGCATAGACGACAGTTAAAATCTATGTTTGCTTTAAGCAAACGGTATGTATATCATCATAGGTCATAGGTCTGTTCTGAAAAAAATATCTTTCATCTTGGTAGAAACTAGACTAATTAAGTAGATACTTCACATGGACATGGTTATGACCCAGATTTACATTAAATACAGGTAAGGGGAAATAGTAAGGATAACACATATTTTTTCTAACTGCAGAACCTGAAACATTGAAATTCAACTATAAAGATTCAATTATAAAACTATAAAGACAAGCAAATTCAGTATTTGGCACAGTATTCGTTCCATCAAACTTATGCTGTTGGTTATGCTTTTAAAACAAGGTGCGTTTTCTCAAAAGCGGCAAGAGTGGCAGTGCTTCCTCAAAATATTGGATGGGAAAAAATATGTAGTACAAAAACAAAACAACACCAACAGTATATAATGTAATATTAAAAAGTGTATAAATCACTAGTTTTTCTTAAAAAAAACATGCAACAGCAACACCAGCAGGTAAAGTTATCTCTCGCCTCCCCTGAACCCACTGAGTTTTAACAGACCCCCTAAAGCGTACAGTGAGTTTGGTGGGGGGTAATTGAGAATGAATATGAGAAAGTCAAATGACAGGAGGCAATGCCTCCATTGCAATATGATTGGATATGACTGGTTATGTTCAGCTGTGACTGGTTCATGTGATAGATCCCACCTCTTGTGTTTGTGTCGGAATTAACAATATAACGGCATTAATGGAAAGATTCATTTAAAAAGTAAGTAAACAACTTAAACACTTGCACATAACCACTTTGTTACGTCAAAATAAGACTTAAAATAGCATGAAAACATGATCTGTGGGAGTTTTTTTAGTGAGTATATCAGCTTTTGAAATTTTGATTACATTTCTGTGTCTGTGACCAATATTTACAGACTAATATTTACTTTGAGGACTTTACCTCCTCATTTCAGACCGTACACCGTTTTACAAAAGTTTCTTATAGAGTGCGAACATAAAATATAAGACAAAAACTTTTAAAGACAGACCCATTGCAAACACTGATGTTGTTATTCTATGATACATGATTTTGTTAAAGCCACCAGTTTGCATTATTCCAAATTATGTTCTAAATAATCAGCAGCTAAAAAATACATTGTTTTACATCCCTGGTGAAAAACTGCATTACCCATGATGCTGTAAAATGATTCCACCAATCAGAGCGTTGCAGCTTCGCCCATGTGAATGAATCTCTCTCTCTCTCTCTCTCTCTCTCTCTCTCTATAATTATACATATTTATATATATATATATATATATATATATATATATAGATAGACAGAGATACAGATGTATATGCATATTTTGCAAATAAACTTAAAATATAATGATTTAATATATACAGTCAAAAACCTATTTTTCCATCATTTCTAATTTGGAGTTATAAAGCAGTTTAGAACCTTTGTCTTTTTGTCCGATTGTACTTTTTTGCTTAAAGGAGAAATTCACTTCCAGAACAAAAATTTACAGATAATTTACTCACACCCTTGTCATCCAAGATGTTCATGTCTTTCTTTTTTCAGTCCTAAAGAAATTATGTATTTTGAGGAAAACATTTTAGGATTTCTCTCCATATAATGGACATCTATGGTGCCCGTGAGTTTGAACTTCCAAAAAGCAGTTTAAATGCAGCTTCAAAGGGCTCTAAATGATCCCAGTCAAGAAAGAAGGGTCTTGTCTAGCAAAACGATTGGTTAATTTTTTAAAAAATTGACAATTTATATACATTTTAACCTCAAATGCTCAGTTTTGTCTAGCTCTGCGTGAACTCTGTGTATTCTGGTTCAAGGCAGTTAATGTAGGTCGAAAAACTCCCATTTTATTTTCTCCTCCAACTTCAATATCGTCCTACATTGCTGCAGAAACATTGTGTTTACAAAGTGAACATGCAAAGAAGATCAAACACCCTTCACAAAAAAAGGTAAAACAGCGATGTAGGACAATTTTGAAGTTACCCTTTCGACATACCCTAACTGTCTTGAACCGGAATACAGAGAGTTCACACAGACCTGAACAAGATGAGCATTTTAGTATAGGGCATCATGGGCACCACTGAAGTCCACAATATGGAGAAAAATCCTAAAATGTTTGCCTCAAAAAAACAGAATTTCTTTACAACTGAAGAAAGAAAGAAATGAACATTTTAGATTACAGGGGGGTGAGTAAATTATCTTGTTCTGGAACTAGGGCTGCACGATTAATCGAATGCGTTTATGAGGCGCGCTTAGTCAATAAAGCCGGTACTTTGATTAGTAGTAAAGCTTCATCACGTGCGTTCAGCTGGAGCGGCAATTAATACACAGAGCCGTAAATCACTGACAAGCTATGCCAAATCGCGCTCATAATTGAATGCGATTCATCTGCGATTATGAGCGCGATTTGGCATAGCTTGTCAGTGATTTACAGCTCTGTGTATTAATTGCCGCTCCAGCTGAACGCACCTGATGGAGCTTTATCACTAATCAAAGTACCGGCTTTATTGACTAAGCGCGCCTCATAAACGCATTCGATTAATTGTGCAGCCCTATCTGGAACTGAACTTCTCCTTTAAATGAGTTTGTAATATTATAATTCACATGGTAGTTGGTTTGGTAACAAAGACTTTTTAAATGGGTCATCGGATGCTAAGTTCACTTTTACATGCTGTTTGAACATTAATGTGTGTTGGCAGTGTATGTACAAATCTACCCTATAATGATAAAAATCCATGCAGTGGTTTTTAATTAATCTGTAAAAATAATATCCCCTTTTTCAAATCGAGCCACTCTCAGATGCCTGTCGTTGTGGCGTCACACCGACAGAGGCCGCTCCCGCGATAGTTGATTGACATGAGCGTTTTACCTCAGATCAGCTGTAACAGTCCGTCCTCTTTGTTTTGATGCCGGAGCAGGGATGTAAGTTAGACAAGAATATCTCCGATTGAGCGATTGAGGTGTTGTGTTGCTGGATGTAATAATGAACATAGTGGTCGTCATTTACTCCCGACATCTGAGCTGCTGAAGATGCAGTAGATTACATTTGTTTGTAAAGGAAATGCACCTCCCGATCTACATATATCCATCTGTGTTCACGCAAATCATTCATGATCCAGCTTCACTTACAGCAGAAGTGAGTAGAAGGGTTTTTTTTATGAATCATTGCGATCACTTTTCCTAATAATGTGCTAGTTAGCAAGTTTAGCGGCTAAACGCGGCTAAAGTAAACAGGCTCGTCACTCCACAGAGAGAAGAGAGGGGCGGGGCGAGCAGAGCTCATTTGCCTTTAAAGCAACCTCGACCAGAATGAGATGGTTTTTGCAGAGCTGATTTTGGTAAGGTAAAAAGGGTGTTGTTTTACACAACCATTGAGAATTTTTAACCAAAGTATATTATAGACTTTTCATTAAGACCCTAAAGAATCATATCAACTTGTGGAAAATGGGCACCCGATGACCCCTTTAAGAATCCCTATGGGAAAAATGAATAGAAAAAATTGTTATGGAACTGGAACCAGCGCCTTTGTAAAAGTGAGTAAACACTAATTCAGCCCACTTATGACAATTTTTGCATATTGTTCAACTTACGCACTTCATATAGTAATATTTATTTTCAATACTTTTGTATTCTGAACATGTTTTGATTTTATGTTGATTCACCATTTGATTTCCCATGAGGCCAAAAGCAAAACCAGCTGAGAATCACTTGTTAAATACTATTGTGAAACGGTGCTTGAGTTTTTGAAAGAATGTCAACTAGATGGCTAATATGCAAATGACAGTAAGTTCATCTGAGTTAAATGTCTAAAATGTCTACAATGAAAGTGTTCCTTTCGAGGCAGCATGTAATTAGGTGACAATGTCTTCTGCTCAATTAGACTTTCCCTCACACTTCACTTCCAACAAAATGGCTATAACCTTTTAGCCAATGGAGCTAAAATGGCAGACACTTGAGTGTTTTCCCATTGATTACTAAACTATGTGACCAGAGCCATTAGAACAAACAAGAAGTGTAATACCACCCCAGCTGCATATTTTAAACCATAATGAATGTATATCATTTGCTATTTGCTATAATATCATATTGCTACTATTATTTTAAGTAATGCTTTTATAGAGAACAAGCAAAAGACACAGGGGATATGCCTTTTGTTCAAAACATGTCAGTTCAGTCAAGATACGAGGTCCTACCTGGCTCTTCCATGTGTGCTATTATCCAGTTAAAGGCCATCTCTGCCCCCATATTCCCAGTGTAGTACACTGCCTTCCGACAGGCTTCCAGAGGGAAACCCATCTCTGCCAGCTGCATCACGGATGATTCATCTATTTCTGGAGCTGGGGAACAGGTAAAGAGAATAGTGGCTTCAAATCAACATCAGCAGCCCTTAGCTAACAATAAATACACTCTAGTCCAAAAAAAAATTAACTTTTAATATTGTTCATCGAATATGTTATCTTGGAGTGCATGCATACAATTGTAAAAGTATTTTGTAATTTTGGAAATTTACAATCGAAGTGGTACTTACATTCCAAAGAGTTGTTTGTTGTACTGTCTGAATGCAAAAACAAGACTTAGTCAGTACAAAAGCAAAGCAGAATGCTAAATATCAAATTTTACTGCTGTGATGTTTTCATTATATTTCACAATATAATATTTTCATCATTTTGAACAATGGCAAAAAACAGTACAACTATAAAATTTTTGTTGTTTTTTAAAAGACGTTTCTTATGTTTTCAGTTTTAATGTTTTTAAAATGCAATTTATTCTTACTGCAAAGTTGATCCTTTATGATCCTTCAGAAATCATTCTAATATGCCACTTTGGTGTTCAAGAAACTTTTTGGTATTATCAATTTTGAAAAGAGTTGTACTGTTTTTTTTTTATGAAAACCATGATATTTGATGATGATTATTTCAGCGTTCTGAAGATTGATGAATAGAAAGCATTTATTTGAAATCCATTCAATTCATGCTTCCTGAATAAATTAATTTCTATAAAAAACCCTTTTGAATGATAGTCTAAAGGTTCTCACCTCTGGTGTCTTCAGGAATGACAATGGGAGGTGTAAGATCTGGCAGTTCCTCTTCTCCAGCCTGTAGCCCTGTGGCCCGAAGGCGATTCAAGTCCAGGAAATCGGGTACGTCTACACAAACATCTGCAGCACATAAAAAAGATTTTGAAGGAAAGAATATAGATTCCAAAAAGACATGTACTGTACATTGATACACTCAGAATAGACTCTCAGAGCAGATTCTGGGCATTATTCCTTTCCAAAAACCCTGCCAACATTTTGCTGACTACAGTACCAGTCTTTGATTCCAAAAATTTCTTATGTAAAAAGACAGTGTTACAGTACCCTCTGCTGGACAAGGGAAAAGCTCTGCTGAGTAAACATAACACCTTGCAAACTGATAGTCTTTTGAGGCCAGCAATCGTGCTGCATTGCTCAACATGCATGACATGTGATGGTCTGAATTGCACAAGAGAGCATGTGATAGGCAGACGCAGATGACAAACAAGAACATGACATATCAGTAAATCTGCTTTGACAGGAGCTGGAGGTACAGAGAATCATTTTGTATATGCTTTGCAAACTTTTGTCAGCAATGTGTCAATTTATCTACAATAATGTGAAATCTAATATACAACATCAAACTAAAAGCACTTAAAATTACACACCTAACTTTTTGGGCACCCAATCAACCCCAAATGTGAACTTCTTCATTTGGACGACCATGTACTCGGGGAAAGATGCGAAACGAGAAGTCCTGAGGAGAGAGAAAGATAAAATTATTTATAGCTGAGGTTTTTAACCTGTGTAGACTCAAAGACCCTCCCATGCAGACTTTTATAAAAAAATATTATACACTTTATTATAACTTTATTATTGTTAAATAACATTTTATAATGCATAACAAATCATTAGTTAATACAGTAGTAGAGGTTGGAGTCTCTTATGCACATTAAGGCTGTATTTATTAATGTTTAAAAATTGAGAAAAAAAACAGTAATATTATGAAATATTATTGCAATTTCTAATATTGGTTTCTTATTTTAATATACTTTAAAATATTATTTATTTCTGTGATGCAGAGCTGAATTTTCATCAGCCATTACACCAGTCGTCAGTGTCACATGATCTTTCAGAAATCATTCTAATATGCTGATTTATTATCTGATGTGCTGCTTAATATTTTTTGGAACCTGTGATACCTTTGTCTTTGATTCTTAAAATCGAACAGCATTTATTAATCTTTTTAAACATTGAACACACCCTTGCTGAATAAAAGTATTCATTTCTTAAAAAAAGAAAGAAAAAAAAAGTCTGACACCAGACATTTGAATTGTAGTGTATACTGTAAAACAAAATTTCTATTTTGAATAAACACAGTTCTAATCAGTTTCCAAAACTGATTATAAATCAGCATATTAAAATTATTTCGGAAGGATCATGTGACACTGAGGACTAGAGTAATTATGCTGAATACTCAGTTTTGCTTCACAGGAATAAATTATATTTTGAAGTATATTAAAATAGAAAACTGTTTATTTAAATTGCAATAATGTTGCACAAAATTAATTTTTTTCTGTATTCTTGATCAAACAGATACAGCATTGATGAGCATAAGAAACTTTAAGAAACATTAAAAATCTTACTGATCCCAAACTTTTGAACAGCAGTGTATATCTATATAATAAAAAACATAAAATTATTGTTATCAATATAAACCGCATGATATTCTCCAAACTTTGGAGAATGTGTTGCATGTCAAACCAGAATCTTGCTTACTTCACTCCAGCCGACTTGGCTTGCAGTGCAGAGCTCCAGAAGTCTGGAACATTCTCAGGCTCTGTGAAGGCTTGCAGACAGGCAGTGAAGGGGATTCGGGCTCTCACGGGCTCTGGAGGGGGCCGCATGTTCTCCTCGGCTTCCTTCCGCTTACTCTCATATGCTATTAGCTCCTCTGTACAAACGACAAAACCATACGCAATTGAAACACCATTAACACCGTCTTCCTGCACAATAGCTTATTTATAGTTAGCTTTAAACTAAAATAAATTAAAATAAAATAAAATGTATTGTAACCGAATCACCTAACTACATTAACTTTCATCAATTTTTAGTTAGGTCATGTAGAAATAGCTATTAACATGTAATAACTACACAGTTAAACTATTTGTGGTGCAGGAGCAATGTTTAACTCAGTTGTAGAAGGTATTACCTCTGTTGCTGGCAGCCTCTAAGGGTACAGGAAGCTGCATAAGGTAGTCCACTCGCTGTGTGTATCGCACCTTCTGTGTCTGACAGCACTGCACTCGCTCCTCAACCAAGAAGCGGAACACATCGCTGGGGTTCTCTGAGCCTGAACTGTTCCTCTGGAAATGGCAAAACACAATATCACCTATAGAAAGCTCTCTTCTGTTGGAGCTGTGGCACAGTGGGTAACACTGCACATTGTACAGTTGAGGTCAAAAGTTTACACACACCTTGCAGAATATGCAAAATGTTAATTATTTTACCAAAATAAGAGGGATCATATAAAATGCATGTTGTTTTTTATTTAGAACAGACCTGAATAAGATATTTCGCATAAAAGACGTTTACACATAGTCTACAAGAGAAAATAATAGTTGAAAAATTTTATAAAAATGACCCCGTTCAAACATTTATATACACTTGGTTCTTAATACTGCGTTGTTACCTGAATGATCCACAGCTTTTTTATTCGTTTGTTTTTGGTTTAGTGGAAGTTGATCACGAGTCCCTCGTTTGTCCTGAACAGTTAAACTGCCCGCTGTTCTTCAGAAAAGTCCTTCAGGTCCCACAAATTCTTTGGTTTTTTTAGCATTTTTGTGTATTTGAACCCTTTCCAACAATGACTGTATGATTTTGAGATCCATCTTTACACACTGAGGAAAACTGAGGGACTCATATGCAACTTTTACAGAAGGTTCAAATGCTTGCTGATGCTTCAGATGGAAACACGATGCATTAAGAGCCGTGGGGTGAAAACTTTTGAACAGAATGAAGATGTGTACTTTTTCTTATTTTGCCTAAACATCATATTTTTTCATTTAGTACTGCCCTTCAGAAGCTAGAGAAGATACTTACATGTTTCCCAGAAGACAAAATAAGTTAAATTTACCCTGATATTCAAATTCAAAAAGTTTTCAACCCCTGGCCCTGGCTTAATGCATCGTGTTTCCTTCAGGAGCATCAAAGAGCGTCTCTCAGTTGTTCTCAGTGTGAAAAGATGGATCTCAAAACATACAGTCATTGTTGGAAAGGGTTCAAATACACAAAAATGCTGAAAAACCAAAAAATTTGTGGGACCTGAAGGACTTTTCTGAAAAACAGCAGGCAGTTTAACTGTTCAGGACAAACGAGGGACTCGTGATCACAGTTGAGGTCAAAAATTAACACACACCTTGCAGAATATGCAAAATGTTAATTATTTTACCAAAATAAGAGGGATCATACAAAATGCATGTTGTTTTTTATTTAGAACAGACCTGAATAAGATATTTCGCATAAAAGACGTTTACACATAGGCTACAAGAGAAAATAATAGTTGAAAAATGTTATAAAAATGACCCCGTTCAAACATTTACATACACTTGGTTCTTAATACTGCGTTATTACCTGAATGATCCACAGCTTTTTTTTTCGTTTGTTTTTGGTTTAGTGGAAGTTGATCACGAGTCCCTCGTTTGTCCTGAACAGTTAAACTGCCCGCTGTTCTTCAGAAAAGTCCTTCAGGTCCCACAAATTCAGGACAAACGAGGGACTCGTGATCAACTTCCACTAAACCAAAAACAAATGAAAAAAAAAACAGCTGTGGATCATTCAGGTAACAAATCAGTATTAAGAATCAAGTGTATGTAAACTTTTGAACAGGATCATTTTTACATAACAGGCAAAAGCCCATATAAAATTCTGTTGCAGCACAAAGAACTTTCAAAGATGGAGATCACTGAATATATTAAATGGATAGTCCACCCAAAAATAAAAATGATGTAATTATTTATTCACCCTTGGGTCATTCCAAACCTGTATGCATTTCTTTCCTCAGCAGAACATTAAAAAAAAGCTATTTTTAAGATTGTTGCCAGTTCCCATGGTATTTTTTGTTCATATACTAAGTCATTGAGAACTGAAACTGTTTGGTTACCAACATTCTTCAATATATATTTGATGTTCAACAGCACAAAGTCATGCAGGTTTTGAAGGCCAAACGGGAGAGAAAATAACAACAGAATTTTCATTTTTGGGGACTATCTCTCTAAAAAGCCACATCATGATCATAAAACAGAATAACAGTCATTTAATTAATAGTTCTACAAAACAAATGGTAAATAAATCAACTTTCTATTTAAATTCAGGCATCTTAATGGATAGTACAAGATTAGTCCAAAATTAAGATCAACGAGGTCATCCTACGGCAGTTTCGCTATTCTGAGGCCATACAGAAATATACCAGCCGTCCTCTATCAGGTCTGAGATACCAGAGACCACTGAGCAAAGAACAAACCTGCTGAGGATGTAGAAACGCACTGTAAGGTCCCCTCACTGTTCAGAGGCCTTATGCTATTTCACACAAGGCACAGCTGAGGGCAGCTACAAATAAACCAGTCAACATTTCTGAGTACCAAACATTTCAAGAGTCTATAGCTCTGTCTTGGTTTTATGAGGTTGACCCCAATTGGTTTATGTACACTGTCAGAAACAAGCAAATGTCAGCAAAGATTAGATCAGTTCATCACTTCAAAATCAACTATGTATCAAAATTTGGAAAGCTTCACATGAACTCTTTAGATTTTTTTCTATTGTGAATGATTCTATCTATATTGTGAACAGATCTCTATTGAGAATGATTTGTATTATTGTGAACAATTCATCTGTCCATGTTAGGTAAATATTAAAAATGTCCACTGAGTCTTTGTTCTCTTGGTCACTAGTAGGCGTTCCTACTCGACCTCTGTATCTAACTATATTAGGTGGTCAATCATTGCCAGCACTCCCATTGGTAGTTGCTACAGCATGTCACTACTTACTGTACCATTCGAAAGTTTGGTGTCAGTAAGATTTTTTAAAGAAACTAATACTATTAAGCAAGGATGCATTGAATTGATCAAAAATTACAGTAAAGACAATTATAATGGAAGATATCTAGTTCAAATAAATGCTTTTTTACTTTCTATTCATCAAATAATCTTAAAAAAACAACAAAAAAAACATAGTTTCCACAAAAATATCAAGCAGCTCAACTGTTGTCAACATTAATAATAATAAGAAATGTTTCTTAAGAACCAAATCAGTATATTAGAATGACTTCTGAAGGATCAGGCTGCTGAAAGTTCAGCTTTGCATTACAGGAATGAATTACATTTGAAAACATTACTGTTTTTCAAACAAATGCAGCCTTGGTCACGTCTTTCAAAAGCTTTTCTTGTGTAAAGTTGAATTCTGCTCAACTTTGTCACATCGCCAATCGTCAATGTTACTTATGACTCAGGAAACTGGCAATTATAATTCCAACAGCAAATTACTATTAGTGTTTATGCTTCTTAATAACCTGCTAACCCTCTAAATCGACTTTCCTTTTTAGCTGATGTCACCAAGCACTTATATTTTCCAAACCCTCCCTCCAGCCACCTGTCATATAGAAGCCATTTTGCACGATGCAATCAATTCTAAAGTATGTCACATTGTAGAAGAGAAGTAGACGTAAAATGGGCTGGGAATTCAATTTCTTGTTGACACAGAATATCTCACTATCTAAATGTCTGACAGTGCGGCTCCTACTGTTTGTTTTTAAGTCACGGAAAAGTGTCAGGGAAGGCAACGGCTTTCATTCTGGACACGGACCAAGTGGGGAGGGTAACAGGAAGCATTATCAGCCCTGTGTAAGCGATAGGGGTATCTAATTTTAACTCAGTTGAGAAAGTCACTTGAAGTGTGTGTCTGCCAACAGAGGGGTAGAGAGTGCAGTTGAATGTGTCTCCTGAAACTAGAGCCTGCTGACAAGACTCAAAGTCTACAAACACGTCTGGGGAAATTCCAGCCAAACCCTAGAAACCCTTGATTCTCTGAAATCATTTTTTAAAATAAAACAAGACTGCAAATGGGATAGTTCACCTAAATCAAAACTCTGTCAGACCTGACTCAACCTGTATCGGTCCAAAACCGAATGTACAAATTGAGTTATCTAGAAAAATGTCTAATGCCAAACTGCTCTTTTTCTAAGAAATGAAAGTCATTTATAACCAGCTTTCAGTTAAAAAAAATGAAGAAGCACATGAGAGAAAAGCACATTCGTACCTCCACCAGGTTAATAAAGTGCAGAAGGAATTCGTGAGCATCTTGTTGTCGGTTTGAAGAGAACTCTGGGTGTCCTTTGCTGACCAGTGCTTTGAACATCTTAGGTGAAATCCCTCTTTGCTGCTGCTACCGAAGAGAACAACATGATACATCTAGGCTCAGGGTCACCAAATGCACTTTAAAATGCCATCACAAAACCTATTAAGAAAGTTGGATTGCAGCATGACATTCTTCAACACTCTTAAAAGGCCACATACCTGAACTTTAGGAAAATGGCAAGCAGCATTTTTTGTTTCATAACAAATACATAAAATAAAGCCCATGTTTCTTTGAGCAAGGAATAATTTATATTATCTTGGAAGCATATTTACAATTCTGTAGAAATTCAGTGGACCTCCAAATGACTATATTTTAGTTATTTATAATAATATTTAATAAAAAAAAAAACACACACAAACAACAGATTAATTAGTAAGCCAAACAAGCACACCAAAGGTACATTCATTTCTGCAATCTCACTGGTAGTTGTTGCATTGTGTTGCTGCTCATTTGCATAAAATTCAACTCTGTTCAACTTTGTTTTACAATCTTGTTTGTTGTTGGTGCCTCAATTTGCCACTGAATGACCTCCGGTTATTGCAAATAATTGTCAGTATGAATGTACCTTAAGGTTGTCTCAAATAAGTAACTAGGCACCATGGGTACTGGTCTGACAACTAAGGCAAAAAAAGTGTAAACAGAGTTATGTGGACCTAATCGAGCCAAATATCAACAAGACAGACCAAGTCAAATACCTTGTACTCTTCTTTCATCACCTGTTCAATAAGTTCTGATTTCATTGGAGGTTTTGAGTACTGGCCTGAGAGAAGTCCATGACCGAGTTTTGCCCTTAAAAGGTAGAAAAAACAAACATTCCAATTTAGATGCCATGTCAAAATGACACCATTCAGAAAAGTGCAGGAAATTTTTTTAGGAAAATGCACCTGTCAAAGTGAAGCAACCTGCACTAATACTGCATTGGCATTATATTATACAAGAATTTGACGTAATTTAAAATTCAGAAATAAAAAAACAAGATAAATGTAACATGATATTAACACTTCATGACAAAAACACCTACATCTGTGTGTTGAAATCCTGAGTTGGATCAAGGGGTGAGTAGTCAAATATTCTCTGTAGGTTCCCAACATACCTGCAGAATAAATATTTGGAAAGAAAAGAAATCATTTCTTATTGTCACATCTGCATATTGACGTCAGTGAGTAAAGACCCTGGCTAGATGCTTTAAATCTGACGCTGAAATAAAATCATTAACATACAAAAGAAAAAGGCATGAGAAGTGTGTGAGAAGAGATAACGAGGGAACGATTCAAAATTCAAAATAAAAGTTCATGTTTTATACATAAATAAACTGATGTATGGTTTGTAGGATAGGACAATATTTAGCCGAGATTTGAAAATCTGGAATCTGAGGGTGCAAAACATCAAAATATTGAGAAAATCGTCTTTAAAGTTGTCCAAATGGTCAGCCTTATTGAAAACCTCAGGCCATCCAAGATGTAGATGAGTTTGTTTCTTCATCTTAACATATTTGGAGACATTTAGCATTACATTACTCACTCACCAATGGATCGTCTGCGGTGAATAGGTGCCGTCAGAATGAGAGCTCAAAGAGCTGATAAAAACATGATTCCAGTCATTAAATTTACATCTTGTGAAGTGAAAAGCTTGTAGAAAACAAACCCAACATTAAGATGTTTTATATTTAAAAAACGTAACTTCAACTACGAGTCCATAATTCATAATAGCGCTTCCTAAGTTCCTTCAATGAAAACGTCCATCCCCCGTTGTCCTCCCACATCAAAATCCACTGACATATTTGTTTAGAACTGTTTTGCACTGCTTTTGCTTATAAATGGTGCTTGGTCTGTGCATATTTCTCTCCTGATTCAGGCAAGATGACTTTATCACTGGAGAAAGTACTATTATTGAAAGTAATATTGTAATATCTAATATTTTGAAGGACTCATATTTTTGCTTAAAGCAATGGTTTGAAGCTAAAAGCATCCTAATGATGACTTAGTTTATTACAAACATGCAGCTTTTCACTTTACAAGATGTTTATTGATGGACTAAAGTCATGTGGATTACTTGTGGATTATTGCAGTGTTTTTATCAGCTGTTTGGACTCAATCTGATGGCACTCATTCACTGCAGAGGATCCTTTGGTGAGCAAATCATGTAATGCTTAATTTCTCCAAACCTGTACTGATGAAGAAATAAACTCATCTTGAATGGCCAGAAATGTCACTTCTACAGTGTGATAGCATTCAAACCCAGCTACTTTGACTTTAAGACAATGGTAGAAGAATGTAAACAAGTATGTAGAACATGTTGGACCACGGAAGGCTTTAAGGTACTTACGCTCTCTGGAACTCTGGAATACTGAAAAGAACTTGCATAGTGGTGCTCAGGTAGCAGCTGTTGCCCAGGTTTTTGATGCCCGTATATCCTGAGCCATAGACAGGCTTTAGCTTTAGACCGGCCTCCTGAATCACTTCCCAGTCGCTGACACGAGGCTGCACATGGTTGTCTGTATGATGGCCATTCTCTGTCTGTGAGGGATGGACATGAAGATTAGAGGGAGGCAGTGTTGCTTGTTTTTCCTTAATTCTGTCACAATTAATTACTCAACACCGCGTTGTTCCAAACCCGTAAGACCTTCGTTCATCTTCGGAATACAAATGAGATACTTTTAATTAAATCCGAGAGGTTTCTGACCCTGCATAGACAGCAACGCAACTACCATGTTCAAGGCCCAGAAATGTAGTAAGGACATCCTTAAAATCCTCCAAATGACATCAGTGGTTCAACCTTAATTTTATGAAGCTACCAGAATACTTTTCGAGAATAGTCATGGTACTCTCGTGACTGACACAGAAGAGAATAAATTGTTGAATAAAGTCATTATTTTTGTTTTCTTTGCACACAAAAATTCTTGTAGCTTCATAAAATTACATTTGAACCACATATGTCACATGAACAATTTTCACCATGTCCTTACTACCTTTCTGGACCTTGAACATGGTAGTTGCGTTGCGGTCTATGGAGGGTCAGAAAGTTTCAGCAAAAATATCTTAATTTGTGTTCCGAAGATGAACAAAGGTCTTACGGGTTTGGAACGACATGAGAGTGAGTAATTAATGACAGAAAAATAAACAGAAAAACATACCCTTTGCATTTGCAGCATATCTATTCCAAAGTGTAGCAAATGTTCTGATATATGAGGATCAAGCACTGCTTCTTCTTCATCAAAAGAGTAAACATCTGCAAAAGAGAGACAGGAATTGAAACACCCGTAAAACCGTATAAAATCTGGACAATGAAAACGATCAGTTTTTTTGTCTAAATTATGTTTGAGCTTGAATTTTCTGTGTGTGTTATTATATGTGTGCCAACATATTCCCTGAAATTCTGTCTGACACATTACCTGCTCCATCTGGGGTGATTGTGTCAAGTTTAACTGCTAGGGGGAAGTTGGTTTCTTTGTAGTGCTCAAGGGCATGTCCGTTCCCTCCACTCCCATCAAAGAACCACTTCCCACAGAGGACAGAGCCATCCGTCAGGTTTAGCCACAGGTTCTCTCTCATTTCACACTTGGCGCACTTCCAGCCACTAATAGGACATAAACCATACTGAAGACACAAACAGGCAGGAGAGGAACTCCTCATATTTCAGTTCAGGTAATGCAGGTGTCTTCAAAGTGATGAGGTTCTGTTACTCTATAATCCACAGACTATATAGTGTAATCTTATTGTGTAGACCAAGACAGAAACCAGTTCAAACATATCAGTATATCATCTAGACCAATCAATCAGCCCATATTTGGCCACTGTTCTCAGTAACTGAAATGAAATGGAAATATAAAATATAAATGTTAGATGAAAAACTTACAAAAACCTAAATAAAAATTAGAAACTCAAATTTTTTATTTAGTACTGATTTGAATAAGATATTTCACATAAAAGACATTTACATATAGTCCACAAGAAAAAATAATAGTTGAATTTATAAAAATGACCCTGTTCAAAAGTTTACATACGCTTGACTCTTAATACTGTGTTGTTACCTCAACGATCCACGGCTGTCTTTTTTTTTGTTAAGTGATAGTTGTCCATGAGTCCCTCGTTTGTCCTGAACAGTTATACTGCCCGCTGTTCTTCAGAAAAATCCTTCAGGTCCCACAAATTCTTTGGTTTTTCAGCATTTTTGTGTATTTGAATCCTTTCCAACAATGACTATATGATTTTAAGATCCATCTTTTCACACTGAGGACAACTCCAGAAGGAAAAACAATGCATTAAGAGTCTGGGGGTGAAAACTGTTTGAATTTGAAGATCAGGGTAAATTTAACTTTTTTTGTCTTGTGGGGAACATGAAAGTATCTTACCTTAGCTTCTGAAGGGCAGTACTAGATGAAAAAAATTAGATATTTAGGGGATAAGAAAATAAAAAATAAGAAAAATGTACACATCTTCATTCTGTTCAAAATGACTCATAATGCATTGTTTTTCCTTCTGGAGCATCAGTGAGCATTTGCATCTTCTGTAATAGTTGCATATGAGTCCCTCAGTTGTCCTCGGTGTGAAAAGATTGATCTCAAAATCATACAGTCATTGTTGGAAAGGGTTCAAATATACAAAACCCAAAGACTTTGTGGGACTTGAAGGATTTTTCTGAAGAACAGCAGGCAGTTTAACTGTTCAGGACAAACAAAGGACACAAGAACAACTATTACTAAACAAAAACAAAAAAAAAAAACAGCTGTGGATCATTCAGGTAACAACACAGTATAAGAATCAAGTGTATATAAACTTTTGAATAGTTTTGAACTATTATTTTCTCTTGTGGACTATATGTAAACATCTTATATGTGAAATATCTTATTCAGGTCAGTACTAAATAAAAAAATGCATTTTTGCAAGGTGTATGTAAACTTTTGACTTCAGCTGTAAATAAGATTGAAGTTGAAGCACTAAAAAAAAGGCCTCATATGCATTGCCTCATAGATGTCAAGACATTCTACTGGGTGTATTGATAAGCTATTATAAACATATTCAAGCACTTCATCAAACATCAATAGCTTGTTTTGATATTATTCCTCTTGGCAGAGAAAGCAGACGTATCAGATTCAAGAGTGACCTGAAGCAAGCATCAGCAGTCTTTAGAATGCTAGTCCATATGACTCTGGATTCCCATGTGACCAACCTGGGAGGAATTCGAACCCCATTTTCCTGCTGTCTGAGACTTCTGGCATGTCTAGATATTTGGATCTCCTCTTCCCATGAATCAGACTCCTGCTTTTTGTATGGAGATGGAGCATTGAGAACGGCGTCACAGGCTATTGTCACCTGAAAGTTAAAGGGACACATGAACATTATATTACAGCTGTTTCACTGCTTAATGTGATATTGCACCTAATGAGTGCTTAAAAAAACACAGCAAGCTGGAAGGTGGTGCAGACTATAACTAATTAGATTTAAAAGCCTTGAAGCTCCTGGGCAAATAGGTTAGATAATGCAACTATTTTCTAGGTAATAAATAAAAGGGCAGCAGCAGTAAGTAAGCACACCATGCAGTTGTTAACAAATACAAAAATGTGTTTAGTTGTGCGCTACTATATGTGTTATGAATAACCAAAGTACAACATAAACGGTAACACTTCACAAAGCTTCATTAGTTAACATTACTTAACTACATTACTTAACATGAATTACAAATGAACAATACTTCTACAGCATTTAATAATGTTAGTTAATTTCAGCATTTACTAATGCATTATTGAAATCACAAGTTGTGTGTTAACATTAGTTAAAAACATTACTATTTCTGCATGGCAAAAATGAATTTTCAGCAGTAATTACTCTAGTCTTTACTGTCACATGATTATACTAATCTTATAATTTGCTGCTCAAGAAACTTTTTTATTATTATCAATATTTTTGGGAAACTGTGATTCTTCATCAACAAAAATTTTAAAAGAACAGCATTTATTTGAAATAGAATTTAAATTTATAAGCAGTGTAAAAGGTATTTCATCAATTGAATGTGTTCTTGCTGGAAAAAAAAAAGTATAAAATTAATTTCAAGTGAAAAAATATTACTGCTATTGACTCCAAACTTCTGAATGGTAGTGTATATTTTTAGAAATTCACAAACAGTATATGTATGTATATATATATATATATATATACACTGTTTGTAGTAAGTATTAAGTAAATTCTGTGTAAAATAAGTGTTACATTTCCATTTATTTATTTTTTTTTGTATTTATTATATATTTATTATATATTTATTATGTGTGTTTTTATTTATTAATTTTTTTGCCATCATTAAGAAACTGTATCAGTATTATATATGAAGTGTATCAGTTTTATAACAGCCATCAGCCAACTTGCTCTCTCGGTATCTATGTTTACACCTAAAAAACCTGTATTTCTCTTAATATTTTCAAACATATAAATAAAAACATTAGACATGCTGTGTATTCAGGCAGCAATGACTAATAAGTGTACCACATGACATCACTGCACACAATAAGAAGCATGAACACAGAGTTTATAAAGTGTTTGACAAGCAAGCACTGAAACTGAAATGGCAGATCAGGCCTTTGGCATGCAAGGCACACAGGGCGCATGAGCACACACTCTCACTAACCAGTGCGGGCAACTCCTCAATATTTGGTAAAGGGATCTCAAAGTGGTCTGGAAATATGACAAGCTTGGCTTCATCTTCATACTCATAATCATCTCCGTTAAAATCACGGTTAAGCTCTAAATCTTCAGGAAAGGAAGCAGAGAGAGATATTTTTAAATTGAGAGCTAATGGGATGACTGCACTCATAACAAGTGCTTAAAATGTCCCCTCAAAATGAATTAATAAACACGTGATAAATGGCACAAAGTGTACACAATCAAAAATAGCTTTCTATTCATATTTATTGTTTAGTATGAAACATTTTCTTGAGCTCCCTTAAATGAACCACAAACATATACACAAAAGTCTTGTCTTTTTCAGGTTTTTAACAACCTTTTAAAATGACTTTTTTACACCTAAATCAATTTTTCTTTGTAGACTACTATACTAAAGGTACAGTTCACCCAAAAATTAAAATTACCCCATGATTTACTCACTCTCAAGCCATCCTGGTTGTATATAACTTTCTTCTTTCAGACAAATACAATCAGAGTTATATTTAAAAATGTCCTGGCACTTCCAAGCTTAATAATGGCAGTGAATGGGTGTTGAGATTTTGAATTCCAATAAAGCACATCCATCCATCTTAAGAAGTGTCCACACAGCTCCATTATATGTGAATCTTTGTTTTGGAAGTGGACTTCTCCTTTAAAGGCCTTCCGAAGCGAACTGATGTGTTTGAGTAAGAAAAACAGCCATATTTAAAACTTTATAAACCATAATCTGTAGCTTCCGCTAACTGTCATGTACACGTACACAAGAGAGTGGCACAAAAAATGTGGAACAAAGCAAAACGCCAGTCACGAATTAGACATAAAAACAACGGTTTGTAAAAAAAAAAATTTTAAGGGATTGTGACATAAGCCAAGAGGAGACTGGTTTTCCTTTGCTTTAAACAAAACTTGGTTCTCACCAGAGCTTACGCTACATCTACGTCCTACATCATCCACTCTCGTGTACGCGTGTACGACAGTTAGATGTTAGACATTACGGTTTATAAAGTTTTAATTATGCCTATTTTTCATACACAAATGCATCAATTTGCTTCAGTAGGCCTTATTAACCCGCTGGAGATGTGTGAAGAACATTTTATGATGAATAGATGCACTTTATTGGACTTCAAAATCTGAACACCCATTCACTGCCATTATGAAGCTTGGAAGAGCCAGGACATTTTTAAAATAACACTGATTGTATTTGTATGAAAGAAGAAAGTCATATAAGTCATAATCACGAAGTAATCATAATCATACGGTTTGAAAACTGACAACCTAACGAAAACATGATCGCATATGTTTGCGCTCCAAGCACTATCCTTAATAGAACAGTCTGAGTTGTCTAAATGACATATTTGGGAAAGCATTGTGGGTTTACAAAATGACTGGCATCCTTTCTGACGTATCGTAGGAGGAGGCGTGTATATTGATTGGATGCCTGAGAATAAAAGGCCGCCGGTCCACCACCTGCTACGTCACACCTCCAATGGCAGAAGTGTGTCAGCCTGTGGGGTTGATAGGGCACAGCAGCTGACAGGCATAGTCGGCCACTGTAAACCAACCCTCCATTGCAGAAGATTAGGCCAGGGCAAGCATGTGGCACTTTAGATTTAGAACGGTTACTAACTGCATATACAAATAAATTAGCTAAATTTAGCCCCAGCCAGTAATGACTGAGACTGCTAAACATAAAAATATATGGCTTATTATAAAGGGTTTGAGGTTGAAGTTTTAGTCTGAGATGAATTTTATTTTTTTAAATGTATATTAAAACAGACTTACCTAAAAATACTTTTCCGTTCCTTCTTCTGGGTATGGCACCCCCTGCAGCACCTGTGGCTTTCTGTAATTATCATCAGGAAACAACATGGGTCATAAAACTGTAAAGTACTTTGTACTCAAATATTTGTGGATATTTATAAGCAGTTCTGACAATATCGCTTCCTTGTTTGTATGTTTGTTGCGGTTTTAGTTTTGGTGCTTTTAATAAAAGAAAATCAAAAAAGCAAACAACATGGGTAATAATGCCATGTGTAACATTACATCTGTGTGGCTATAACTGAACATCAAATATTACTGAATCATGTTGCAAATCTGGATAAAATCCAATTGATGTGCATATGAAAGCTTGACAGCTGGGACTGATTGTTCTGTACAAAGCACATAATGGTCAAATCAATTGATTGGAGAGTAAAGAGGATGGCTGAATGGGTAATGCTGACACACTTCTCATGTAATCCTAAGTATAAACAGCAAACACAAAAGCTACAGCAACAGAGCCGGCTGTTTCTGGACAGATCCAGACATGAAAATAGCAGCATTTAACCAGCACATTCACATTCACTTGGAACGAACAAGAAACCATTAAATAATTAGGTGCCTATTCTAAATGACCAACAAATCAGTCATCATTAGGCCAGTGTATCGGAGCAGACTAGGATTCAGCAGAACTGCTAAGATACGGAAAGGCTTGCCATGGTAACATTCAAAAATGAGACAATACACAACATCTGAAGATTTGAAATCTGTCATATTGAATTCAGTACACATAGTGGAAAACAATATAAAATGGTGTTTTAAATAAAGCAGCACAGTTCATTTCTCTTCTTTGTGTACCATGCTGCTTTTGTTTGTCTACCAGGCTAGTTATAAGCTGTCTACTGTCTAGTTGTAACAGAAAATAATTCTGACATGTTGTGCGGTTTGTGAAAATATATTTACTGTAATTATTGTAAATTATTTTTTATGGTGCTTTTTCTTGCTACATTTCCCAAAAGGGTTAGTGCGGTAAACACATGCTGGGCTCATCACTTATAGGCCAAAATGTCAAAACAAAGCACTCTCTGAACTGCTTTCTTTCTAAATTTGTGTAGAAGATCTGCCACATCATTAAAATTATAATATTTAAAGATGCTTTCAAAAAATTATAGTTCTGGACACAGACATGGTTATTCACCTCTAAATTTTCTAAATTTAACAGACCTCCTGCTATGCAGTCTTCATGAATTGTGTAAATTTAGGTATATTAGTATAGCAGATCTATAAAACTTGAAGAAGAGACAAAAACCATCTGCAAGAAACTGAACTTACAATAAAGAGCAAAATATATACAATATTTCTCAGGACGTCTTAAAAGGATAGTTCACCCAAAAATTGTTGTCATTTTTTACTCACTCTCATCATCATGTTGTCCCAAATATTTTTTTTCTTGTGCTGAATACAAAATAAAATGTTTTGACGAATGTGGGTAACCAAACAGTTGCCGGTCCCCAATGACTATGATAGTAGGGGAAAAAAAACAGCAGCAACTGTTTGGTTACCCACATTCTTCAAAATAACTTTTATGTTCAACAGAAGAACGAAACTCATTGAGGTTTAAAACAACTTGAGAGTGATACATGATTTTTTTTTCTCAGAATTTTAATTTTGGGGTGAACTATCCCTTTAAGTAACTACCAGCTTAAATATAAAATACTCTTAGCTGCTTTCTAAATCTGACAATCATCAGTGTTTGCTAAATTAAATTTTTCCATATTTTTTGCAAGTATGAATTAAAGAGGACAAATCATAAGGATGTGACCTCAACAAGTTACATACTATGGCTGCGACAACTCATTGATACAATGACAATAATTGACAAATAATTTCATTAGCGATTAATTGTGCCTGTGCACAACGCACAGAAAACAAATTCATAAACTTAAATTGTACATGTAACCAGTGTTGGGGAGTAACTAGTTACATGTAACGGAATTACGTAATTTAATTACAAAATAAATGTAATTGTAATTCGTTACAGTTACTGAGAAAAAATATGTAATTAAATTACAGTTACTTTTGAAAAATGCCAGTGATTACAAAGGGGATTACATCTAAATTTTTTCAGATTCAATTGACTTCTTTCATAAATTGCACTGAATTTATGACTTCTTTCATAAATTGCATTAAATTGCATTGACTGCTCTAAAATGAGACACCAATGTTTCAGGAGTTTAGGATACAGAATAGGACACATGCTTATTCGATAACTGTTTTATTTCCTATTTGGGTTTATGCATAAACTTTATTTTTTAAGATTTTTTCCAAGGCATTGTTAGATGCTAATGTTTTCTGTCATAACTATGCAAACATTTGATTTCAAACCCAGTATCATAGCTATTAAACTATTTCTTGTTATGATGTTGTTTATGTTATGATCTTGTTATGACATATAGCGCAGCTGCGCTCACGGTGACCGGAGTTCGATTCCCCAAAAAATAAGTAAACAAATAAAAAAGTCTGAATTTGTGGTGGCTGTGCTTTAAATTAAATTATTACACAGCTCAGACTCTTTCAGGGCAACTTAAGTCAGTGCTATATGCTTGATAATTCTTCTTGGCGGAAGCTTTGCGTTTGGTTAGCTAATAAAATATTAAAGATTAATTCAATATTATCTGTACAATTTCTCAATTCTGTCACCCTGGCATCGTGGACTTGCTCTGTTTCATACAAACGCAGCTGCTGCCATTTTTTTTTTTTTTGTACATTGTAATGGATTATAAGATAACTAACAAACTAGTACTACTACTTAATTATTTATGTGGTGAAATGTTGTGTAAGAAAACTGGTATGACTGCACTGTATCCCTAAAATGTCTAGTTTGAACGTGCCGTTTGCTGGCAACTGATTTCTTCATGGAAGTTTTGCGTTCAAATATTTCAACTCAGATCAGTGTTTTGTGTCTAATAACTTTGACACGAAACAACTAAATAATCTATCAAGCAGCTGTGTAATAAGTGAGATAATGTACATTCAGCCAGTTGTTATCGCAAAATAAAGATGTATATTATCCCTTACTTATTATAATCTTAATTCAAGTGATGAAGATTTTGAAAGTCTGACAGTAATCAGTGTTGAACGCTACTGTAAGGTTAACTCTGCCTGGTTTAAATGTTTTAAAATGATTAACAGTTGAAAATATTAGAAATTTAGAAAAGTAATCAAAAAGTAATTAAAAGTAATAAGTTACATTACTTTAATAAAGTAATTGAAAAGTCACACTACTTATTACATTTTAAATCAAGTAACTTGTAATCTGTAACCTATTACATTTCCAAAGTAACCTTCCCAACACTGCATGTAACACAGGTAATTTTATTTTTTATGAGGGCAGAAACAGAAAAGGAGCTACTGTAATGGAATATTAATACATATTCAGATGAGAGATCTTTACCTCATACCAGGTTTAGTCTTTTGCTTTTGATTTTCTTTATTATCATTTTTAATTTAGTGAATACAACTTATACTTTCAAATAGTAAGCAATCGGTTTGATATTTTGCATATAAATGTTTGCACATACAAACAATATTTGTTCAAATTTCACATTGTTTAGATGACAGTATGAAAGTACAATTTTGTAAATAATGGATTGAATATATATATATATATACATATATACTGTAAATACTGTAAATACTGTAAATATATTTTAATAATTAATTTCAAATTAAATAAAGTAGTCAAACTAATCATTTATCAAAATAATCATTAGCTGCTACACAGATAGTCCCAGTAATCTAATAAGCACATTCACATTGAATCTGCTGACAAAAGTCCAAAGAAAGCTCCACAACTTTCCGCAGAATCGGAACATCTGTCATTCACAATCCACACATCCTTGCATGTTTAATAAGTATTATTGCTAGTATTATTATAAGCTGCTTTGCAAAACATGTTTTGTTTTTGTCGCACAACTTATATTTAAATCTATTCCACAGATTTCCTCTCAAAGTCAGCAGAGTGCAATCTGCAGGTTCTAACTTGACCCAATAAGACACCGGCATCATCTGTTCTGAAAAAGCATATTCAATAATGATATCATGTCCTGACACCTTTTGCTTATGTTAATGTTATGTTACTGGATGCACTGAATCTGTTTGCACGCAAAAAGTGAAGTCAAGAGTGTCTATTGCAAATTCAGTCAATTCCAGTGAACAGACAACACTGGATGATGGTTATTAAAGGAGAAGTCCACTTCCAAAACAAAGATTTACATATAATGTACTTGCCCCGTTGTCATCCAAGATGTTTGTGTCTTTCTTTCTTCAGTCGTGAAGAAAATATGTTTTTTGAGGAAAATATTTCAGCATTTTTCTTCATATAATGGACTGATATGGTGCCCCGATTTTGAACTTCCAAAATGCAGTTTAAATGCGGCTTTAAACGATCCCAAATGCAGTTGTAAACCATCCCAGCCAAGAAAGAAGGGTCTTATCTAGTGTAACAATTGGATATTTTCATAAAAATAATACAATTTTTATACTTTTTAATGTCAAACGCTCATCTTGTCTTACTCTGCCTGGACTGTTTTTTTTCTGGTTTATGGCAGTTAGGGTATGTCGAAAAATTCATGTTCCATTTCAACCCATTTCATGTTCTCCCTCAACTTCAAAATTGTCCTATATCGCTGTTTTACCTTTTTTGTTAATGGTGTTTGTTCTTCTTTGCATGTTCACTTTGCAAAGACTGGGTCGGTACTTCTGCAGCGATGTAGGATGATTTTGAAATGATTTTTGAAGTTGAGGGAGAAAATACAATTGGAGTTTTTCGACATACCCTAACTGTCTTGAACCAGAATACACAGATTTCAACGAGAGCAAGGCAAGACGAGCATTTGAGAATAAAAAGTATTTAAATAGTATTTTTTTAATGAAAATAACCAATCGTTTCACTAGATGAGACCCTTCTTCCTCGGCTGTGATCCTTTACAACCGCATTTGGGATCGTTTGAAGCTGCATTTAAACTGCATTTTGGAAGTTCAAAATCGGGGCACCATATCAGTCCATTATATGGAGAAAAACTCTGAAATGTTTCCTCAAAAAAACACAATTTTTTTTCAACTGAAGAAAGAAAGACATGAACATCTTGGATGACAAGGGGGTGAGTACATTATATGTGAATCTTTGTTTTTGGAAGTGGACTTCTCCATTAAAGACTTTCATCAAAACAAACATTGATAGGACACTGTCTTCAACAAGTGCTTTGTCTCTTTTGCTTTCTTTGTGTTGCTGGATCCTACTCAGTAAGTTTTTATAACATATGAAGTATGCACAGTTTCCTTTACAGTGTAGAATGACCCTGAACCAGTCATGAAGGTAATTTTTTTTTTTTAATTGAGGATAGGACAATATCTGGCAGAGATACAACTATTAGAAATTGTAGAATCTGGGGGTGCAAAGAATCTGAATATTTAGAAAATCCCCTTTTAAGTTGTCCAAATGAACTTCTTAGCAATGGATATTACTAATCAGAAATTAAGTTTTAATATATTTACATTAGGAAATTTACAAAATATCTTCATGTAACATGATCTTTACTTAATATCCTAATGATTTTTGGCATAAAAGAAAAATTGATTTTGACCCATACAATGTATTTTTGGCTATTGCTACAAATATACCCGTGATACTTATGACTGGTTTAAGACCCATGTTTACAAAAAATGTAATCCAACAATAAGCTTGAAAGAAGTTTTTGTCACTCTTCTTACCTCTTTCACGTGTCGTTTTAAGTGCATGTACACACTCTGTCCAGTTTTACGGTAATGTCTCTCCACATGTTCTCTTCCGAAACCCAAGAATGAGTTCATACACACATACAGACCTCCTTCTGATTCCTAAAAAAATGATAAAACAAGATTTAAGCTGACAAATGTGGCCAAGTAATTTTATACTTCATGTTACATATAAATAATTAAAACCAACTGTATGTAATGTACAATTTCATAATTCTATTAAGTTACATTTACAAAACAAATATAAACAAAACAGCTATTAGAAATTAGACTGTTAAAGTTATAAACATCATCAACATACAAACACATGTAAAGAGGAAACACTTTAACATAAAACAATCAAAAACACCTTAGGGCTTTAATGAATTTTAATGCAGAGTATCTGCTGAGTGTCTTAGAAATAAAAATTATTAGACATAAAAGTAAAATTATAAATAAAATTTCACAATGCTCAGAATAGTGAATTATACTTTTTTTTTTTTTAATTACTATAGTAATGGTGCTCCTTTTTGTTCCTGCACATGTTAATAAAATGTTTTCAGGTGTAAATTGCAATAACATGGCTTTCTGGACATATGTCATGGTATATATTAAAATAAACCATCTGATATCATCACTGTATCATGGTAGAGCCACATTTTGTGGCACTTTTGGTTATTAAGATTATTCACATCATTTATAATGGCATAATGCTTGTTTATCTAAGTTATCAAGGTTGTTTTCAGTAGTGTTTCGTCTTTTAATTTCAAAATTTCACATAAAATAATAAGATTAATTCTTTGAAAGTCTTTTAACAACAAATAATAAGCAAATAAGAAGTTTAATCTGAATCAAAACACTGCGTTAACGGGGTCGGTGTGTGTCGGTTAGGGTGTTAAGGGCCCACCAGACTGAAAAACCTGTCAGTAGCTCCTGGTGACACACGAGCTTGAACAGATAGTGTGTAAAAATAACCTGTCTTTTAGTCTGACATGACGAACTCCAAACAGCTGAGTCACCTTTAAAACTTTTACAGCTGGGAGCTAGTTGTGCGCTTTACCCACATTTATATAAAAGTCGGCATCACAGCTCTTCAAAATATATGGTGTTATTTATTATTTGTGGCCAGAGCTTGTACACTTGAGTATGTATAACAACCCAGTTGACCTGGATTCTTTTTATAGGTCATGGCTGCTGATTAGTGTACAATCACAGTTTTCACATATATCAAGCCACACAACAGTCTTGTCTCTTGATGTAAAGCAAATATCATAACGTACAGTCTGATCTCTACAAGTATAACACTGCTAGATTGCCAGTGCTGATAGGAGGATGTCGAATTTATAAGAACGGGGGAAATAATTATTGCTTTGACACGCCTTTAAAAACAGAGGACTGTATTCTGTAATACTGACCAGCAACGTTTAGACTTGCAGTGTTTATGCTTCCGTTACGCATCTGTAGCTCGTATAACGCCCGTTTGAAGAAGGGAAACCTGGTCCCACTGTAAGACGTAAACACCCGTGTGTTATTTATTTATTTCTGAAGGCTGTCACATAAATTGAGCTGAAGAATGGTGGCCGAGGATCCCCCATCTCTCTTACTCGCTATACGCAGCTTTTCACGTGTCCGGGGGACGCCAGTTGTTGTTAAACGTTCATGCATGAAGTATTTGACATAATACTCACAGGAGAGTCGTAGGAAAAAGCGCATTCGCTCTTGAAAACCCTGTCTCCTGTCCTCGGTACTCTAATGGTGGGCATGTACGGGACCAGTAGCTCTCCCAGATCTGTAGCCATCTTCACATTCCTGCTGCTCGCACCACTATGAGCCTCGCTGGAGCAGCGTGTCAGGCAGAAGATGAGATGGGGCTATTTTTAAATCATACAGACCCGACATTCCTCATGGACCGAGGGATGTGACGACGAAAACACGGGGACATACAGGGATGGAGGGTGGAGGGTGGGTTAGGGGAGGAAAACAATGGGTGTCCCCTTGGAGAAACAGGCAATATTTGACATTGTTCACCCTGACGCCAAGTGGTGGCGTTTTCAGATCTAACGTTACGCTCAATGAGTTTGATGTGTTTATAATGGCAGTGGCAGCATCGCTTTTAGTGTACTTCAATACTGAATATCCTTATCTTTTTTTTTAATTATAAGTAGTCGAAACACAGTATATTGAAACGGAGGGTTTAAAATAATATATTTGAAGGCAAGAGACAATAGGCTCATATGCAGTAGTTGGGCTGTTTATTGGAGGAATAATTATTTTATTCACATAGTTCTGAAAATTATCTTTTAATCAACAACATCTGATGTATTACTTAAGCATTTACTATTACTATTATTATAGTGAAAATTTTACTGATTTTAGTGTGACTTGACTGCAATATACTGTTGAGGTCAAAAGTTTTCATACACCTTGCTGAATCTGCAAAATGCTTTTCTAAAATAAAAGGGATCATACAAAATGCATGTTATTTTTTATTTAGTAATGACATGAATAAGATATTTCACATAAAAGACATTTACATATAGCCCACAAGGGAAAATAATAGTTGAATTTATAAAAGATTCTTATTGTGTTGTTAGCTGAATGATCCACAGCTAAAGCAAATATCATAAGGTACAGTCTGATCTCTACAAGTTTAACACTACTAGATTGCCAGTGCTGATAGGAGGATGTCGAATGTATAAGAACGGGGGAAATAATTATTGCTTTGACACGCCTTTAAAAACAGAGGACTGTATTCTGTAATACTGACCAGCAACGTTTAGACTTGCAGTGTTTATGCTTCCGTTACGCATCATATTTTTTTATTTAGTAATGACATGAATAAGATATTTCACATAAAAGACATTTACATATAGCCCACAAGGGAAAATAATAGTTGAATTTATAAAAGATTCTTATTGTGTTGTTAGCTGAATGATCCACAGGTGTGTGTGTGTTTGTTTTGTTTAGTCATAGTTGTTCCTATAGTTGAGTCCCTTGTTCGTCCTGGACAGTTATCTGCCCACTGTTCTTCAGAAAAATCCCTCAGGTACCAAAAATGATTTAGTTTTTCAGCATTTTTGTGTATTTGAACCCTTTCCAGCAATGACTCTATGATTTGGAGGTCTATCTTTTCTCACTGAAGACAACTGAGGGACTCATATGCAACTATCACAGAAGGTTCAAACGCTCACTGAAGCTCCAGAAGGAAAAACGATGTATTAAGAGCCGTGGGGTGTAAACTTTTGAACAGAATGATGATGTGTACATTTTTCTTATTTTGCCTAAATATCTTTTTCATTTAGTACTGCCGTTCAGAAGCTACAGAAGATACTTACATGTTTCCCAGACAACAAAATGTTAAATTTACCCTGATCTTCAAATTCAAAATGTTTTCACCTGCCAGCTCTTAACGCATTGTGTTTCCTTCTGAAGCTTCAGTTGTCCTCAGTGTGAAAAGATAGATCTCAAAACATACAGTCATTGTTGGAAAGGGTTCAAATACACAAAAATGCTGAAAAACCAAAGAATGTGTGGGACCTGACAGATGTTTTTGAAGAAAAGCAGACAGTTTAACTGTTCAGGACAAACAAGGGACTCATGAACAACTAAACAAAAAACAGCTGTGGATCATTCAGCTAACAATACAGTGTTAAGAATCAAGCGTTTGTTACTTTTATAAATTCAACTTTATGTGAAATATCTTATTCAGGTCAGTACTGAATTAAAAAAATAACATGCATTTTGTATGATCCCTCTGATTTTGGTAAAATAATTAACATTTTGCAGATTCGTCAAGGTATATGTAAATGTACATGTAATATGTACATTTTTGTAATATGTAGGTAATTTAAATAAAAGTTGATATTTGTTAACTTGAAAACCTGCATGACTTCCCTGCTTCCGTGGAAGACAAAACAAGAAATTATGAATAATTTGTTTCATGAAAAGAACGGAGACAGGAGCTTTCAAGCTTTTATAAATATAAAAGCATCATAAAAGTAGTCAGAATGTGCTGTATTCCACAACTTCTGTAGCCACACAATAGATTTGGGCATTAAACAGCCTGATAGTTTATGACTAAAAGGTAAATTCTTAAAGCAATACTTAATGCACAAGAGCAGCAACTTAGTTATAATCTTTAGTTTATTGGTGCCAGAGGCAAAGAAAAGGGAAAAAAGAAACATGATATTTTTTATTAATAACAATACATTATACATTGTATAATGCCTGAATATTTTAGACAGGTATGCATGACCACTCCTAGTTATCAGGAGATGACTTAGGGCTGTGGTCGATGAGATTCTTATCAAGCGTCTGAATCTGGAACCAGGGTCCATCTCCTTTTTCTCTCATGTGTCGGCGGACGTCAAGTTGTAGTTGTCTACAAGAAAAATACGGAATAATAAATTAGAGATCATCAATTCAGGCTACATAAAACAAGATACATTTCTAAACATGCCGCCTTTGTTGTGGTGGTCCTGACATTAAATTGTATCCCCAGGTTTGACAATTCCTTCATTATTTTTTACTCTACAGAAACGTTTGCTCTTTTCTTATAATCTTCTAGCACATGGTTTATTAATGATATTGTGATATTTCTTTACTTAAAGCCAGCGCAAACTCAGTACTCAAACATATCAATAAAGATACATTTATAAAATGCTATGAAATTCTAGCAATAAAAAGTGATAACCCATGAAAAGCAGTTAATTATATGCATTTCATACCGTCGCCTAAGAAATTACGTGCTACAGAAACAATTAATTTACAAAAAAAAAAAAAAGCATGTAAAACAGTGCTTCTTAATCTTTTTGACTTAAATGCTAACAACATGTCTGTTGGCAATTAAGAAAATGCTTCTACTTATTAAATGTTTCATTAATAGAAACTGCAATGTGCTTAAGGAGAGGTGGTAAATGCTGGGAATAATCGTAATGACACTTGCTCATAAATGCCTAGTATTGATTTGCACTGAAGAGATCTGCCAAAACTGATGCATTGTCAGCAGTAAAAGTTGAGTGTGCAAATTAAGGACACTCATGAATACAAATAAAGCTATGAATGATTATGAATAAAAGTATGTGGTAACACTCTACAGTAAGGTACCATTAGTTAAAGTGACAGTTCTAAAATAAAAATTCTATCATCATTTACTCACTCTAAAGTTTTTCCAAAACGGTTTGAATTTCTTACTTATAAAAAACAAAATGAGACTAAAGAATCTGGCTAACCAAACAGTTCCCTTTCTTCCAAAATAAGGGCACCAGCAAGTGCTTGATTATCAACATTCTTTATAATATCTTTTTTTGTGTTCAGCAGAATAAAGAAACTCATACAGGTTTGGAACAACTTGAGGGTGAGTAAAATGATGGAATTTTCATTTGATTTCCTTTAACATTACTTAATACATTTATTAATATTAAAGGAGAAGTCCAGTTCCAAAACAAAGATTCACATATATAATGTACTCACCCACTTGTCATCCAAGATGTTCATGTCTTTCTTTCTTCGGTCGTAAAGAAATTGTGTTTGAGGAAAACATTTCTGCACTTTTCTCCATATAATGGACTGATACGGTGCCCCGATTTTGAACTTCCAAAATGCAGTTTAAATGCAGCTTCAAATGATCCCAAATGCGGTTGTAAATGATCCCAGATGAGGAAGAAGGGTCTTATCTAGCGAAACAATCAGTTATTTTCATAAAAAAAATGAAATTAAAATACTTTTTAATCTCAAACGCTCGTCTTGCCTTTCTCTCCCTGAACTCTGTGTATTCTGACTCAAGACAGTTAGGGTATGTCTAAATGAACTTATCTAGCAATCAGTGTTAAAATACTTTCTCAAACGCTCGTCTTGCCTTTCTCTCCCTGAACTCTGTGTATTCTGACTCAAGACAGTTAGGGTATGTCTAAAAACTCCAATTGTATTTTCTCCCTCAACTTCAGAAATAATTTTAAAATCACCCTACATCGCTGCAGAAGTACCGACCCAGTCTTTGCAAAGTGAACATGCAAAAAAAATAAACACCCTTAACAAAAAGGTAAAACAGCAATATAGGATGTTTTCGAAGTTGAGGGAGAACATGAGATGGGAGTTTTTCAACATACTCTAACTGTCATGAACCGGAACAAAAACAGTCCAGGCAGAGGAAGACAAGACGAGTGTTTGGCATTAAAAAGTATATAAATTACAAATAATCGATCGTTTCACTAGATAAGACCCTTCTTTCTTGGCTGGGATCATTTACAACCGCATTTGGGATTGTCTGAAGCCGCATTTAAACTGCATTTTGGAAGTTTAAAATCAGGGCACCATATCAGTCCATTATATTGAGAAAAATGCTGAAATGTTTTCCTCAAAACACATAATTTCTTTACAACTGAAGAAAGAAAGACATGAACATCTTCTCCTTTAACAGATACAACTAATGAGTTTAATAATGTATTAATAAATGTTGAAATTTACATTAACTAAGATTAATAAATGCATTAGAAGTTTTTTTCAGTGTTAGTTCATGTTAGCTAATGTAGAGAAATAGTCCACCCAAAAATCTACTAAAAATATACCTCAGGTCATTCAAGATTTATATGAGTTTCAGAACAGATTTGGAGAAATTTAGCATTACATCATTTGCCTACCAACGGATCCTCTGCTGTGAATGGGTGCCGTCAGAACGAGAGACCAAACAGCTGATCACAATAATTCACAATTGATCCACCTGACCCCAGTACATCAGTGAAAAAATGTGTTTAAAATAACCAAATCCATAATTAAGGCTTTTTTACTTTAAACCATTGCTCCTGCCCAAAATATCAATCCATAATCCATAATAACGCTTAATCCAGTGAAGAAGTCCATTCCGTTGTCCTCTCACATCAAAATTCATAGTATTCAGCATATTGTTTTTGCTTGTAAACAACGCTTGATCTGTGCACATTTCTTTCCTGATTTAGCCAAGATCACTTTTTTAACTAAAGAAAGCAATTTTAAAAATGTAGCAGGATTACATTTTTTATCTGGAAGTAGAGATTAAAGTTAAATTTGTTTATTAAAAACACACAGCTTTTCACTTCACAAGACATTAATGATAGACTGAAGTCGTGTGGATCACTTGTGGATTATTGGGATTTTTTTTTTTCAGCTGTTTGAACTTTCATTCCAACGGCACCCATTCACTGCAGATGATCGATTGGTGAGCAAGTGCTGTAATGTTAAATTTCTCCAAATCTGTCCTGATGTATAAACAAACTAATCCACATTTTAAATGGCATGAGGGTGAGTATATTCTCAGCAAATTTTAATTTTTGGGTGAACTATTCCTGTAGCTAATTTTAACAAATCAAAAATTATTGTAAAGTGTTGCCAAATATTTAAGCAAATATAACCATAAAATAGCATGTGTATTTTCTCATTTAGCTTAATCAGTTGAATCATCTGAAGACAGCTTACCTCATTTCAGACTTCTCAGCCTCAATCTGGATAAGCGCCATCATTTTCTCATAGTCCTTCACTGGACTGTCATAAAAAGTACGAGCAATCCAACGAGTGATGGGATGCTAAGATAAAAAAAATGATGACAACCAATGAAAAGAAAGACAAGATGCATTATGACAGTAGCGACAATTAAAAAAATGTATTTGATTACCAATAGGCACTTTTTACTGCCATTTAATTACCACACAGTGTAATTACAGTGTATTTAATGTTTTTATGCACTTAAATATAAGATTACCTTGTAGTACTCCCAGTGCTCTGGTTCGTAACCTTCAGGTATCTCCGCTAACTCAGATTCTCCTGTTTAGTGAAATCCAGATATTAATCAAGTTATTCTGGTAGGCACAAAAGCTATAAGAAGAAAAACAGTCAGGTACATGAGAAACTTACCAATGAAAATATTAACAAACGTCACAAGGGCTGCCACAGGGATGCCAGTAAGAAGAATGTAATATTTCTGGTGTAACGCAGCAAGAGAGGAGAGAAAGATTATTTCCAAATATTATTTGAATAATAATACACTGCCCTCCAAAAGTTTGGAAACACCCCTGGCAAAGTGTGGTTTTGGACGATATCAGCATAAATCCTTATCATTTTTTGGTGCAAATACATTAAAGTAACTTGACATTATCATTGAAGACCAGCAATAATAATTTTCATTTTGATTACATAATAACGGCAATATATACATGTCAAAGTCAGACATGCCCCTTTGTCAGCTGTGATGCCTGGTTACTGGTTTAAACTTGGCCCAGGTTTTTAAAAGATTTTTGGGTCAGCACACCTTAATAGCTTCAAAAATTGATTGCCAGTTAAGTTTAGAATACAATGAATTTAGGCCCAGATTATGCACAGCTGTAACAGCTGCTAATGGTGGATATTTTGATGAATCAAAAATTTAAGTTTTTTCTTTGTATAAACTCTTTGCGTGATACAATATGTTTTTTGTAGTTTGTGTTGTCCCAAAATTATCACAAATTAAAAAGGATTCATGCCAATATTGTCCAAAACCCCACTTTTCTAGGGCGTTTCCAAACTTTTGGAGGGCAGTGTATATTATTAATAACATTATTATTTTAAAGAATGAAGATTATAATTAATACGCAACTAAGGCAAAGTATTTATAACAAGTTTTACCAGCAGGTGAAGAAATCTCCTGTCATAGAAGTCAGTGGGCTTGATGATAAACATCCTTTTCCCATGGCTCCCATGACGGACAACAACTGTAAAAGAACAATGTTAAAATAGGTTATTACTGCCTGCAAAACACCATTTTTATTCAACAGGAAGTCAAATGTAATACAGTACTAATCTGAAGCAAAAGTAACACACAGCTACAGCTGCAAACCAACTTATAAATCTTTACTTAGGTGGAGGTAAAACTGTTACATAGACAATAAGGGCCAAAATATTGTGCTTGATTAACTTGGTAAATGAACTGCTTGCACGTCAACACTTACAAGCAACGGGCAATAAGCTTAAGCAGTATTTTAAATCAGAAAGTGTTAACTATATAACTAGGTAAAAATGCCCATGTAAGTATATTTAAGTACATAAATAGCTGAACAGCTGTATATGATAGCTGTAAGAAGGTTACATACAAAAAGGTTTGTTGTAGAGGCCAGTTTACACTTGACATGCTAAGCAGGCACAGCAAGGTCACTGCTAAAAATAATCCTTCTAAACGGTCATATCGTTGTGTTAGAAACAATAAATATTCTTTACCTTGTTCTGAACGTGCAACAGTCCTGGAGAGCAGATTTGGAGATTGACATGTTCGTTTCAGCGGGTTTAATCTGGCTGTAAAAGCAGCCGCCGTCCGCAGAATGCTCATGCCCACCATGACTGTTGAGGGAGTGCGTCAACAAGGCCTTCACTGATTGGCTCATCTAACGCAGACTGAAGCCGTGTCCTCCATTGATACTTAGGGCAAAATAAAAGTTCGTAGATGGTCCTCAAAGATGGCCTTGAATAAAATAAAATAAAATAAAATAAAATAAAATAAAATAAAATAAAATAATTTTGATTTTGACATTTCGTAGATAAGTGGACATATTTTCTCAATAGCTTGAACAGAAAGCTAAAGAAGAGCAGAATAAAATAAAAATAATATATATAAGATAAAAAATAAAAAAAATTGCATAAACAGCTGTTGATTTTGGACATTAAAAAAGAAATATCCTAAATAAGTGGACATCTTTACACGACAGCTTGAACAGAAAGCTAAAGAATACAATAAATAAAATAAAATAAAAAAATAAAATTTACACAAACAGCTGTTGATTTTGGATATTAAATAAGAAATATTGTAGATAGATATAGATATCTTTTCTCACCAGCTTGAACAAAAAGCTAAAGAATAACATAATAAAATAAAATAAAATAAAATAAATATTTGCATAAGCCGCTGTTGATTTTGACATTAAATAAAAAATTTCGTAGATAAGTGGACATCTTTTCTCAATAACTTGAACAGAAAGCTAAAGAAGAGCAGAATAAAGTATAAAATAAAAAAAAAAAAATATATATATATATATATATATATATATATATATAATAAAAAATAAAATAATTGCATAAACAGCTGTTGATTTTGGACATTAAAAAAGAAATATCCTAAATAAGTGGACATCTTTTCTTGACAGCTTGAACAGAAAGCCAAAGAAGAATAAAATAAAAAATAAAATTTGTACAAACAGCTGGTGATTTTATTAAATATTGTAGATAAATGAACATCTTTTCTCACCAGCTTGAACAGGAAGCTAAAGAAGAGCAGAATAAAATACATAAAATAAAATAAAATAAAATAAAATAAAATAAAATAAAATAAAATAAAATAAAATAAAATAAAATAATAAAATAAAATATTTACATAAACAGCTGTTGATTTTGGACATTAAATAAAAAAATCTTGACAGCTTGAACAGAAAGCTAAAGAAGAACAGAATAAAATATGAAATAAAATATAAAATAGAATATTAAAATACTTGCATAAACCGTTGTTGAATTGGACATTAAAAAAGAAATATCTTAAATAAGTGACATCTCTTCTTGACAGCTTCAACAGAAAGCTAATGAAGAATAGAATAGAATAGAATAGAATAGAATAGAATAGAATAGAATAGAACAGAACAGAACATTGGAAAATGGACAATTTTAATTGAAAAAAAAAATATGCTGAAATGAGAACAGAGACATTTTTGCATGTCTGGTTGTATATTATTCACATTAAGTTTGCTGAACTATTCATATTATTCATTATACCTAATATATTAATAGTACTGGAAAGTCGCACAAATAAATGATGAATTGTAAAATAATTTCAAAACAATTTTAATGTGACCTTATAACCAAAAGGAAAAATGTTAATTTTTAGTTACAGTCAACACTCGACAAAAGTGCTCAAAGATACACGCAATATTATTTAATGCGATTCACTTTTATGTTATGTTATGTTATGTTATGTTATGTTATGTTATGTTATGTTATGTTATGTTATGTATGTTTTTTATTGATGTGTGCTGTGGTGCTAAACGTGGAAAAAAACGTAGGAACTCTTATTGTGGAGAAATGTGTTGTTGCTAATGTATACTACTATCCGACAGGTGGCGCTGCACGCTTCCGTTCATCGTTTTGTTTGACATTGTCAAGATGGCTGCGGCCGTAACGAGCCGCCTGACTGCTGCTGTCTGCAGACAATTTCAACGTGTTGTTACAGTCTCTTCACACACACAGCCTCAATATGCGACTCAAGCGCTATCCAAATTTCATTCCTGTCAACGAAGGTATTTTTTTTTTCTTACTGATTATATCTCGGGATTAAATGTCAGTGCATCATGACGGTATCTTAACAAGAATAAAAGAAGTAATTGATTTAATATATCACCAATTAATTTGAAATTATTTTCATATTTTTTAGACAAATGTATGACTCGTGGTGGTTCAGAAGCTCCATGAATAACCGAGCACTCCACACATCCTGCGTCAGAAAAGGACTGGAAGAATTTTTTGACCTGCCAGAGAACTGGGGTGAACAAACTGTAAAATCAGGTACCAGCAGTGTTAAATGCGAACTCAACCTAATGTTTATTATTCAGTTATTATAAGCTGTAGTCTGTGTCTCAAAACCTATCTAGACAGCATTCTGGGCTTCCAGGGCATATTCAGAGCCCAAATATTCTGTCTAGATAAGAAGCCTACTTAATTTTGAGATAGAGTCATGACTTCATAATACATAAAATTAATAATGCTATCTCCTAATGATTGTTTGGAACCTCACAGGTGCTCCATGGACTGCCAAACAGCTAAGAGTGAAAAGTAATGAAGACTTACACAAACTTTGGTAATTGAGTAGTTTGTACAGTCTAAAGACTTTTAAAGAAAAATGGCAATAAATATTAACCAACATTCCTATTTGTATTTTCAGGTATGTTCTTTTGAAGGAAAAGAACATGTTACTCACTTTAGAACAGGAGGCAAAACGACAGCGCCTTCCGATGCCCAGTCCAGAGCGCCTCAAAAAGGTATGAAATGCATTCAATATTTCATAACATTACTTTTTGACTGTATTTTGGATGAAATTATACAATGATTCAAATTATTCTGGCAGAAAAGTACTTCATCCAATGCCCCCTTTAAAGGAATTTTCCAAAATGAAAATTACTCACCCTCATGATGTTCCAAACCCGTAAGGCCTTAGTTCATTTTTGGAACCCAAATAAAGATATTATTGATGAAATCTGAGAGCTTTCTGACTCTGTATAGACAGCAATGCAACTGACATGTTCAATGCCCAATAAGGTATTAAGCACATTGTTAAAATAGTGACATTAAAAATGTGACATCAGTGGTTCAACCTTAATTTTATGAAGCTACGAGAATCATTTTTTGCTCCAAAAAACCCCCCCCCAAAAAATAATAATAATGACTTTATACAACCATTTCTTCTTTTCTGTGTCAGTCCTCACCACGTCTTCACAAGAGTACCATGCAATTGTCCCTTTAAAGGGGTCATCGGATGCCCTTTTTCCACAAGTTTAGGGTCTTAATGAAAAGTCCATAATATACTTTGCTTACAAATTTTCAGTTGTAGTGTAAAACAACATTGTTTTTACCTTGTCAAAATGAGCTCTGCAAAAATCATCCTGTTCTGGTCGAGGTTGCTTTAAATGTTAATGAGCTCTGCACGCCCCGCCCCTCTCTTCTCTCTGTGGAGTGACGAGCCTGTTTACTTTAGCCGCGAAACTTGCGAACTATCATGTTATTAGGAAAGGTGATTGCAGAGATTCATGAAAAAACCCTTATACTCCTGCTGTAGGTGAAGCTGGATCATAAATGATTTGTGTGAAATTAGGCGCGTTAATGTAGATCGGGAGGCGCATTCCCTTCACAAACAAACATAATCCACTGCATCTTCAGCGGCTCAGATGTCGGGAGTAAATAACGACCACTATGTTCATTATTACATCCAGCAACACAACACCTCAATCGCTCAATCAGAGATGTTCTTGTCTAATTTACTTACCTGCTCCAGCATCGAAACAGTGAAGGTCGAACTGTTACAGCTGATGTAGGGCGGGTCTGAGGTAAGACGCTCATGCCAATTAACTATAGTGGGAGTGGCCTCTCACCGACAGGCATCTGAGAATGGCTCAATTTGAAAAAGGGGATATTATTTTTACAGATTAATTAAAAACCACTGCATGGATTTTTATCATTATAGGGTAGATTTGTACATACACTGCCAACACACATTAATGTTCATACAACATGTAAAAGTGAACTTTGCAGCCGATGACCCCTTTAAGGAAATGACACTCGAGTGGCTCTTAGTTCTGAAATTTAAACAGGGTGAATCTGTGCCTGCATCAGGTGTACATAAACCAATTTCTATTCTTAATTATTTTAATAGGTTGAAAGGTCAATGAAGCGTCTTGACACAGTTGTGAAAGAACGTGAAGATGCTCTGCGCTTACTGCAGACGGGACAAGAGAGAGGTAGACCGGGCGAATGGCGCAGAAATGTTTTTGGCAAAACCTTCTGGTAAGCAAATCAAATGAGTAAATGTTTTGCAGATTGTTCTCATATGCACATCTATTTTGTGTTTGTATAATGCAACTTATTACAAGCATGCTTGTTCATCAGGTACCGCTTCAGGGAACATCCAATCCCATGGTACCTCAATTCCAGATACAAAAGGCGGCGATTCTTTGAACCATCACATGTTGCCCCTTACACAAGGCAAGTGTCAAATTTGTTTCCTTAATAGAGTAACAACAAATTTCACCAAAACAATTGATTTTATGGTGATAGAAAATCTTTGCTCACAAACGTTTTGCATTCGTTGCATTTAAGTTTCTCAGGTGAACACAGAAGCTTTGAATTTCTTTCTACATGAGATTCAAACTAACAAATATTATTGTTTTACTCTGCTGTTCTGAATTTTAGGTTGAGCCTTGAAAAATACCTGAGGAGTAAGATACGGAAAGAAAAAAGAGACAAGAGAAACCAAAAAAGGCTTGCAGCAATGTTTCCAAAGAAGACTGCGCATGCATGAAACCACTGACAAGACTTGTCACATTTAATATTGTTTTTTTCAACACGTAATACTTTTTTTTTTTCATTACTCCATAAGTTTTGGAGATTCAAAATATGTTGTACAGTCAGATAATAAATTCAAACCTCTAACTTAGACTGTTGTTTTGTATTATTTAACTAGTTTCAAATATGAATTATTAGAATTGTACATCATTCTCTCTTTTGACACATTTAAGTATAGGTTTTCCCCAATATGCGACATTAAATACTAAAGATTAGAATACAGATGTGTACAATCACTTCACTGATAGTCTTATCTCTTCAAGTAAGATGAGAGAAATTTAGACCAGTTTAACAAAAAAACAATTTTATTCCCAAAACAGCCAATCAATTGTTAAAAGCATAACAAACATTTGTTTTTCCTGTGGTGCATTTTCTAGGGAGTCGCAATGTGGAGTAAATTAAAAAACTATTTCAACTTGTTCTAAGCACTGATACAATTGAAGGATACAATTCCCATGTACCAAAAGACAACCTTGTCAACGTTATTTAAAACTATTCAGGTGAAACGTTTGTTGTCAAACTGGATATATGAAAATATCGTGTGGAGTAGAAAACAGTGCAACCATGTCAAACAGTTTAAAATATGGTTTGTTTGCACTAAAAATAACAGTAAGTGTCCTTGTTAGTTCCTGAGTCCACTAAGAAGGCCTTTTCTACTAGGTGGTGGTGGTGGTGGTGGTGGTGGTGTGTTGTTGTTTTTTCTTTCCTCTCCTTCTGAAGGCAACCAGGTGTTGATGGAACTGATTAAGGGCACTTCCTGTCAACACACTGTTTCCCACCTTCCTCATACTCCTGTTTTGAAATCCACATTTGCTGGAAAGTTCCCTAAAAGTAACAAAAACAGAGCAATAGTTAATATATTGTGGCATTGTTAGACATAAATAAAGGGAATATGCTATGGTGAACATATTGACAGTGATATAAATAAAAAAAAATACAAATATTGATATTGTACTAATACATCTAATATCATACATTTATAAGCAATTAAAAATATGTGTGTTAGATACACCAGTTTAAAAGAATTGCCAATTAACAGTTGTCATAACTGGTTATGGTTAGTTACAAAAGCCTCTCTGCCTCCCAAAACTCACATTTTACATGAGTTTCATTTTCAAAACAAAGAAAAAGTTTACATTTGGCAATTATTTTTTTGGTCAAATCTGTACTGATATTGCAAAACTATTGTTCATATTAAATTTTTGCCCACGACAACTGAGCAAAAATTCTTGCAATTGCAAGTTTACATCTTGCAATTTTGACACTTTTTTTTTTTTTTCAGAATTGCATGATATGAACTTAAAATTGTGATATATAAACTCACAATTGCAAAATATAAACTTGCAAATCGAAGAATAAAAGTCAGAATTCGGTTACATCTTGCAATTCTGACTTTATTTCTCAGAATTATACACTCATAATTCTGAGAAATAAACTTGAAATTCCAAGCAATAAAAGTCAGAATTGTGAGATTTAAACTCAATTCTGACTTTTTTTTTTTATATTTTGGGCTTTTTTTTTGTGCCTTTAATGGACAGGACAGTAGAGAAATGACAGGAAAGTACTGGGCAGAGAGCGGGGAACAGGATCGGCAAAGAGCTCGAGACGGGATTTGAACTCGGGTCGCCATGAGCACAGCTGTGCTATATGTTGGCGCACTAACCACAAGGCTATTGGTGCCGACTCAATTCTGACTTTTATTCTCAGAACTGAGTTTATATCTTGCAATTGTGACTTTTTTCTCGAAATTGCAAGATTATATCAACGCAATTCTGACTTTATATCAAGACAACATAGTCTTTTGACTTTATAACTGTCAATTGCAAGTTTATATCTCATAATTCTGAGAAAAAAAAAAGTCAGAATTACGAGACAAACTCGCATTTGCGAGAAAAGTTTTCGGAATAGTTTTTCCTCACACAATTCTGGCTTTATTTCTAGCAATTGTGAGTTTTTATGATGCAATTTTGAGAAAAAAAAAAAAGTCAGAATTGAGTTTATATCCCAAAATTCTGACTTTATCACTTGCAATTGCGTGCTTATATAAAGTCAGAATTGCAAGTTTATATCTTTTATTGTGCTTCCATGTTTCCACCACTGAAAAAAAAAAGCTGACTTTTTTCCCCCTCACAATTATACGTGTACATCTCACAATTCTGACATTACAACACACAACTTCAAGTTATTAAGGCAGAATTGCAAGTTTATATCTCACAATTCTCAGAAAAAAGTCAGAATTGGAAGTTCACATCTTATATCGGGCTTCCATATGTTTCAGTCACTGAATTAAAGAAAATAAATAAAGCTAATTGCAACTTTCTTTTTTCCTCACAATTATAAGTTTACATTTCGCAATTCTGACATAACACGTATTTACAAGTTATTAAGGCAGAATTGTGAGTTTATATCTCACAATTCTCCAAAAAAAAGTCAGAATTGGGAGTTTATAATCTTATATCGGGCTTCCATACATTTCAGTCACTGAATTAAAAAGAAAACGCATAATTTTCACAAGTTTACATCTCACAATTCTGACATAATAACATGCAATTGTAAGTTAAGTCAGAATTGTGAGATATAAACTCTGATTTGTGAAACACAAAAACATAATTGCGAGTTATCATCTTGCAATTCTGACTTTCTCACAAAAGTTGTATTACGCAGTTCAGAGAAAAAAAAAAGAATTGTGAAAAAAATCCCAATTCCTTTTTTTTCTTCCTATTGGCAGAAACGAGCTTCCATAAATATCTGATCCCATGATAACAGGGTTGCTGCAGGATTTTTAAGCTCAAATTTAAGACTTTTTAAGACCTTTTTTAAGACCTGCACAAATAAAATTAATACCATATGAGCAGGGTAAGGCAATGTCTATGGTTAAATATTAAACTGTAAAATGACTTAAATTACTGTAAAAAACGATTTACAGTTCAGATTTTTCACAAAAACAAAAGGTTTTATAAAGTGATACATTTCACATTTCTTTAAAGTGTCAATTTTTAAGTAAATAGAAAAAAGTATTCCTTTTATTAATTGAAACAATTATTATCAATAAATTATTATATTAATTTAAAAAACATACAAATACATGTTAGTGTTTAGATTTTTATGATGAATTATCTTCTAACTGATCCACCAGTTCACATTTACAGCTCCGCATGTTTGCAGGGTAAAAACATGGGGTTGCTTTTCGCTTTGGTCTGAACAAAAACAACCTCAATACTATGTTCCTGCAAAACCACATTTCTGGGACCCTATTTTTTGAGACAGCGCCATCTAGAAATTCCATTTCAACAAAGAAATATCAAACAGACGCAAAGACTAGATCCATTGAAACTATTTTTTTTTTTAATCTTTCCATCTTATTTTTAATGTAAAAGCTGACATAAACTTGAGTGTTCAAAGGGGTGTCAGCAATCTCCATTTAGCCCATTAAACTGTCCAAAACAGTTAATTGTGCTGCTGGATGTTGTAAATTAGTATTTGTATTTAAATTATTTTAAATTTCTTAAAGTACTAATAAACACACTAATTTGTACAACAATTGTTTTACTGTTTACTTCACTTTGTTAAGTGGGTCACACGTCAGACATGAAGCGCAGCAGCTAATGAACTGAAGTCTAGAATATATTGAAATAAATTAGGCTAAATATTTCAGGGGTAAGTTTAGGATTAGGAGTTGGTTAGGACAATAATTAAGTGTATACAATTAAACAACTAAATTCAGTATTTCCTTAAAAATAATAATATACAGAATTGAATAGCTACTGCTATAAATAGTATGAGCTGTTAATGCATACATAATACAAATAAATAAATACAATAACATAAAATAAAAATAAATAATTTTAAAAAAAGTACAGGGTCCTAAAAATGCGGTTCTGAAACTACAGCCTCCTGTACTGTAAGAATACCCTACTCAAAACAACAGGCATATTGAAAATGCACATTCAATCTCTGCCAGCAGATGGCGCATTCGGAACTGCAGACATGCGTTTCCCCGGTAACCGCAGTACACAAAGCAGCTCAGCACCGGACTTTGAACGCGCAGCGCTCGTTTATTTAACGAAATCATAGCCTTTTGAAGTTTAATCGTGACACTAAGCTGTATCGCAATTCTGGTCTTCCCGTGCCTAAAATTTAAGACCTCTTAATCATAATTAAGACTTTCTTGTACAATTTAAGACTTTTTATGACCTTAAATTTGATAAACTAAATTTAAGACTTTTTAAGACTTTTTAAGGACCCGCGGGAACCCTGGATAACCCTAGTGAACACTACTCACCAGAGATGCAAGGATAGAGCCCCCGATCCAGGCGCTAAATCTGCGCTCCACAGTTGTGTTGTTGGCTATCAATTTCAAACGCATACTCTGCAGAGGACACAAAACAATCCATGTTATCACAAAAAAGCAACAAATCACTTCAAGAGGCCCACCTGACATTTTAATAAAGTAAAATATAATGTGCCACTTACTGGTGGTGTCTTCTGTGAGAGTTCTCTGTTAAGTCTGTCTGTAAAGCCTTGGATGAGAGTGTTTCCTCCTGTAACTACCACACTGCCATACAGACCCTGTTTAAATAAAAAAAAAAATATGGGAAGCATAACGTCATCTGCATTAGCAGCAGAGACACAGGACATGTAAATATAGACATTAAGCAGTATTTTAAAATCTTACTGGTCGAATGTCTATGTCACACATGCCAACGCTGGTGGTCACAACATGGCCGACTCCCAACATGGTGTTCCCTGACAGACCCTGTGGAAAATTTTAAGACACTGTAAGGAAACAAACACTAGCATTTAAGAAAGAAACTTGGACAGTGTAAGAAGGGTATTTTTCTTGCCTTGGCATTTGAAGGATCAAAAAGACCCTCTGGGATCTTAAGTCTTTCAGCTCCGAAATCACAGTTGTACCCATTAGGCAGCTCATAATGAACAGTGGGCATCTGGGCAGCTACTCTGTATAGGACAAATTGTGACAATGTGGTGTTTTTCATTTGCATTAAAATCATAAGCACATACCCAAAAACCACAATCAATAAAGGGAATTATGTAATATAAATGTAAAATGTTATTAAACTACCATTTAAAAAGTCATAAAAGTTTAGGGTTAGGACAACTTTAATATTGAAAGAAGTCTCTCATTCTCACCAAGTCTTCTTTATTTGAAAGATACAGTAAAATCAAATATATTTTCAATTCAGAATCTTAATATACTAAATGTAAAAATTTTGACTTCAATACAATACCTGACTACTGAACCGATACTACGGAAAAACACAGAACAAGAAAAGTAAATGAATAATAGATGATTCAAATGGAGATCATAGTTATTTTATCTATTAAAACAAAGCATTTCATCCCCCCTTTAAAAAAAATAAATAAATAATAAAATAATAATAATCACATGCAAGTGCCACTACACAGGATTATGACAAACAACCACTGATCCTACAGGTATGTAGAGATCTTTGCTATATTGGTTAGCAAGTTAGCTTAAAGGATAAAGCCAAATCTTGTTTCATGTTATAGTCATTTTATTTCACAGCAATAATTTATATCATGACAGTCATTTTTTGTTATTTTACCTTTGTTATTAATAATAAGAACCTGCAAGTAACGAACTAAAGGACAACTACAATAAAACAAAGACAAATAAAGAATGAAATCCATTTCATTTTTTCCTAAATTCCATCTTAATTTTTCTACACTCTATTTTAATGGTTACATAAAAAAAAAATAAATAAATAAATCAAAAGCATGTCTAATTATAACATAAATCATGAAACTTGCAGAATTTAACAGCAATTTATTAAAAGTTTAACAAAAATTACATGTTTTTAAGGTCCTTTACTATTTTTCTCAAATTCAGTTTGTTTGTGAATCTCTGGTGTGTGATTTTAATAATTTCATTACATTTTAATAATCAAAAGATTGTCTAATGAATTTATAAAGGATGATTACATTTGATAAAGAATTAATTTATAATAGGCTATTTATTTCTCCTTTTTTTCCCCCAGAAATACTTTGTTGTATATTTACAATTTTCTGGCAAATAAATTCTGGTAAATATTTTCTTCTGATAATATTCCTTAAACATTGTTTTAATAATATTTTATTAGTAGTAGTAGTAGTAGTAGTAGTAGTACTACTATCTTTACATTAAGTAATATATTAATATATTTCTGACTGTCAAGTTAAACCGAACTTTTATTTCGACGGGTCTTTATTATATGACGATAGTTTTCCGCAAAAGAAACCGTAAAATGCTCATGAAGTGACTCTCGGAGCATTTCTAGAGATTATGTTCATGTGTTCACGTACTCATATATTGAGGCAGCAGAGGCTGAAAACACCGCAAACGTCACGCGTATATGTGTAGTAAACAAAACTGCAAGTCTGCGCCATACACTAACACAGACACGCAGAAATACGGCTCTTATTAAAACGCATTCTTAAAGTACCAGTACTAGTAAAATGCGGAATCATACCATTTTTAAAAGCAGGGTATCGTGATACTTTAAGTACCGGTATATTGTGAAATACTACTCCGGTCCCACATAATCCCTCAGAAATCATTCCAAGTCAAGGATTTGATGCTCAAAAACAGTTGCACTGCTTAATATTTTTAAGTAAACCAAACTCACTTAGCCCAAACTTTTAAACAATAGTAAATTAAATGTAAGTGAACTTACTGTTCATCATAGGGTGAATCTGACACCTGTAGCACAGAGGCCTGGAAATCTTGTATGACAGTCTGAAATGACAGGTAGTTATATTCATTACATAATACATGTTATGAATGCACTGTATAGGTTCAGTAATTCTCTGTGATTTCTAGTTCTAATCACTTACATTACACATATAGTTGTGCCATGAACGGGTAACTTGAGGTAGTTTCTCTTTCTTCTTCCAACTGGCTGGAGCTCCTTCACGAACTGAGTCCTTTAATGACAAAACACTGGCATTCATTTTTCATTGAACATTTTATCTAATCCCCACCAACTCATGTAATAAGCATCCCAAACTCCAAACACAGACGATAATATTAATGACTCGAGCAGTCCTCACCTTTGATGCAATCATATATGGAGGCACTATTTCAACACCTAACTCTTGAAACAGCTCTCTACACTGCATACTCATGAAGTCACCAGCGAGAGGAGACTTTACAATCCCTGGAAAATCATAAAACATACATTACAGGAATATCAACAACATGCATAATACAATGTTGTTCAAAAGTTTGGATCTGTTTGATCAAAAATACAGAAAAAAAAAACTGTAATTTTGTGAAATATTATTGCAATTTAAAATAACAAATTTCTATTTTAATATACTTTAAAATGTAATTTATTCCTGTGAAGCAAAGCTGAATTGTCAGCATCATTACTCCAGTCTTTAGTGTCACATGATCCTTCAGAAATCGTTCTAATGTGCTGATTTATAATCAATGTTGGAAACAGTTGTGCTGCTAAATATGATACATTTTTCAGGACCAGTGATAGTTTTTTCAGGATTCTTTGATAAATAAAAAGTTTATTCAAAATTTCGTGTTACTGTATACACTGCTATTCAAACTTTTGGGGCCAGTTAATTTTTTTTTATTAATATTTTTATTTAGCAAGGATGTGTTAAATGGATTAAAAAAAAGTGATAGCAAAGACTATTACTGTTAGAAAAGATTTCTATTTTTAATAAATGCTGTTCTTTTAAATATTTTATTCATCAAAGATGATGGAAGGATCTTCGGAAGGATCATGTGACACTAAAGACTGGAGTAATGGCTGATAAATTCAGCGCTGCATCACAAAAATAAATTATATTTTAAAGTATATTAAAATAGGAAACCAATATTAGAAATTGCAATAATATTTTATTTTTCTGTATTTCTGATCAAATAAATACAGCCTTGACAAGCATAAGAGTCTGTATTAAAAACATTAAAAATCTTACTGATCACAAATGGCAGTGTATATTTAAAAAATAGAAAAATAAATAAAAATAAGTTTGTAAACAAACAAAAATATAATTAATGCAAATAATACATTGTAGTAATTACACACAATTCCATTTCAAAATTACCTTGTTGTAGGACATAACCATCATGCACTGGAATAGCAGTTGTGTGTGTTGCTCCACTATCTAACACCAAACCAGTGGACCGTCCATTGGCAAACCTGAAATGCTGAGTAAAGGATTTAAAACACTTAATGTATTTTCCTACCCCTACTGTCTTATAAGATCCTTTGGACATACTGGCCAAATTTGAAATTTAATTCAATTACCGTCATCCCTTTTCTACTGTATATGCATTAACCACCTATAAAGAAATTCTAAATCAATGGTTCTGATTTAGTGGTTCTCCCCACACACCTTGCCCACAACAATATTCAGGCCCCATGCCCTTTCCAGATGTTTGTGATTTACTGGATAAATATTTTTACAAATATTTTTCTTGACATAACTACAAGAATGTATATTCATTATAAAAATGCCCATGGATTTTGTAAATTTACATGTCTATAAATAATACTTTTAAAAATATGATACCTCATACATCCATACAGTCCTTTAAAAAAAAGGGGTTGTGGGAGTGATCTAATATAAGAAACAATATAAGAAATATCTTGACTTTAAGTTGTTTTGGCTTATTTTAATGGTTATTTTACATCTTTTTGAGTCAAGTTAAAAAAAACTACTGATCTAAATGCAAGATACTGCCTTTTATAAAGATCTTCAGCCAGCCAATAAAAACAAAGGATACGCAGACAAAACTGCTGATTTACACAAGAAGAAAGCAGGAATGTTGTAATGCTCAAACATGAGCTCAGTCAGCTTCTCTCTCTTTGCTCGTGTGTTCCACTGCAAAATGAAGAAAACAAGATCACACGGAGTCAGGTGAGGAATCCCAGCAGATAGCACATATATGATCTGCAGATTGGATTTTGTCTGAAAATCAACATACCGAGGCCTCTGACATCAGGACTGGATGCAGACTGGGCTCTGATTTGAAGTGCATTTTATAGGTGTGATCTAAAATGGCTTGGAAACTATCCCAGTCCTCAACTTCAGAGAGAAAAAAAAGAAAATATGTGTTAAACATAGTTTTCATATATAAATATGAAGGAAGTAAATCAAAAAATTGAGTGTTTTCACAATGCTTCATCAATCGGACATATTGGCAGCACGTAATGTAAACAATGCCACTGAACCAAATGAAACTTGCATATTTTGCTTATTATTCCTGCTGAAAATGGTCAATTATTATCATATTTTGGGCTGTACTAATTGGTTGAACCAGGAAAAACATTTGGAGTACTACAGACAAATCAAGGAGAAGAGTGCAAAAAACTGTATGAGGAACAAAAGGTGAACCAGGATTTCCAGGGCAAGAATCTTGACAACATTCAAGTTTGTTCTTAACATTTCCAGTCAGGTAGGTGAAATATTAGGCTAATATCTTAATTAATACTGCTCGTACATATCTTCACCATCTCTTAACTTTAGTTTGTCAAAGTATTGCACCCCTTCCTGCTTAATAAGTCCTTCTCTATATGATTTAGCAGCTTCCACACATTTTTTTCCCCATTGTTTAGACAGCATAAATTAGCAGAACAACATATTCAGTAGTACATTAATCGCACAATCCACGCTGTTGTTTACATCCGAGTATCTCCAATATGGTGCACATCTGGGTAACTGACCAAACCGTGACGCAAGTGCAAGAGTCTTTTACTGACATCTAATAATTCTGCTTTTGTTCTAAGAACTCCTGCTACACTGAATGACATTTTAATGGGTGTCTTCTGTAATTCACGCTAAAAATGTATGATAGTTATTATTTTTAGCTCAGAAAACAAAATGAAGTTAAACAGTACACATTCTGATGTACAAAAAAATTTAAGCTCTATTAAACTGTCACACTTCATTTTAACGTCCAGTTCTCGCTATTAAGAAACCATTAACTACGGCTTTTGCCTCAAACTCCTTATTTCCTGCTTATTAATAGTTAGTAAGATAGTTATTAAGTTCACGTATTGGGTATGATTAGGGATGTAAAATATGGTCATGCAGAATAGGTGCTTTGTATATACTAATAAACAGCCAATATGTTAATAATATGCATGCAAATAAATAAGTTAATAGTGAGAACTGTTCTCTATACTAAAGTGTTACCTTAATCTTTATTGTTTTGATGCTTGAAGCACACTTTTGACCCATATAAAATAACTTACTCATTCCATTTTTGAGAGGTGACATGACCTCCATGCTTTCTCTAGGGACCCTGAGCTGGTTAGTGTCGATGTAGTAGGTGGTACCACTCTGCTTTCCCTTTTCTCCATCTGTCTCCATTGGTGTACTGCCATCCTCCCGGTCCAGAGTCACACCGATCACAGTAGGAAAATCGGCCTAGAAACCAAAAAACAACTTAAAATGCTTAAAACACTTTTTTTTTTTCAGTTTTATCACCAAGATATGGATTCTAACACTGCTTTCACCTTAGGACAATCCTCTCCTGCATATCCAGCTCTCACTGAGTACGAGCCCATGTCAAAGACGAGAGCCCCAACTTCATCTGTGAAAAAATATATATAAACGCCAAAAATGAAATGGATGAGGATACAGCTAAAACACACAAACACATTCTGCATCTATGAACTGTTGTAGTCAAATATATGTGAGTCCGTTACAATACGTAAATCGCCCGGCAAATTTTACTTTTAACTACGCTCTTAATAATTCATTTTTATAAGCTGCGTGCTCAATATTTCGCAGTTTGCTGCTTTCTACAAAGCATAAAAATCTGAGGCGTGGACTTTGGGTTAATTCTCAGAAAATAAAAGTAGAAATAATCATGTCATGCTAGTTTGATAGCTAGCGAGTTCATGAACGTGGCGCACTCATTCATTTGATTCTCCCTCCAAAATCGCACTTACCTCCGCCATACACTCCGCCACTCATTTTTGCGGCTGGTCAGTACTGACAGAAGACAGCTATTTGATTTCTTATTTTAAAAGCGGGGATATAAAATAGGAGCCGTACGATTTGTATATTCACTATCACAACAAAGGAAACGAATCAGACATCTTTGTCTCGGGGGGATTATGGTAGCCTGTGGTTGAGGAACTTTTAGCAGCGCCACCAGTCGGCACGGAGGATCAAAAAAAAAAAGTAAATGTAGACTTGTAGACTAGAGTGAGTAATTATGTTTGAAAAGATGTAAACAGTGTCAAGCCAAAAAAAGTAATGAAGTGACCAATGACGTAGTCAATAAAACAATGAAGCAGCAATAACGCGACATTTTTCTCAGTGTCCTATGCAAGACACTAAGACATATGTAAGATCTCATAAAATGTAACCTTCGTCCTGAAAACTATTACCTGAAATTGTTAAACTTTTGATTGTAGTCTATTAAACTGTGTTTTTACTTGAGTCAAATTCATCCAGCTTCAACAACGAACTAATTAAAACGTATTGCTGTGTTGCTGTGACTAATGAAAGGTCTCTTCAGAAGGATGAAGACTGACCATACTGTCCAAACACAGTTTAAACTTTTTAAAAATTTAGTCTGGAACATAATTTGATCAGCTCTATTAAGCTGACAAAAGAGAAAAGATTGATGTTATGATGAAAAGAGGTCCAAATGATGAATAATATTCATGAGCATAGTACTATTCATTCTGTTCACCACTGCAGAATTCCAGTGTAATGTACCTCACATTACTATTTTGTTTTTACTTCTAACAGCACGAATATCGAAACATCTTATCTATCATCTTATCTGCTCACCAAACCTGCATTTATCTGATCCAGCTAGACTACAACAAAAACAGTACAAATTTGAAATATTTTTTCTGTCTAAAATAGCTGTTTTCTATTTGAATATATTTTAAGATGTCATTTATTCCTGTGATTTCAAAGCTGAATTTTTAGCATCATTACTCAAAAAAAAATTGCTGCTCAAAAAATGTTTTATTATTATTATGCTGAAAACATCTGAGTAGATTTTTTCAGGTTTCTTTGATGAATAGAAAGTTCAGAAGAACAGCAGTTATCTGAAATAGAAATCTTTTGTAACATTATAAATGTCTTTATCATCACTTTTGATCAATTTAAAGCAAGTTATTAATAAAAGTATTAATATCTATCATTTAAAAAAAAAAAAAAAATATATATATATATATATATATATATGTATATATATATACTGTATATACTGTCTCCAAGCTTTTCAGCACATTAGAATGATTTCTGAAGGATTATGTGACACTGAAGACTGGAGTAATGATGCTGCAAGTTTAGCTTTGGTCACAGAAATAAATTACATTTTAAAATATATTCAAATAGAAAGCAGTTATTTTAAATAGTAAAAATAGTTCACACTAGTACTGCTTTTGCTGTATTTTGGATCAAATAAATGCAGGCTTGGTGAGCAAAAAAGTAAAAAATAAAAAAATATTACTGTCCAGCAACTTTTGACTATAGTAGTGTAGCAGTTCAAAATGTGTTACTTTTTTTCACAAATAGATAAAACAATATGTATAAACAAATGGGAAAAAACTTTAATGTTCCTTTATTTTTTAAATTCTTGGCACCACTCCTATTCATCATGCCATTATTGTTCATAACCTATTTCTGTCCAACAATGTAGACATATATGTTGACTGACTATCTAGAATCCTCATAGTTGACGGGTAACGAAGAAATAATAAACTTCTTTCAACCTTCATACTCTTGGCCTGTTGTAACAATCCACCAGTTTTGTTTGAGGAAAAAAAGAACACAAAGTTACTAATTTCCACATTGTGAAAGATTCACTCAAAAAAAAAAAAAAATGAAATGGATTTGTCGAACAGCTGTTTTTGATTTATGAGTAAAAAGTATGTGGTTAGCATTAGTCATGTTTTCCAAGCTGCTTTCTATCCTCAAGGTGGCAATTCTCAACTAAAAACTCACCTTTTTTCTATTTACACTTCTTATTTGTTCATTATTCAGTCTTTACATACATACATAAAATATCATACAAAGACATAATATGTATTCAGAAAATAACAAGGTGAAACAGTTTAAGGATATAGTTTAGGGAGGTGTTCATTTGCATCACTTACATGGAATTCTTCTCATCTGCAAAGAAATGTTTTGTTTTTGCATGCCTGGAAAGATCCAGTGGAGTTTAACACAGAATGTTGTAGAACTACAAACAGATTTAGCGATCAAATTTCTAATTTGCAACACAAACACTGATAGAATTACACTTCATTGTACCACATGATCTTTCATTGCTCCACATGTTACAGCACATGTTAAACATCTCATAAATCCCTCTAAAGGCCAAATCCCTGATAGCACACGTACATCTCGGAGACGTCTATTTGATGTCTGCATTTACACCTGCAAGACGTATTTTTTACGTAGCTTGCTCATCTGCAATACGTCTATTGGACGTTTCCTATCACATGTCAAATAGACGTCTTTTAGATGTCTTTAAGATGTTTATGATTTAGAATGTATGTAAAACTGACATCTTATAGACGTCTGCCAGGCATTTGTACACAGCAGATGCTTTCCAGATCAAGTGATCTTTAACAGACATCTTACAGACGTACGTGTGCTATCACGGCCCTGATAGCACCCATACATGACAGAGACATCTATGTGACATTTGCATTTACATCTGGAAGACGTATTTTTTAGCGTGTTTGCTCATCTGCAATACGTCTATAGGATGTTTCCTATCAGATGTCAAATAGACATCTATTAGATGTCTTTAAGATGTTTATGATTTAGAATGTATGTAAAACTGACATCTTACAGACGTCTATCAGATGTTTGTACACAGCAGATGCTTTCCAGATCAAGAGATCTTTAACAGACATCTTGCGGACGTACGTGTGCTATCTGGGATGACTCAAATTTAATCAGTATTTACATTTATTAAGTTGAAGCCCTTGATAGCACACGTACATCTTGGAGAAGTCTTTTTGATGTCTACATTTACATCTGCAAGACGTATTTTTTAAAGTGTTTGCTCATCTGCAATACGTCTATAGGACGTTTCCTATCAGATGTCAAATAGACGTCTATTAGATGTCTTTAAGATGTTTATGATTTAGAATGTATGTAAAACTGACATCTTACAGATGTCTGTCAGATGTTTGTACACAGCAGAAGCTTTCCAGATCAAGTGATCTTTAACAGACATCTTGCAGATGTACACTACTATCTGGGGCAGTTTTCTAAATTAAATCAGTGTTTAAAGAGATATGCTGCATACTAGTGTTGGGTTCAAGTCCACCTAAGTCCAGTCCGAGTCGAGTCCGAGTCTTTTACCAATCGAGTCCGAGACGAGTCCGAGTCCAAAATGGGCCGAGTCGGACTCAAGTCCGAGTCCCAAAGGGCCGAGTCCGAGTCGAGTCCATCCGAGTCCAAGGAAACACTACTGTTTGTCAGTATCTTAACATTGTTTTAATCCAGGGGTGCCCAAACTCGGTCCTGGAGGGAGGTGTCCTACAGATTTTAGCTCCAGCCCCAATTAAACACACCTGAACCAGCTAATCAAGCTTATACTAGGCATACTAGAAACCCCCTGGCAGGTGTGTTGAGGCAAGTTGGAGCTAAACCAAGGACCAGGACCAAGTTTGGGCACCCCTGAGTTTAACCTTTACAACTAGAAAAATGCAATGTCAGTTGAAATGTAAGAAAAGCAAACCTCTAGTGGACCTTGCCATTTTTGATTTTTTGTTTCACAACATCTCATAATTAGTGTCCATACTCTGCTTAGCAAACTTAAAGTCATGCAAAAGAAGTTATGGCTGATCTATGTAATGTGACATATTTTAAAGTGAAACAGGTTTTAGAATGTGAAAAATTATAGGGCGGGACTTGACCTTATTCATCGATGTACTAAATGTATAAATTCAAGGGTGGGGGTAAAGGAGTAGGTATCTTGGTGAATGGGACCTTAAGAGCAGAAAACATGTAGCCTCTTGCAGCACCTCTTTTATTTCGGATTGTGGCTGTGTGTGTTTTGGGTTGCATATGACTTTTTTCTTGAATGAAAATGAGGTTGTGAGGGATAAACCTAGTCTTTACAATGGCACACACTGTGTGCCCTACCTATACTTTCCATAAGTCACAGCAAACTCACACCTGTTTTATTTTTGAATGCATTTATAGTTACATTAATTACAATAAATTACATTATATAAGGAATAATTGACGATGGGCCATTTAATTATTAGAAAATCATGCACACCCAAGATGGTTTTGGACCAATAAAAACTGTTGCTGCAAAGATGTTAGAAATTTTTTTTTTAAGCTAGAAACTGCCACCATGTTTAAATAATAATAATTTCAATACAGAAAAAACTAATCAACTAATGTAAGTAAAACAAGGCAAGTAAACACTCCAAGTATTACTTACAAGCAAAAGTATTAATACATATATTAATCAAAAATACATTTTGTAGGGGTTTTTTTGTAAGTTTTTTTTTATGTAGGTCTATATAAAGGCTATTACAGAAATAGACTACAGACATTTCTTGAAGTAATAAATGTTAAAATAAAACACTGCAAAATCTTCACTGTATACGTTAAAGATAATTCTTATTACAGTTAATAAGTGATTCAGTCAAGAACAGTGAATGATTTTCTCTTTTTCTTTTGTTGTTTGATTATTGTTTGACGTGGTCGGCTGCTGCAGGTTTACGCTGCTGTCGATTTAAGATCTGACGCACAGATCAAATATTTTGACTTATCAGTATATCTCCCAGCTGTTCAGGTTTACTTAAGACAAAACCGACTTCATTTACATGAATAGTCTCCAATACGAGCTTGTGTGTAGCAATAACAGAACCTATTAAAAGCGAAAGAGAACTCTGTATTCGCACACTGACTGAGAGGCGCGTTCTGTGAGCGCGCTTTGAGTGTGTGCGCACTAGTGATGCGCGGATGGCGGTTATATCCGCGGGCGCTGCGGATAATCCTCGGGTCGGGTGGGTAGGGTAATAAAAAAATGCATTCTGATTATTTGCGGGTGGGTCGCGGGTGGATGAGATGAATCAATGATGAGGCAAATATTAACTACATTTTCTAAAATATGAACCTGTTCTAAATACTTTTTTCAGGCAAACGATTTCATTTTTGTGTGTGTGTCTGTGTGTTCACCTGTTTGAGAAGTTGTGACAGAAAAAAAGACATTCCAGATCAAGTTTGAAGGGAGTTACGCCTGTGTTAATGCTATTGAGTAGGGTAATATTTAGTGGTGTAGTGCAGTACCTGCGGATAGCCATTTTTTTAATCCGTCGGCTTTGCGTATACCCACTTCTAAATTCCCTCTGATGCGCATCATTCAGTAGTGCCCTGCATTAGCCAAAATCATGACAGGCCACCATTTCTAATTCAATCGTATGTGAATAAATGCAAATATTCGCTCAAAACATAGTAAAGACCATAGACATAATAGACATAGACGCCGCATTGGCTGCTGGAAACGAGAAATGCGGCCGCCATCTTGGACCGGGCATACTCTGGAATTGATTACATCGCGTAGCAGCAGCAGAAGTGAGAGAACATGCCTGAACACTGTGTAGGATATTCCTGCTCCAATCGGCGGACCATCGAAAGCAGGGCTCGGGGGATTACAGTCCTTTTTCAGGGTTTTTAGTGTGTGTGTGTGTGAGCGAGAGAGAATGAAATACTCCAAGTAGACTCTAATGTAATATTCATATAGTGTTTCTTCAACTTATTAAAATACCTTTACCGTCACTATCTGTTTCTGCTTCTCTATCATATTTATAGTGTGTGATTTGCAAAATTCCTATCATAGCCTACACCTCATATGGTTATGGTTGCGCTTTTGTCCAAAGTGACATAAATACAAAACAATATAATACTTAAATTTAACAGGGAACAGATTGAGATGTTGGTCAGATTATAGCTAATAAGGAGAATAGCAAAAATGAACAACGTCAATTCAGTCAATAGCATAATGAAATAAACAATGAAAATGAGGGAAAACAGCAATAATAAACAATGTCAATTCAAGCAAAATATAATAACAGCATGGTAAGACTACATTAAGGAGAATATCAGTAATGAACAACAATGTCAAATTAATAAACAGCCAAATGAAAATAGAATAAAACTATACAAACCATAACGCATTAGAAGTGCTTAATGAACTAAGTCCATGTTGTAAGTCTTTAGACCCTCTTAAAAGACCCAATACTATCACAGGAACGGAGATATTCATTATATTACTGTTAAGCTCACTATCAATATTAAAATACGCCAAACCATGTGTCATGTATCACAGCTACATTTATGACCTTTGCAGGAAAAAAAAAAAACGCGTGAAAATCAGTTCGGTATTCCCTGAGGTATGATTAATTAAATGCGTTGACAGCTCATTACACCTGCCAAACAGATTACACTGAGTGGAGCGGGTGACCGGTCCAAGATGGCGGCCCCACGTCTCGTCAGCCCCAGTAGGGAGTATCGGTCGATGCGGCGTCTACTCTGTATATATGTCTATGGTAAAGACGGTAGGGAATGTGGCGCCGGCTTCCTTTGAAATATGTTTGATGATTGCGCCTGAGATGCGCCCGCGCCCGCTCCGTCCGCGCCAGCACCAGATTTGCGAGTAGTAAAATTAACAATTATTATTGATTACTAATTTGAATCAGTACATTATAACGAAAACAATACCTTAAAAATGAAAGGAATTAGATTTTTATGATCTGAAATTTCTTAAACTGGGTGAACCCCTGTAATCTTTTGTCCAAGGATGCAGTAGACGTTTAAACACCCAATTGATTTCATCAGAGATTGCGGAGAGTCACGTCCAGATGTCAGTTAACGTTATTCTTTTTAGCGTGGCTTTGGCTTAAAAGCACGAACGATTAAGCACGAGCTTATATAAGTGTGCAGCGATGTGCAGATCAGCGGAATCAATCTGCTGTTAAAAATGAACCATCCATTCATCATATCATCATGCAAAACTAAGAATTAGAATAATCGTAAACGACGATCGGGTGCGGGTCAGGTGCGGTTATCTAAATCAGAGAAAAATACAGGTGCGAGTTCGAGTACCCCAACTCTACTGCATACATGTTTTTTACAACCCTGCATACTTTTATTATGAATTCATGTCTGTGTCCTCAGTCACATGGGTGGCTGTTATCAGTCTGTCAGTGGAGAAAATGTCTTAAGCCAACAATAAATATTTAAACAGGGAAAAATCTAATGATCTGCATAGATAGAAGCCTAGTGGCTCACATCAATGCAAACACAGTGGCTAGATGAAAACGTTCTCACCTTCAGTATATGTGTACGTGCAAAGAGGAGGCGTTGTGCATGAGGAAGTAGTGGTCAACAAGGACAAGAACATTTTCATGTAGCAGTTTCACATTTTAGACAGGAAACAAATGCTGTATTGAACATAACGTAAATGTGGAAGGTGTCCAAAAAAAACAATTGCTGCTCATCACGTTTTCAAGTCCAGATTTGAAATGACTAACCACAAGCAGGCTGCACATATAGGACTGTTTCGTAGTCTTGACACAGTCTTCTGTCCTTACATAAAAGCTGATATAAAGTGGTTTTGATATTTGAATGAAGTTTATCACAACTCCAATGGATGAATGCTTGACATTTAATTATGTTAGGAAAAGAAGCTGAATAGGTGCACCTGGTTTGTGTATGCTGCTTGTTTGCATGTGTTGCCTGCTTTCATGGCACCTTATTTGCATGACGATCTGGAAGGTTGTGTATAGTCATGCTATAAAAGTAGAAAGACTCTCACGACCTTGATAATTTTAGATCAATTGGTGTACTAAAGTCCAATTAAAACTCTCATAAATTGAAATATCCTTAAAATAACACCTAAATGGAGGACGCTGATTGACGCTGACGCTGAAAATTCTACATGTAAAACAATGTCATGCAAGTGGCATGTAAGTGTATATCTTTTTCAGAAACCCTACTGTAATTGCTAGAATGGTCATGGATGAGCGATTTCCACGTTAAACTGATCGTGCAGACCAAACCGTAAGTCGTAGAGACTTAAAACTTGCAGGAATGGTAGTACTCACACTGCCAACAACGTGACCGAGGCCGCCCCAATTGGCCCCAGATAGCACACGTACGTCTGTAAGATGTCTGTTAAAGATCGCTTGATCTGGAAAGCATCTGTGTACAAATATCTGACAGATGTCTGTAAGATGTCAGTTTTACATACATTCTAAATTACAAACATCTTAAAGACATCTAATAGACATCTATTTGACATCTGATAGGAAACGTCCTATAGACATATTGCAGAGGAGCAAACGCTCTATAAAATACGTCTTCCACATGTAAATGCAGACGTCAAATAAACGTCTCCCAGATGTGTGTGTGCTATCAGGGGCCTGACAGGGGCATTACAGTGATCGAAAGTACGAACAGTACGAAAGTACATTTTTTGCTAAAACCTACTTTTGCGAACTAGTCTTGGGTTTTTCGCCCGATCGGAACCAAACCAGTGCAGAAAGATTCCTTGAAGAGTGAATATCAATAATTATCAAAAAAAGTTGAACTTACGACTCACCGTGGAAAAGGGACGGCAAAATGTTCAAAGGGAGCATGGCCACTTTTAGTAAAATGCCCATAACTACTGAACGTAAAGAGATGTCTTTGCCAAACTTGGCACACTTATGTAAAAGCTATAAGAGGGAAAGAACATAAAAATGGCAACTAACTAGGCAACCATTTATCCTATAAACATGAAAATCGCTGTGAACAGTCTTAGTCCAAAGTGCCACAAGCGTCTATGCCATTGTCCTGTAGAGTTTAGCTCCAACTTGCCTCAACACACCTGCCGGGAAGTTTCTAGCATCCCTAGTAAGAACTTAATTAACTGGTTCAGGTGTGCTTAATCTGGGTTGGAGCTAAACTCTGCAGGACACTGGCCCTCCAGGACCGAGTTTGGGCACCGCTGGTCTATGGGGACATATGTGTATTTTAAAAAAACATGGCCGCCATTGGCCGATGAAGTTTGAGCACCTATTACACAAGGTTAACGGAGGCAGATTGGAACGATACTTGGTGGGCCTGTTTGACACACAGCCTCAAAGGTCTGTGAGAAATTTGAAAGAAATCGGACACTAGGGGAGTGGTATCGCATTTTTTGAGAGTGTAAACGATTGTACATTGCGCTGTTTTCCACACATCCACACGATATTCATATCATATGATAGATCTCCTCGTTCCAAACAACTTTGCCTCTAGAGCCACTGCTGTCAATCAAATCGTTTTTTAAATGATTGAGAAGATGTAAATATCCTACTTTTGCAAACTAGTCCTAGGTTTGTCAATGATCGGAACCAAACCAGTACAGAAAGATTCTCTGGAGAGTCAATATCAATAATTATCAAAAAGAGTTGAACTGTGGCAAAGGGACGCCAAAACATAAAAAGGGGTCAGGGCCACTTTTAGTAAAATTGTGCCACAAGTGTCTATAGGGACATTTGTGTTTGAGCATATTAGACAAGGTTAATGGAGGCTGATCGGAACGAAACTTGGTTGGCCTGTTTGACTCACAACCCCAGTGGTCTGTGACAGGGGTGGCGAGCCGCAGCCCTGCATAGTTTTGCTTCAACCCTAATCAAACACACCTGAACAAGCTAATCAAGGTCTGAAAGGTTACTAAAAAGCAACAGGCAGGTGAGTTTTAATTAAGGTTGTAGCTAAACTCTGCAGGGCTGCGGCTCTCCAAGACCGGAGTTTGCCACCCCTGGTCTGTGAGAAATTTAAAAGAAATCTGCCACTGTTTTTTTTTGTTTTTTTCACACATCCGCACGATATTCATTTCATATGATAGAGTGAACGTTTGTGAACTTTTGTGAACTAGTCCTAGGTTTTTCGCTCAGTCTGGAGAAAACACTCCGCATTGCAATTCTCTGGACTCCCTATGTCAATAATTATCAAAAACATGTTGAAATTTACCCTTTGGGAAGCTATAACGGGGTCCTTTAGAAAAGGGGCATGTCCAAATATACCCAAAAGCCTATAAAGCCCAAACGAAAACTCAAAACTTCACAAAACCTGCTGAGCACGTGACAGGTGATTCTAAACAAGCATGCAAAGTTTCAGGGTGATCGGACCACAGTTGGTGCTATAACAGTCATACGTGTTAAAAACATCTTATTTCTATGGTAAATCACCTGGATTTGACAAAAATGCTTTTTAAATAATTGATTTAGGTGGGTACAGGCTAGCTAAATAATATGTAATGTTTTTTCCTTACGTGCTTAAATACCTAAAGTATTTGCTGGCAATTGCTGATTGCAGTTATATTCTTTAGCATAATTGTACTGTAGTTTCAGTCATGTCCGCTAGGTGTCTCTCATGAGTGAACTCGTGAGCGCTGTTTATATGAGCGCGCGCACGACGCGCGCACGGTTAGAGAAACAGCAGCAGCAGGATGGCGAGCAAGGACACAACACACAGTTCCCTGCATCCAACACGAACAAAATCATCATGTGTTGGACTTCTACGTCTTTTATTTATTGCATTTATTCACGTGGCACAGGCGAACAAACAAGGTAACCTCCTGAGGCGTGTTGTGTGTTTTTAGCTGGTTTTCGCGAGTCTATATGGCTTGTATACATACCGCGGCTTCACTGCAAGCTAATGACTGTTAGCTTCGAGCCTTAGCGCGTCAGCGAACAAAATAAATATTTATGCAAGCCTTATCCACAACGTTGAAGTCACGAGTCTGGCTATGTTAGATGACATGTGACTGCTCTTGCTGTTTTTATTTTCTTGACGTAAAGCCAATGGATAATATTTCTTAGCGATACTGGTTTAGCTTGAGTATTGAAGCTAACAGGCTTAGTCATATTACATTAGCTAACACAGTAAACCTGGCTGAAGTTACTTTCACTCTCAAAAACAAAACAAAACAATGGATAATGTGTTACGAATCTCAAATCCATCCAGGATAGGTTTTCCTCTTTATGTTGGTAGGTTAAATGCTAATGTTCGCTCTCCATAGTGACTAGTTCTTGGGACTGTTTTGGCTAATAAATGCGGATTTGACACGAAGTTTTACCTTACAGAAATAACACTCATAACGTTTCAGATGTCAAAACATCATATTTAAGCATGTCAAGCGAGTAAAGGTTGAAAGTAAAGTGTTAATGCGAGAGTTTTGTTTCGGAGGCCCAGTCTGTCAGTGACATGTCAACTAACTCAGAAAGGGAGGAGGTGGCGGTGACTGCATACTGCAAGTTGATGCAAGTTTTTACTATATTCCTTCTTGTTGCTCGCACGCTGTTAAATACAGTATGTTACTGGGAGTATTTCTTTTGTTAAGCAGTGTGTTATAAAGAAATTGAGTTGTCTGATTGCATTGAGGGGTTCAGCTCAGACATGACACTGTAAAAAGTCTTATCAAAGTGCAGAACACTTGGTTGTGTTTGCAAATGAAATAGTCAGGGTTGCAGTGCACTCTGGTACAATCCAGATATCAACTACTTCACAGGGCAGATGACCTTGTAAATCCAGTGCTTGCTTTTGACTGTTTTTTACTGGTTTATTGTCTGTGTATAAATGACTGAATGCCGGCAGACAATTAAAGGGATACTTCACACAAAAATGAAAATCTGTCGTCATTTACTCACCGTGATTTTGTGTGTAACCCTCTTTCAGTCTGTCTTCTGTGGAACACTGAAGATATTTTGAAGAATCTTGGTAGCCAAACAGTTTTGGTTACCGTTAAATTCCATTGTATGGACAAAAACAAAACAGACATTTCAGGAAAAAAACAAAACAAAAGTTATACAGTGTAACCTGACGGTGAGAAAATGATGACACAAGATTTATTTTTGGGTGAACTATCCTTTACTTGTCAGTAGTCAGTGGTTAAACAATGTGGGGTTTTCTGTGACCAGCATCAGTGTCTATAGAACATTTTGACTCATGCACAGCATGTAATAAAGGCAAGACATTGTTACACATTTTGTTCTGTGAGAGGTTTTTCCTCAACTGTGCACATTTGGAAACTTTATATCAAATTAGTGAAATTAAAAAAGGCGTTTTGGCTTTTTAAGGTAGAATCAAGACAAGATTGTCTTGAAACTTTGTAACACCGGACGGGAACACAAGGAGGCAACAATTAATCAGCCTGGCTGATTACTTTTTATCAGTACTTGTGTCATGTGTAGTGAAAAGCAAAAGTTAGTATTCGATTAGTAGCAAAAGCACACTGTGTTCTAAATGCTTGAGGGCTGTTGATAAGTGAAGGTGTGTGATCTTTTCCTTTCAGAGACGGCATGTTTCTCTTCTCCATAATCCCTGGATTACTTTGCCTCTTTTGCCTGGACAGCGGGGCAATCCGTTGGCGATTTTAGGGCTTAGATGTGTGTTTGCCCTGTAGTGAGAGTTTATGTTGGTTGTTGTCAGAAATTATGCATTTTGATCAAATGAGATCTGTTTCTTATGAAGTCAGTTATCAGATCTTGCATTTGCAAGTTCAGTGTTTGGTTGTAAATAGGAAATGCTTATAATGGCATTTGCCAAATGACAGAGTAATAAACCTATTTCTCACTTCTTTCTCTTTGGAAGTCCTAAATGGACCTAATAGCTACAAAGAGACCACACAGAGGTTTGAGCAGATGGGTTGATGCTCTTTGGGAAGCACGTGTGAGTTGTTGAAGTGTTCTCACTCTTCCCTTGAAATGAATGCACCACTATTTCATTTACTGCATCAACCCAGTTATTGACTGGAGGGACTCACTGAGCACATGGAGTGTTTTTTTTTCTGCTTTTAGGTCGAGCAGGAATGTTTTTAACTCTTTGGTTCCTTCCAGTTAGACAAGAATCCAGTTATCAATGACATCACTCTTCAACATCAATATTATATATGCATATTGAAAGTATATTTATACATTTGCACTACTGTTTAAAAGTTTGTGACAAACACTAATATTTACATTTTAAATACATTTTATAGTTAAAATAACACTTTTTCTCTGATAAATCTTAATTTTCAAAGTTTTAGAAATAATTCTAATATGCTAATGTGGTGCTCAAGAAACCTTTATTATTTTTTTAGTTGATAATGGTTGTGCTGCTTCTGTGTGGAAAGCAAGAGCAAAAATGTGCAGATGATGTACTCACCCCGCTGTCATCCAAAATGTTCATGTCTTTTTCTTCAGTTGTAAAGAAGTTGTTTTTTTTTTTTTTGAGGAAAACATTTCAGGAATTATCTCCATATAGTGGACTTCTTTATAGTGGACCCATCCGAGGAATGAGGGTCTTATCTAGCGAAACGATCTGTTATTTTCTAAAATAAATAAATAAATAAATAAATAAATAAATAATGTATATACTTTTAAACCTCAAATGCCCGCCTTGTCTAGCTCTGCCATGCGCATGCATGTCCCGTTCAAGACAGTTAGGGTATGTCAAAAAACTCCCATCTCGTTTTCTCCTCCAACTTCAAAATCGTCCTACATCGCTGTGTTACCTTTTTTTGTAAAGAGCGTTTGACCTTTTTTGCACATTCACTTTGTAAACGCTAGGTTGGTACTTCTGCAGCAATGTAGGGTGATTTTGAAGTTGGAGGAGAAAATAGGAGTTTTTCAACATACTCTAACTGTCCTGAACCGGAATACACAGAGTTCGCGCTGAGGTAGAGATGAGCATTTGAGGTTAAAAAGTATATAAATCGTTTTGCTAGATAAGACCCTTATTTCTCGGCTGGGATTGTTTAGAGTCCTTTGAAGCTACATTAAACTGCATTTTGGAAGACTTGCCGGCACCATAGAAGTCCACGATATAGAGGTAAATCCTGAAATGTTTCCCTCAAAAAACATTATTTCTTTACGACTGAAGAAAGATTATTAAAAGCAACACATTTATATTACTTGGAGGTGAAGTTACTGGCTATGTAAAATGATTTTCTTTATTATTTTAGTGTCCTGCTGCTCAACAGTTGCTCATTTTTACTTTCCAGTTGACTTCATATCTTATCGTGACTTCTGGTTCTGCAGTTACAGCAGTTGTAGTAGCGGTGTTGAAAGCTGAAAATTAAAATGTGAGTAATACGTCTCTCTTTTCCAAGATCTATCTGTTCAACAGATGCCTGAGAGTTGAGAATGGAAATGGTTGATGCTTAAATGAGAGATGCTCAATTGCTGTTGCATAATTCTGTTTGTGCGTGCAAGAGCACATATTGTTCTAGTTTTTCAAGGCCTAGATCTCACTCAGCGTTAGGATCTTTAGTTGAGCATGAAACAATTAAACATACAAATGGTTCTGTGATTGATTCTCTCACTTTGGTTTCTTTCCAGTGCTGCTGTGATTGAGTGATATAGCAGTTAGTGTCTCAGCTACAGTTGACCATAGGTATGTCTGTGTTTGGCTTAAAGGTATCCAGCAAAGGTGTGTGTACATGAGCAAGAGTTAGTTTCCGGAGTAACGTGTTGTTTTTGCTCATTCAGCAGCACCTGGCTCCCTCCCACTGGTTCTGTACAAAGCCAATGAAGGATCTGTCTGACACACATTCCTTACAATACAACATGCATGATTGTCTTTTAACAGTTAAAACGTATGTGTCGAAGCCACCTTTGTTGAAAGGAACACAAGCATTTACCATGTTTGTTTTGTATCACTTTGAACAATGTGGTATTGTTAAAGTGTTTGACCAAGCATGAGTTTAAGAACTTGAATTTTCATGGAAATCCACTATATAAGCTCTTCAAGTATAGGGATTTGTAATATAGATGCCCTTTTGGTTAAAGAGTTTTAAACCTCTTGTGAACTTTGCTGGTGGTGTTGTATATTACTTTAAATGAATCATCTAGTCTCTGTGGCTTTTTTAAGAGCAGTTATGTGTAAATGTGGTAAGGGATCTCTGATGTGTAAAGATGCTTTTAAACATCAAAGTGCCAGACTCTTCTCGGGCGCACATCACTCACGCGCTACAGAATCTTGTTGTGAATCTGATATCTATTTAAAATCCTTTTGCCTTCGCAATATCTGGCCACAGTTTTGACTGACAACTGCACAGCAATTTATAGTGAGTATTGGAGTATTCATAAACAAGACAAGTTTATTCAGTGTATAAGGCAAAAATATATTATCTTAAAAAAACTTTGTTTATTATTTTACTTTTTTTTTGATCAATGATTCACACTCAAAATTCAAGTTTAGATAGGCAGAGAAAGAGAGAGAGTTTGTAATCATAACGGTAAAAAAACATACAAAAATAATTTACTGTTAATTGGCACTTCCTGCAGACTCGAGTGTCTAAAAACCCCACCTTTTTATGGCACACTGGCAAGCTAACAAGCTGACAATTGCCGAAATTAGCTTGAGGCTGTGTATTCGCAATGAAAATATAGACATGAGTAAAATGTTCTTGCATTCATCTATGCCTGTGTACTCAGTGGGGGGAAAAAGGTTTTCGGAGCACAGTTTTTCCCAGTTTTACGGAAGTTCAAGTTGATTTCATGTGATCTCGACATAACTAATTGTTTTATCATGATCTAGACTAAGGCTGTCACTAACCATTATTTTGGAGTAATCGGTCGATTATTCGGACAATTAATCTAGTAATTGGTTAATTATAATTATTTTTTTGTAGTAATAAAAATAGACTTTACTGCACAATCTAATCCTTGGTCAATATTGACTAAACAACATTTAATTCAAATATCCACTTAATCTTTAGTATTTAGCCATTTCATTATGATAGAAAAGCTACAGCCACTTGAATATGTGGACATCAAAACTTGAAAACTTTTTATTTTGAAATTGCGATGAACAGTTAGCATATTGAGAAAGATAATGTATTTTCCTGTGTTTGCGTAGGTTTATAAATGATTTACCTTACAAATCAGATGAAATGGGACACGTTGCGTTCCCAGATGAACATTATAATAAAGTTTAATAAACCCAAACTCACAACAACGTGCAGAGATGGAGTTACTTTGAGATGCATGCATGCTCTGAGATACGTGCATGCATTGCATGTTTTTACCGAATCATAGTGTTTGTGAATTCTTAATGGCATTATGCTTTATTGTGATTTTTAAATGGGTTTAATATGTAGAATGTGCCAATTCCGGTATTTTGCCAATTACTCGACACTTGCAAAATGCAATTGAGGATTTTTAAAAATGTAATACTCGAATAGAACTGAGGAATTGTTGCAGCCCTATTCTAGACACAACAAAATGGTTGCGATCATGAGAAAAACAAAAAAACAAATGCATGATCTCTAAGGGTTTCCGTACTTTTTTGATTGGATGGTTAAAGAGCGCCTATGCTGGTTTAAAAATGCCCAATAATTGGGAAACACACTTTTTTTTTTGTTCCACAGAGACCTTATACTTGGTAAAACCTTAAACATGACCATGCTTTCGGTATGAATTTTGCCGATAACTGGTCATTCCAGTAATTGGTTATTGTTGCCAATTAATCCTCAAAACCGATTTATGGTTATCCTGATATATTGGCAATACCGATATATATTACGACACCCCTGTTTGAGACCTTCTTAGTCTCAAAAACAGGGGTGTTGCAATTGTGTAGCTCACAGTTATTGGTTTGTTGTCTTCTTGCCTAAATCTAAAATGATAGGAATTGGTCCAGTTGACACTCAATTCAAGATTTAATTAATGTTTGTTGATGAAATGGACTCCACACCTCTCTTAAGTGTGTGATGCAACATGATGTGGTGTGGAAGGTGATGCGTGTTTTGTGTACCTCTGAAAGTGTATACGAGGGAGCATGACCGGCCTCTATCACTATAAACTTCACTAGAGTTACAGAACTGCAGACTAATAATAGTACTGCGAGTTGACTGACATGAAGCCGAATATGAGAACTCAGCAGCTCTGGGAGGACTTGCCATTAGCCATCTGTTAATCTGTAAAAAATCTGCTTCTACCCGAAGGCCTTCTGATGTTATGTTTTAGAATAAGCACAAGAAAAATTTTATTAGCTGATATTATGGAGATCCTGTCACGCTTTAATGGTTGGCCTGTCTTTTTTTCTGTGTCCGTACTTGTGCGTTAGCTGTCATCAGTGGTTTCCTGATTGAAGGATATTGATATTGCATTGATAAAGTGATGAAGCTGCTAACATAAAAACACCAGAAATAAGATTCAGGTTGACCACATCCATTTCTGACATTTCGATTTCTGTTTGCTTGCTTTTTTGCTGTTTCCTGGCCTCAAAAACGGTTTCCAGGATGCTCTTGCAACTATAGCTTCTCTTGCACTGTAATGCACAAGACTGTGAAACTATACGGTTCTTTAAAGTCCTTCAAGCGCTCACTCGAGACAAATCCAGACGGCAAATGATCGCGAAATGACTGTAATGATTCCCTGTCTCTTCAGTCCTTTGTGTTGCCTGATGCATAATTGTGTCCAAATCTGATATACTCCCAAAGAGCCACTTGTACACACTGAGAACTCAAATTCATCAACTTGCATGGCATTGTTTGCTGATATCCAAACCTCATGGGAATTTTCTCTGTCTGTCTACAGCTTTCATACAGTCAGACAACATCCTGGAGGTACTACACTTTGGGGAAGGAGGCCTCTTGCAGGTATGTTTATGTGAATCTGATAGCATGAAGCTTGCATTGCAGTATAAAGGCCATAGGAAAGTACGCAAACACTGTTTTTGGATTAACTATAAATACATTGAAGCCCGCAAAGGTTGATGTTTTCAATAAACAGCGAAAAAAAATGCTTGTTGTCACTATTAGTGGGTAATACTGAACTCCCTTATTTGAAAGGTAGTGAGACTGCACAAAAGGTTTAATTTTAAAAAAGGAAGTTGTTAGTCACTTCAACACGAGTAGCTTTGCACAGCAATAAAAGTAGTAACACTGTCTGTCAGCTAAAGTGCTGTGAGAATGAAATTAAGAGTTTTTAGTTTCATTTAGTTTTAGCACATCATGTTTTTGCTTTGTCTGGATACATAAACATGCAAATGTATCTAATGAACACACTGATGATTTTATGAAACTCTCATGAAATTACAAAAAATTACAATTTATTTTAAATGATTTATCTGTGCAGGTCATTATGATTATTATTTTTTTTAAAAGCAATTTGCACTTTAATCAAAAATATTGCATCGAAACAAAGAGGGCGGACTGTTACAGCTGATCTGATGTAAAACGCTCACGTCAATTGTTGGCCTCTGACGGCATGACGCCACAACGACAGGCATCTGAGAGTGGCTCGATTTGAAAAAGGGAAAATTTTTTTACAGATTAATTAAAAACCACTGCATGGATTTTTATCATTATGGGGTAGATTTGTACATATACTGCCAACACACATTAATGTTCAAACAACAGGTAAAAGTGAACTTAGCATCCAATGACCCCTTTAATCAACCTCTACTGTTTGGGTTGTTTGTCGGACAAAATGGTGGATTTGGATGTCAGTCAAACTTACAGCAAAGGTTGAAATCAGGTCCCACGTTCCAGAAGCCATTTATCTCGGATAGGGAAGAAAAACCATCACAACTTGTGTTTCATGCCAACCTTAATTGATCTTGCTAAATGTGTGTGAGCAGTTATTGATCATCTGGGTAACTTGCTGAACTGAAAGTTATTGTTGCTTTTTCTCATTTTCTGTGTCTTTAAGGGTTATGAGACTTACGTCAGTCTAGTTAGTTTAATTTATTTGGAAAATAAAGTAAAATGTTTTATTATAAAAGTATCACATTGCAGGCATTTTAATGGTGGGAGTTTGTTCTTCCCTAAAACAATGATTTAAAAATGTATGAACAACTTTTTTCATACTGCAGTTATTTATAATTTAGTTGTTAATCAATGTTAAGAGATTTGCAACTGCTTTAAAAGCTTTATCAGTTTTTATAGTTTAATAAGACTCTGTAAAGGCGTCTTTATCTTTTTCTAGTAGTGTGTGTGTCATTCTTTGCAGTAATACTCATGGTTGATTAGGCTTTAAAAAGGTGTGTCAGCCTAAACAATGTTGTCAAATGCTTTTAATTGCCCAATAAACTGCTCAAATAGTATAAAATATCTGAGCAGTTTTAAAAACATAGCTGTAAGTACTTTGAATGGAACTATGAACTCTATGATCTTAGTGGTTTTGTGTACATGCCAGTTTGGACTTTTGTGGAAATGCTGAGGTTTATAAATAAACTAGACTGTACTCCCTATCCGGCTGTTTCTATCTTATTTTAGCCCTACAGAAGTGAACCTCAGTGAGAGCATCTCTAAGGCCATCTTTTGAGAGTCTAACATAAACTCAGTGTATACAAACACTAACCAACAGATATAGCAGGATCCTTGTATGAAAGATGGTATTGAACACTTTGGCTAGATGTGTTTGACCAAATATGAACTCTGATGTCCTGCATGTCAGTACTACTTGCTTTTAGAGGCTAATTTAATTTCTTTTCTTCTTACAGACAGAGTCTGACATTGATCTTAGCTCATATCGTCAAAAAAGGTAAGGTTTTGACTTTCATACACCCAGAGATTTTCTGCATGCATCGTTTTGTACGTGCTTGTCCGGAGCCAGCATGTGGTTTATATTAGATTGTCCAAGAAACATTTGTTCAGTACTTAATGAGACATGTGAACTAAATATTCCCACTAAACTATGAGACATTTTTATGCGCAAGGAAAAACAAATGGGCAAAAAGTACAAGCGTCACAAGCTGTCATTTCATCAGACTTTCTTCGCGTTTCAAATGATTTAATCAGATTCAAATACTCTTGGCGGTCATTGGCATTTAGTAAAATGGCTCAAAGTGGAGCGAAGGGAATGACTAAATCAATGGACGAATGAACAGTGTGGCATTTTAAATACTTCAGCAGTGATTTTACTCGTTGGATCAGAGGTGAATTAGGTATTATCTTCCATCCCAGTAAACTCCTCTCATAGTGAGTTTATGAAGTTACACAACACTGTCCTTTAAGTTTGTAAGCAGAGGAGCTGGTATAAAGAGCAACGAGTCAGACGGAAAAGTTATTGTTCTCTTTGAAGACCAGAGGAATTTTGATGTTCACTTTTCCTTTTATAAGTTATAATTATTTTAGACTTGTTTTGAACTGATTCCAGTAGATCAACTTTTTTGTGTATTAGGTGTCCTATTCATTTGCTTAACCAATCAAAGCTTTCCAGCTTGAGGGGTTGGCCAGCCCTACTTATCTGTTAGCGGTGGCTGGATTTCATTGGCCGATTGTATGCGTTGTGACTCGTCATCTCAGCTGCACGAGGACACACCCTCGGTCGACACCAGCATGTCGCATACAGTTTAGCATGAATGCAAGAGAAAATGAGGAAGCAAGCAAACACTGTTTTGTGTATGTATTATAAAAATGTGTAGGTTTGTGATCTAGCACTAATGGAGCACTAATAGAGTGTTCAATCTTTTGTTATTGTTTTTTTTAGATCTAGTATTGAACTTTCTGTCTAACTGATAGTGGTGTTTTTATTGCAGCTCTTCATTTTTTATTCAAAGCGTGCCACCACACACACATACTGCATTTGGGAAGTGGTTGACACTCTTTTAGCTGTGTTAGGGACTCTTTTTTGCAGCTCTTTTTTTTTTCCTGTGGTTTGTGCCACCAGACCAGTTAGCCTAGTTAATGCCTTCACAATTTTATGTATGATCACAAAGCATGAGCTATACTAGATCACACCCCAACAAAATAGTGTATGACATGTTGACATGTTTTATGTCTCCTTAAAATGGCAAATTAATCTGCTGGTGGTGTGGTGTTTTTTTTTTCTCTCACCGTTTAGCACTTTTCTAGCTCATTTCAGCTAAACTGTGTAGCTAGAGGTCATGCTGACACTGCTTTAAAATCCTCCACATTAGTTCATAGCAGTGTTTGTGTTATCTTTACGTAAGCTGCAATAGAGATTCACAAGATACAGGCTCTGTTTTCTCAAACACATTGCCGTGCAACTTTATGTCCTACTTTCTGTTGTTAATCCACAAATATGCTGTGAGTCTTGCTCCTGAGAGACAATGTCTTAAGTCAAGTGGCATGACTAATTTGTCTGTCACATTGACACTCTCAGGGTTTGAGAGCCGTCATAAGTTTATTTTTGTAGTTTAACATAAGCTTTTCAGATGTTTGGGTCTTTGTACGTAAGTGAAATGGTTTTAAAATGTGTTACCCCACATCAAAGCCACTAGAAGGCAAGCCTGCAACCATTAGCTAAAAAAGCGTAACTGCTAATGCAAGCGGTTCATGGTTTGGCAGTACATGGGGAAAGTACTTTTTTTTTTTTAATTTTTTTTATTTTTTATTTTTTATGGATGTCAATCATATAATGAATCAACAGCCTATCTGCTACTCTTCAACATGTTTTACACTAAACAATACTTTTGGATTGAGCTATTTTTGCCACAAAAAAATTAGAGGTCGACTGATATTGGATTTTACAGATACCGATAACTAGGTTGGACCACACTGGCTGATACCGATTAATCAACCGATAGTTTTTAAAATGAATACTGAACAGAAAAAAAAAAAAGGGCTCTACTATTTAAAAAAAAAAAAAAAGAAAAAAGAAAAAAAGTAGCCTACTGAACCATACTTTGTAAACTAATAAAAATATTAATATTCATTTTATATTGATCATTGCAGTTAGTTCATTGTTCATTAATGTTAGCAAAAGCAACTAAATTTTTTTAAATAGTTTCTTAACATAAATTCATGACAATACGCTAAAGCATTTGTAAAATACAGCACTTTAATACAAAATTCGAAATGGTTCATGCTCGAAATGACTGACGTTGGAAATTTGGTATTATTTGATTTGGCGTGCCAGATCTAACAAGGTCAATCTTATGATTTTTGGTCGGACTGTTCAGAAATTATAAACAAAAATGTCAATTTTATATCTTTTTACCAGTAGGTGGCCCTGTGCTGAAACAACTCATGTGCCCTCAAGGTCATGCTTGGTGTAACACATGCCAAGTCTGAAAATTCACTAAAGCGATGCAAAGATATAGCCTCATGTCCATTTTTGCGTGAATTTTGTGAAATTCGTTGACATGTTTACAAGAATGGTTTGGTCTATTGGAAATCTTTTGATAACTTCATGCCAGAATTGTGAATCTGAGCCAATTTGGTGAAAATTGGACAAACCGTCTAGGACGAGTTTTAAAAAAGTAGTTTTTTTGCACAATTTAAATTTCCAATTTAAAAATCCTGACCTGTAGAATTTTACATTTTATGGTATGCAATCAGAGGAAAAAAGAATTTTGATCCTAGACCTTACAGTTCAAAGGTTAATAGAAGAAATATGACTGCAGATTTGGCCTATTGGTGGCGCTAGAGACTTTGCTATGGTTAATTTCGAAACTTTCCTCTATCTGTGTTCCAAATTTCATAACTTTCCCGGAAGCAGTTCTATGGGCTGCCATAGACTCCTGTAAGAAGGAAAAATAAGAAAACAAATGGATACAATAGGTGCCTAAGCCACCTTTGGTGCTTGGCCCCTAATTAAATAATAATAGCGATAATAATCATCATAAAATCAGTGATTAACATAAATATATTGTACTCCCGTAAAAATAACCATGACCTCATTTCAAAGGTCTTTCAAAGCAGTTTCTTTTTAGTTAGTTTGGGTTAACTAATTCACTTAAGGTTTCCCTTTGTTAGTTTTTCCATGGTCTTTGAATTGACAATCAACAACAAATGCTTTAGCTATTTTTGAAGTGAATTTGCAACTAGGCTAAAAAACATTTTCCAGAACACAAATTTGTGCCTGTCATCTGTTCAAAACAATGACAATGCCTTAGGCTGCATGAGTTGGTTACACCCTAAAATCACTGATATCTGACCTGAGGGACCATATCACTATCATAGACTGGTTTCATTATTTAGTCTGCCAACTGCAAAATCTTGCCAATATATGAGGAGAGCAGTGTTAAATGAAATGTAGTACAGTGAGGAGGGGGAGGGGTATTATAGGCTTTAAACTCTCAAAAAAATATATGTGTGAATGTGGTTTGGTGTTTGAGCCAACTCTTAGAGTTTATTTGAGGCTTGCCCAGTGGAAGGATGTTTCACCTGAACTTTTAACGTTTGGGGTAAACCTGATGCTTCCATGCCAGACAATGCCTATTTGTTACTGTGTATGTGTAAGTGTGGGTTTATCTTTCTTTTTGCCTGAAGGAAAATAGAGAGGCATCATTTGATCCTCAATAGGCTGTGTTATGGTGTTTTTGGGGGAAGAGAAAAAAAGCATGTTGGCTTCCAAGAAATGGTGTCTCGCACTGTCTCCCCCTCATTTACAGTGTATCCTCTTTCTCTTGCAGTGCGTCCTCTCAACGGGGGAACAGCAGACCCATACGCTTCGAGCCTCCAATGCTGGATTTTCATGAACAGTAAGTCAACTCTTACCAGGTAGTTCACAGCATTTGAGAGTATCACATGATACTGAAACACCTAAAACACTTTTTCCACTTGTAATTATTATGTAATTGTGCAGGAATATTTATGACCAATGACTATTTATATAAACTGTGATTTAACTTTGAAAAGGAAATTAAATGGAAATTAGTCACACCACTATGAATACATATGTATATAAAAAAATACAATACAGTGCTATAATATAATATAATATAATATAATATACAATATTTAATCTGCAGTTTTTCTGCTGCCTTAGTATAACTTTTCTAGTTTTATGAAATGGCCCATTTGTCAGAATGCCTCAACTAAAGAAAGGTAAAAATACTTTAGTAAGTTCCTCAATAGTGTGGGATTGGAGCTATATATATATTTTTTTTTCACTTTCACTATATAAAACAAGCTATATATAATACTGTATAACGATTACAGCATTTTCATAAGGAGACCTATTCTAAGAAATGCTGGGTGGTTTTCTACAGAAGTTTTAAGATATTTTTATATACTTGAATGTAGTTGTGTCATTATTTTATTTGGGCTTGTGTGTACTTTAGTATGTGTCATTTAAAGAAGCCAACGCCCATCCCTGCCTCATTAAATCATTCCCTGTGCAGGTCAGGTGATCTCAACAACCTCTGACTCAATAAACATTGCTTTCACGAGTGATCATTCCTGTGCTCTATAAAGCTTTTCAGTTTGTAGTATGGAAGAGAATTCGCTTTTTGCGTTCGCTTGGGAATTTCTAATGGGTTTTTAGAATGTTTCGATATACAAATAAAATATCTGAAAAGTCTGGTTTGCATTTTTTTTAAAGAAACTTTACTGTTTTGTTGTCAAATATAAATGAAGAAAGGTAACCGTAAACTGGGATGAAACCATTGTGAAGTGTTTGTTTCAAACAATTGTTTTTGAAGAAGTTATTAAAAGTTTGCCCTTTTGCATATTTGTCATTTATGCATTTTGGAATGCACTGTCAGTGTGTGGAGTTGTAAAACAAGCTTTCTATATTGTCCTTGTGAATATGGGCGTATGAGATTTTTCTGCTGGTGTTTTACCAGATAACTTTTACTTCACTCCTCACTGCACAGCCTTGATAATGCCAGTTTCTCTCTCACCAGCAGGAAGCAGTAGAACCTCAGATAAAGTAGCTAATTTGTATCTTGTACTTTTAATCTCATACTGATAGCGTGTTCAGTCTAATGCTTTGTTTATCTGATTATTTAACGCAAGTCTTTTCTATATTTATGATTGAGAGAGAAATAGATTTATGACAAATTTTGATGTTGCGCATAGTATGTACTTGCATATAAAGTGATAAATGGGAATGAGCCACTTCAGATGCTAAATAGGTTTATTTATTTTTAGTTAAAATTAAATAAAATTTTAAAGATGTTTACTCCAAATTAAATCCAAGATGTTTGTCTTTCTTTCTTCATTTGTAAAAAAAAAAAAATGCTTTTTTTGAGGGAAAACATTATGGGAATGTTCTCCATATAGTGGACTACAATGGTGCCGTGAGTTTGAACTTCCAAAATGCAGTTTAAATCCAATTTCAAAGAGCTCTAAACGATCCCATCTGAAACGATCGGATATTTTAAAAAAAATTACATTTTAAATACTTTGTAACCTCAAATGCTCTTTTTCCATTTTCTCCGGTTCAAAAGAGTTAGGGTAGGTTGAAAAAAACTCCCATCTCATGTTCTTCTCCAATTTTAAATCGCCCTACATCGCAGTTGTACCTTTTTTTTTTTGTTTTTTTTTTGTTTTTTTTAGGGATGCACGATATTTGATTTTTGCCGATATTTTTCAGCTCATTTTGGCCGACACCAATACCGATTATATATACGCTTGTTTGGAAACAATAGCAATTCTGTCCTGTTCAGAAATTATAAGCTAGTTGTTTTTCGTTTTGGTTAGTTTTTAACAAGAATGTATTTGTTAGAATTAAATAAACAACGAACTGGTTAACATTCAACCCTTCAAATTTTGTGAATGGGAGTTTCCCTTTTGCTATGTTACCTAACCTACACTGTCTTGAACCAGAATACACAGAAGACGAGCATTTGAGGTTAAAAAGTATATAAATTGTAATTTGTCTTTTTTCCTTTTTCTTGTTCTTTTTGTTTTTTTTTGTTTTTTTTAAAAAGAAAATAACCGATCGATTCACTAGATAAGACCCTTCTTCCTCAGCTGGGACATTTAGAGCCCTTTGAAGCTTGGAAGTTCAAACTCGCAAGCCCCATAGAAGTCCACTATATGGAGAACATTCCTAAAATGTTTTCCTCAAAAAACATAATTTTTTTACGACTGAAGAAAGAAAGACATGAACATCTTGGATGACAAGGGGGTGAGTAAATTATCTGTAAATTTTTGTTCTGGAAGTGAACTTCTCCTTTAAGCTGATTCCGTTTCAATGTAACATTTACAGACAGTTTCAAAGTTAAAGCTTTGACTCCATTCGGTCCTTTTCTTGGTTGCTAATATTGTTTTGTCTCTATCCACAGGCCAGTTGGAATGCCAAAAATGGAAAAAGTTTACTTACACAATCCAAGTTCAGAAGAAATAAGTTTAATATCAATATCAGCAACAACATCACATTTTCATGCATCCTTTTTTCAGAATAGGGTAAGTATGATTTTTTTTGTGTTTAAATAAATGACATTTATTTATTACATTATCATTTGTAAGTTTGCAGTCAGGAAGATTTTTTTATTTTTTTTTTAAAGATATTAATACTTTTGTTTAGCAGGGGTACATTAAATTGTTCAGTTATTTAAATCTGTTACATTTATTATAATTGTTCAGTATATCATATGTAAAAAAACCAAAAAAAACAATTATGTTCTTTTGTACAGAACGCTGTTTCCACCACTGAATAAAAAATGAAAATGTAATTGCAACTTTTTTTTTTTTTTGTCACAATTGCTTTTTCTCAGAATTGTGAGAAATAAACTCACAATTGTGAATTATAACAGCCAAAATTGAGATAAACTTGCAATTCTGAAAAAAAAAAAAAGAAGTCACAACTGCAAGATGTAAATTTACAACTCTGAGGGGAAAAAAAAATCTGAATTGCGAGAAATTGCAAATTCGAGAAAATATGAGTCTTTTTTGGCCCCAGAACTGGACTTCATAACTCACAGTTGCAAGTTTAAATCTCACAATACTGGGAAAAAAGTCAGAATTGCGACTTTATATCCCACAATTCTGACTTTATAACTTGCAATTGCAGTTTTATATCACATAGCTCTGAGGGAAAAAAAAAAATCAGAATTGCGAGATGTAGACTCGCAATTGTAAGAAAAACAATCTGAATTGCAAGATGCAAACTGGCAGTTGTGAAAGAAAAGTCGCAATTACTATTTTTTTTAACAATTCTGAAAAAAAGAATAATGGTTTCCAAATACATGTTAAACAGCATAACCGTATTCCACATTAATCATAAGAAATGTTTTAAGCATGAAATTAGCATATTAAAATACACTAAATACTGGAGTAATGGCTGCTGATTATTTTTTAGCATTTATTTCATATTTCACAATATTGCTATTTTTTATTACAGTGTTTTTGATCAAATAACTACAGCCCTGGTGACCATAACAGAGTTTCATAGACATTAAAAAATCTTGACCCCAAACATTTGAATGGTAGTGTTTTTACCACAGAAAGACACACTTTTTGATCTACAAAGTACTGAGACAATTGTGATTCCTGTTTAAACCTAGCACAGAAGAACAGAAGTAGTGTTCTTTTAGCTTGTGTGCCAGCTGCTGGATGTGTGTGGTAAATACCTCATCTTGTGTGGCATGTGACATGACATAAATAAATGTCAGAGCTCACACCAAAGCTCTTCTAATGAGGACCTCAGTGAAGACACCTCCTTGCTTTGTATATTTTTGATGTGTAGAGGGAGTCATCGACCATCACCCTAACACACATTTACGTCAGTAAAACAGCAGGACGTTGGCCTCACTGAAACTTCTAATTAAAGCTTTTAGTGTGTGTGTGCTCACACTCTAGGCGGTTATAAATTAAACACATCCCACCTGTTCCTGACACCTGCATAAATCAGCTTCTCTTAGCCCTGGCTAATGTGCCTGTGGCTGACCAGACTCGACATCAGCCGTCGTAAACTTAGCGTACTCTTGGGTACCCAAGGTTACAACCTGTTTTAACATCCATTTTGGGTGATACATTTGAAATGAGGCGACGCTAAAAACAAGTGTAAAATGGGTCCAAAACATTTTCAGCGTCATTCACATTTTTTTATTTGCGGCCAGTTAAAAACAACACATTTGTGTTTAGATTAAAATAAAAGGAATAGCACTACCAGTCAAAAGTTTTTGAACGGTAAGATTTGTACTGTTTTTAAAGAAGTCTCTTATGCTCACCAAGCCTGCATTTATTTGATCCAAAGTACAGCAAAAACAGTAAAATTTGAAAATATTTTTACTATTTAAAATAACTGTTTTCTATTTGAATATATTTTAAAATGTAATTTATTACTGTGATCAAAGCTGCATTTTTAGCATCATTACTCCAGTCTTCAGTGTCACATCATCCTTCAGAAATCATTATAATATGCTGATTTGCTGTTCAAGAAACATTATTATTATTATTATTATTATTATTATTATTATTATTATTATTATCAATATTGGATTCTTTCAATAGAAAGTTACAAAGATCAGCTTTTATCTGAAATAAAAAGCTTTTGAAACATTATACATTTTACCATTCAAAAGCTTGGAGTCAGTATAATTTTTTTCTTTTGGGAAAGAAATTATAGCAATTAATACCTTTATGCTTAAAATTGACCAAAAGTGATGATAAAGACATTTATAATGTTACAAACGATTTCTATTTCTATTTCTTTCTATTCATCAAAGAAACCTCTGCTGTTTTCAACATAAATAATAATACATGTATTTTGAGCATTAAATTAGAATACTAGAATGATTTCTGAAGGATCATGTGACTGGAGTAATGATGCTAAAAATTAAGCTTTGAAATCACAGGAATAAATTAGATTTTAAAATATATTTAAGTTAGGGATGGGCATTTTGAGAAATTTCTCATTTTGATCATTGATAGGTTTCAAAAACGATTAACTGAGTAATTGGGGGCGGGGCATGGCCATAATGGATATGATGAAAAAAACTCTGATGACTGTTAAGAAAATGAGTGTTAAAAATAAAAATATGACATGAAAACATAAACACATGATTAAGACACTGTTAGATTATGATTATGATGCAGCAATGTTATTAATAAAGAAGCATCTAAAAAGGAATAGCTGCCTGAGGTGAAGAGTGACTTTATGCCAATAAACTGAAACCCATGACGCATCCTATGATATTAATCAGTTAACTTCGTAACATTACAACTTACACAAAAGAATTAAATTGCCAGTGAACTTTGTTACGTGCTAGAGAGAGAGTAAGCAAGCGAGCTCCTGCCGTGATGCGCTTTCACAACAGTGTGCTGAAACACGGGCAAGGACAGAATTTATTATAGATTTCTATAATGTTAACCCTTATAAATGTTTATGGCAGATTTGTGCTGTATTTTTATCTACATCATTAAGTGATCATATAAATCGCCTGAGCGTTTTCAAAACCGTACGAATTGCATTATGCCTACTGTTGAACAAATATGACGGAAGAAGCACTGCTGCATTATAACACTTTTTTTAAAAAAAAAAGCAATAGAGAATATAGTGAGAGAGAGAGAGAGCAAGCGAGCTCCGTGATGCGCTTTCATACCCATATGAATTCCAAAAACAACTGAAATATGACTCATTTTAACATCAGTTTTTTTTTTTGTTTTTTTTTAATATTTTTTAAAATATTTCAAAATTTTACTTTGGATCAAATAAAGGCAGGCTTGGTGAGCAGAAGAGACTTCTTTAAAAAACATTAAAATTCTTACTGTTCAAAAACTTTTGACTGGTAGTGTAAATCTATACATTTTGTGCCTATTTATTGTTTTAAATAATTGCTTATAGATTTTTTTTAACAAATATTTTATTTTACATATTTATATTTACATTATTTTTGCACTTGTAACAGACTGACATAGTGAATGATATGTATGGAGTGATGTAAGTAATCTTGCATAAATCTAACATATTCCATAATTTATTCACAGATAATTCCACCTGGAGGCAACACCTCATTTGATGTGGTGTTTCTAGCTCGAGTAGTAGGGAATGTAGAAAATACCTTATTTATTAACACATCGCATCATGGAGTGTTTACATACCAGGTACATTTAATGCACTTATAAATGTTGTTTTGTGTTCGGTGTACAACTACTGATGCAATGATCCTAAAAGGCTTTTGAACTGTTGTTTGATTTTAGGTATTTGGTGTGGGCATCCCCAATCCCTACAGACTCAGGCCCTTTGTAGGGGCCAGAGTTCCAGTAAATAGCAGCTTTTCCCCACTCATAAGCATCTTCAACCCTCACAGTGAACCACTGCAGGTACGCAAAACTCCTCAGCTCATTGTAGTACTACTATATCATATTTTCTTGTACTATTTGGTTGTTCATCTAAGTAATAAACATGTCTGGATCACCTTCACATGTTTTTATGGTTCTAGGTTGTAGAGATGTACACCAGTGGAGGAGACCTACATTTAGAGCTGCCTACTGGACAGCAGGGTGGCACCAAAAAATTATGGGTTAGCATAACTTTTTATCCACACTTCAAGTGGCCATTATTGTGAATCACTGTTGCGGTAGAATTTATTGTTTTCATATGTTTTTTTGTGTGTGTTTTACAGGAGATCGCTCCATTTGAGACGAAGGGTGTGATGAGAGCCAGCTTCTCCTCTCGAGACGCTGACAACCACACAGCTTTCATCAGAATTAAAACAAATGCGTCCAACGAGGACGAGTTTATCATCCTCCCTGTAGAGGTTGAAGTCACCACAGGTCAGTTAAATGAACTTTTCTTGATACCATTTGATAAATATTTTTAGCACTGACTCATGTTTTGTGCATCCTCCCAGCACCTGGTATATACTCCTCCACAGAGATGCTGGACTTTGGTACGCTTCGATCACAAGGTTTGCTTTTTCCCACACTTCATTTGATGATAGTTTGGTAGAAACAACAAAAGTGCTTGCAGGATACTGATAATGTGGAAAAAAGTAACAAATCTCTGTGTCCTTTCAACTTTACAGATCGACCGAAACAACTGAATTTGCATCTGTTAAATTCAGGAGCAAAAGATGTATCGATCATGGTAATTTGAATCTGAGATAACTGTCTTATGTTCACCAAGGCTGTTTATTTGATAAAAACACAGTATAAATAGTAGGGCTGGGTAAAAATATTGATTTCTCCATTTTAATCAATTCTCATTTTTACAAAAACTATATCAATTATTAAATCCTACGAATCGATTAATCTAGCCTGTTTCCAAATGCACCTCCCATCCATTAAATTGCAATAAGCTTTGTGCTTTGTTACTTTTGATATGAAACAAGTCTCAGATTTCACATTCTGTTCATTTGATCACAATATGCAAACAAGTAATACAGTTTCGCCACTGTTTAATGTGGAGTTCAAGAGAAATGGCAGCGTGAACTGCTTATCTCCTCCACTTTTTTACCAGTTCTTTTTTACCACTTTCATGCTACCAGTTTTAGCATGAAATAAACATGAATGAATATCCGAGAGCATGTATATATGCACCATATAGCATATTCATTATGATTTTTACTGTTCCTGAAAATTTAAGTTGTTTGAATAAATCTGTATTTGTTTCTGTGTTTTTGTGACAGCCACCATTTGAATATTTATATTCCAAAATTGGAGTAGAAATATAATTATGTAATGTAACTTTATTATAAAAACTTGTGTATTCCGTTCATTTTAACCTTCAGTATTATAGTAATGTTTATTCTCAGGTATATTTTACAGCATTAGTTGAGAGATTTTTTTTTTTTTTCTTTTCTTGAGAAAATGTGGCAAGTACTGTATCTGATATATATCCAAAATAATATCAAATCGATTTGGAAATTAAATCAAATCTTAATTTTGTGAATCATAATTGAAACAAATCCTGAAATTTGTGTCAAAACCCAGTTCTAATTAATAGTAATACTGTGAAATAATTTGCTTTTAAAAATAACTTTGAATAACTTCATCTTTGCCAAATAAAAGTATTAATTTTTCTTACAGTCTTACTAGTCTCAAACTTTTGAATGGCAGTATAAATCTGGCAAGGTTTTTGATTTAACCAGTGAATAAGATATCACTTAATGCTTTTAATGTGTTTTGTGTTGTTTAGAGTGTTAGGCCAACTCCGTCGAATGAAGCTGTCACAGTTGAGTTCAAGCAAATTACACTAAAAGCTGGAGAGAGCCGATATACCAAAGTTGCAAGTATTAGTTTCGATGGTAAGTACTGTTCTTTTTTGCGTCACCTTTATCCTCATATCAATTATTCCATCACACACCCCTCTGTAGTGATTTGATGATCATCCCAGCTAGTGAATCAGGTTTTTATCAATAAGTCAAGTTTATAAAGTTTCTGTAATAAATCTGTAATTATAATGTCCACGGGCGACATTTAACTCAGAGGGGGGCTGGAAAAGAAAAATCTTTTTCGGATGCAAGCATCAAAACAATGCCCTGCCGTATTGTACTGCATCAAAACAATCAATACAGCACAGTCATGAAAAACTTAAAGAGGTTGCCAGTGCTTACTAAACTGTGGACAAGCTTTGACTTTTGCTGCTGATTTGAAAGTGTCAGTTGACTGCCTTTTATTTCTTCCTATAAAGTGCATGCTGCTTTTCTGATGTTTACTGAAGTTTTCTGTCTTTTTCCTGTGTCACTTAAAATGTGTCTGTTTTGAATCGTCGTTACTAAAAGCGAGACACGTGTAGAGAAATTAAATGTTTAGTTATGGGACTATATTTCGTCTCCAATCGCATACCATTCATTCCTGAACTTTCTACCATCTATTACTAGAAATGAAATTACTGTTTGATATGTCCCGATCTTAAAAAAAGTATATACAGGCTTTTGGTCCATGAACAAGATCTCTCTCAGGACGCGTGCTGTCTGTGGAAGTTTGGCCAGGACCGGTTCCAGAATGAAATCACTGAGGGTGCTCTCACATATATTTTTTTTTTTTTGTCCCGTAAACTGCTTTGGTAAACACTGCTTTCTCGGAAGTAAATCCAGCAGAAATATGCAGATGTCATTACTGAAACATTGCAGTGGGTATGTGTCCAAAAAACGAAAGTTTCATACAAATTCAAAATGCATTATAGACTAGAAAGTGCTTAAAGCACTCTCCCTTTATTATCACTAAAAAGTGTCACTCAACCTAGTTTTCAAGATTCATTGAATCTCTCTAAACGACACAATGAGTATCTTATTTCCGTCGCGTCTTCACTTAGTTATGAGATGATTCACGAGCATGCAAAACTGCACTTGATAAAAACTCTAGTGCTTTCAGCAGTGAGTGATCATCTGACAAACTAAAATGTTTTTGATTGGCAATCAAAGAAATCAAACGATATGTCTGTGATTGGCTAGATTGTTAAACACTGCAAAAACATGATAACATGGTAACTTTTGACACTGACCAGAGCGCAAATGCAAATACGCACTGGATAGTTTGCTAGATCTGCAATTGCTTTTGCTTTCGTTTGAGGGTTTTTAGCACCCTCTAGTACCCTCGTAGAACTGGGCCTGGACTTGGCTAAACGCTAACTTGTCCGACGATATGGGGAGGTAATTGCCCCCCCCGCCCCCCCAATGTTGCCCATGATCATGTGCGTGTTGATTAGTGCAAAAAATTGCATATTCTATGTAGACCCGGTAATGACTTGGTCTGATGACATCAAAGCAAAGTCTGTTTACAATGTTACCAATGTTCTTTCATTCTTGATTTATTTTAAGACAACAGTACTCATTGTTTTACATGGAACAAAATGTTTGTTTACAGTTACAATTGCAGAATGTTCATGGCATTTGTTGTTTTTTTTTTTTTACATTCCAGCTTCAAAAGCAAGAAGATCAGACCAGTTTTCTGGAAAAATAACAGTGAAGGCAAAAGAGAAAAGCTACTCAAAACTTGAAATCCCTTACCAAGCTGAGGTTTTAGAAGGGTAAGATTTCTTTAAGCTCACCAGCATGTATTTACAGTTTTGTAACTAGTTCACAGTATATTTATGCTCACCGTTTCCAGGTACCTGGGCTTCGACCACACAGCCACCCTGTTCCACATCAGAGACAGTCCTGTAGACCCAGTGGACAGGCCCATCTACCTCACCAATACCTTCAACTTTGCCATACGCATCCACAATGTGTCACTTCCAGAAGAAGCCAAGACTATGTTCAATGTAAGCACTTTTTTTAGCCTCTGGATGCGGGTGGTCACGTTGTAGTCAGCAGAAAATTTAACAAACATTTTGTTTTTTTTGTTTTTTTAACAGGTGCATAATTTCAGCACACCAGTTCTTATCCCACCCCATGAGTCCCGCTACATTTTCTCCCTTCTGTTTCGACCAGTGCGACCCTCCATCCACATCGACAGCAACATTCTCCTTATCACTAATGCTTCTAAATTTCACCTGCCAGTCAGGGCCTACACAGGCTTCTTAGAGGTGTGTTAGAAAATACTGTCGCTAATGTAACCCAATTATAAATTTTAGTCATTTTAGGTATTCATTGGCCATGATTTGTCTTTGCTCTTTTATTTAACAGCCCGTCGTTCTTCCTCCCTGTCTTCGAGAGCACATCCTAGACTTTGGTGTCCTTAGTGCTACAGACACCAGCAGTTTGGTGTTTGTGGTGGTCAACAGCAACCCAATTGAGGTACAAGGTCATCTTGTTCAAGACAGTGTGACATTGTCATTTGGATAAAAAATAGCTTTTGAGATTGTAATGAGCAGTGATGTTGCTATGGTTTTTTCCTCTGTAATTATATTATAGCGAATTGTTATAGATTATTACAAAGATTTCTCTGTTCTTACAGTTGGAGTTAAAGTCATGGTTGGTGACAGGAGACAGTCTGTCAATGGAGTTGCTTAACACAGAAAGAGGGAACAGAAGTATAGCACTGAGCAGAACACAAGAGCTCCAGAACACATCAGCTGCCCAATACAAAACCGTAAGAGTGACTTTACCACTCCTTTACCAAAACTTGCATATATATAGTTGAAATCGAAATTATTCAACCCCCAGAAAACCTTTGAGGGTGTTGAACAAAAAAGCACAATGTCAAAAAATGTTTGCTCAGAGTAACTGAGTAAAAACCGGCAAAGTACAGCCAAAGACTCGCAAGATGACCCAACAAAAGCAGGAAAAACATTTCAATGCAGTGTATTAGAAGAACACTAGACAAGTATGGTCTTCATGTTGAGGCATCTTGTCGAATACCAGTCTTGACCAAGAAGAACAAAAAGGCTGACTTGAACATGCTAAAATTAATTTTGGACAGGCCTATGGAGTTCTGGAATTGTAAAGCCTTTGGGATGATTGTCCTGCAGGAAAGTCCATTGATCATTAGCTTCACTCTTTGCACCAAAGTACACATCCAAAATGTACTTATGCTTTGTTCAGGGATCAGTCTTAGAATGTTCCTGAGTGGCCTGTCTAGTCTCCAAATTTAATTCTCATTGAAAATACTTTGTTAAATTTGAAGAAAGCAGTGGTAAAGTGAAAACCAAAGATTATCAGTGATCTGAAAGCTTTTTCAGGCGAGGAATGGATCAAGGTTACAGTAGAGGTTACAGTAGGAGTGTTTATTGGTGGTTTTAAAGAGTAAAAGATTCTGCACTAAATTTGACTTTTATGGGTTGAATAATTTTGAACATGAACGTTTAGAACCAATTGGATCATTTTATTTATGTCAGAAATGTTGCAGATTTGAAAGATAAACATAACTCATAATCAAAAGGGGCCGTACATGGCTATCTCAGTGTACAGATTGGATTATGTCTGCAGGCAGTCATAGGACGTCCGGTGGAATCTTTGCATGTCCGTACTTGTGGTAAAATTGCAGAAGTGTTGCAAGATTTGTGGTTTTGGGTTACTGCAAGCGAAGATGCAATTTCAGGCATTTTAGACTCAAGGTAAAGCAATGTAAACAGAATGGGACAGTTCATATAGAAATGTTTCAATTAGACTACTGTCGTTTGTATATTTAAAGGTATAGTTCACCCAAAAATTCTGTCGTTAATTACTCATCCTTGAACCACTGATGTCACATGGACTATTTTAATGATGTCCTTACTACTTTTCTGGGCCTTGAACGTGTCAGTTGCGTTGCCGTCTATGTAGGGTCAAAAAGTTCTCATGTTTCATCACAAATATCTTAATTTGTGTTTCGAAAGATGAACAAAGGGTCTTACGGGTTTGGAATGACATGAAAGTAAGTAATTAATGACAGGATTTTCAATCTGGGTTGAACTTTTTCTAACAATACAGTCACGCTGGAGTATGTATGTGCATTTGTTTAGGAAGAGCAGGATGGCTATGGAAGTGTCATATGTACGTGTAAGTGATCATAACCCTGTATTGCATGTCTGTTTCCTCACAGGTGATTTTAGCCTCAGGCTACTACGCAGCGTTTAAAGTCACTTTGGTTGCTAAAGCTCTAGAGGGAGTTTATGATGGAGCAGTACATATTACAACAGACTATGAGGTATGTGTTTCATCCAGAAAACACTGTTACCTCCGTTTCCCAAAATGGTGCTTGTTATTGTGGCAAAGCTGAAAAGTGGCATATTTTTAACACCACAATGGCAACAGTTGAGCAATGTTTTCCAAATTTTCAGTTTGTCTGTCTATTTCAGATATTGACCATCCCTGTAAAGGCTCTCATAGCGGTAGGAACATTAAGCTGTTCACCCAAACAAATTATTCTTCCCTCGTCATTCCCGGTAAGTTTGCAAAAACAAAACCTGCCTTTTCAAAACCATAAGTCATATCCTTTTGTCTCTAGTTGTGTTTTTAAAATAATTGTTCAAAAGTACCTGTTAATTGAGATTTCAAAGTAATGAACACATCTATTATACATTTAATGTGAGCATGTGTGATTCATCCCTGGTTTTTACCGCCAGGCACTGTTTGAACACCACTCCCCATGTCCAGTGCCATGTACTAACATGACCTGTTTTGCAAACCACTGTTATTTTTAAACAACAGACCATTCATTAGGTTTAGGACTGTTTTAGAATGATTTTCATAAGCTGTGTTTTTTTTTTTACTGTCTGTTTTTATGTAGGGAAAAGTTGTTCACCAAGGATTCAGCATACAGAGTTCATTCTCACAGAAAGTAAGGCTTCAGCAAATTCGCTCTCTCACAGAGGACGTCCGGTTTTACTTCAAACGACTTCGCAATAACAAAGTGGAGTTGGAACCCAGACGAAAGTCCAAGGTGCCAGGCCCAATTACAACACTTTAATGCTATACTAAATTCAATCTTTCTTAAATACAGTTTGCCTTTTGTGCTATAACCACAATAGTACAAGGTAGAATCATTTTGGATGAATCAGATGTTTTATATCTTTAAAACTGACTTTTGGTTTTTAATCCTCTTCCAGATAGCGAACATTTATTTTGATGCCAGCTTGCAGTGTGGTGATCACTGTTATGTGGGGTTACCGTTTGTATTGAAATGTACGCTTTCTTTATATCAAAGTAATTTTCTTGTGTTTACATTGAATACTCTTCTAATGTGTGTGTGTTTGGTTTTTTTGTCTGCAGCGGAGTCCAGGCCCCATGGTTTGGTTATGCAGGAGGACATATGGGACGCTGATGTAGATCTACATCAGCGGCTCCTTAAAAGATGGCGAGAGCTCAAAGAGCAATCAGGCCTTGAGTGAGTCTGGTCTTACTTTAAACCAGATTTAGATTACCTTACAGTAAATGTATTGTATCTTTAACATGACTCTCTTGTTTGTTTAGGGTTGAAGCTTTCTTTGAAGTGAACACAGATCTGCAGAAGAATGTGCAGGCTAAAATCTTAGCACAGCTCACGTGGCCCTCGCTGGTCAACTCATCACAACAGATTCATTTTCCTCTTACAAACACAAACAGCTCATCGGTGAGTGTATACACACGTCAACTCAGCTTAGTTTAACAGTTTAATTTACCGTGTTTAGATCAGTTGTTTCCCTCAAGTCAAATACATTGATCTAAACTTGTGTCTTTGAAGGAAGAAGAAGTGATTCTAGAAAACCCAGCCGATGTCCCGGTCTTCGTTCAGGTTCTTCCTTTGGCTCTTTACCCAAATCCATCAGTGTTCACAGGCAGACTTGCTGACAGGTAAGATATTTCCTATGTGCTAAAGCAGGGGTTCTGATGTTATAGACCTTTAGACATGTGATTTTGAAGACATGTTTATATTGTCTGTGAGAAATAGTGAGTGTTATATTATAAAAAAAACAAACAAAATACACCTAGCTAAATAACCTAGCTAAGTGTTAGTTTTCTTGCAATATCATATAGCGCTAATACTGATTTCATCTGATGTCTTTTTGCTGTTGTTCTTAAAAGGTTTCCTTTAGGAAAGTTGTCTAACATCAACATTGACACACATACACTGGAATTCCAGGTCCATAAAAATCATGTAAGTAGCACTGACTTATTGTGACCATGTAGTTACATTTTATTGTTTAGTTGAATCAGTTTAACTTAATTATTTTACTTTCCAAAATTCCTTTCATGGTTTCCACCCAAATTAGGTAAAATGGTTTACCCAGAAATGAAAATTCTTTCATTAATTACTTACCATCATGTCGTTCCAAACCTGTTAGCCCTCAGAACACAAATTACAATATTTTTGATGAAATCTGAGAGCTTTCTGACCCTGCATAGACAGCAATGCAACTAAAACATTCAAATGGCACAGAAAGGTAGCAAAGACATTGTTAAAATGATGTCTGTGTGACATCAGTGTCGTGGTACTGACACGGAAGAGAAGAAATTGTTGAATAAAGTTTCTCTATTTTTGTTTTCTTTGCACATAAAAAGACTCGCGTAGCTTCATAACATTACGCTTGAACCACTGATGTCACATGGACTATTTTAATGATGTCCTTACTACCATTTCAGTTTCGTTGCTGTCTATGCAGGGTCAGAAAGCTCTCGATTTCAACAGAAATATCTAAATTCTAAATATCTAAATAAAGTGTTCTGTAGATGAACAATTTTTTGGAACAACATGAGGGTAATTGACAGAATTTTCATTTTGCGTGAACCTTCATTTTAAGATTTGCTGTACAGTGGTTGTGTATCTTTATGCTTCTAATGATTTCTGTATGTGTGTCAGTCTTCAGTGATGAAGAGTTCCACAGGATTTATTGAAGGTTTGACTCGGCCCTATGTCTACAACATGCTCCTTATGCCTGGGGAGGTAAAGTCCTTCAACGTGAGGTTCAGACCCATCGCCAATCACAGTGTCTCTTCTCTGCTAGTCGTCAGGTAAGCTTAGTTTGGCAAAATGAATGCTGGAAATAGAATGGTGTGAGAGTACCATTGTACATAATTACTTTTGTCATGTTTGCACAGGAACAACTTGACAGTAGTAGACTTGATCATGGTTCATGGTCAAGGCACCACAGAGAGTCTGAGATTGGCTGGTAAAGCCCCAGGTCTCGGCAGCTCTCTGAGGTTTAAACTTACTGAGGCATTTCTTAAAGACTGTTCAGAAGGTAAGTGTCAGAATCAAATCTGAGATGTTTTCATTGCTATAAACTAGAGATTCTGTACCATTCTGTTCGCATACTACTTATGCTGATTGAATGTCTGTGGTTCTCATTTCTTTAAGCTAAAGCCAAGGAACCAAACTTCACTCTTCGAAGGACTTTCAGGCTGGAGAACACAGGGCTTCTCCCAATTCACATTCGATCTATGGAGATCAGTGGCAATGCATGTGAGGGTTATGGCTTCAAAGTTCTCAACTGTGAAGAATTTGCACTCAAACCAAACACTTCAAAAGACCTTGTCATACTGTAAGTGATTTCATGATTACTTTGCTAACAGAGTACCAGTGCAGCACAGTGAGGTTTTCTGATATACACTATTGGTAAGATGGTTAACTTCTTTCTATCTTGTGAATTCATGCAGGTTTACACCAGATTTCACATCATCCAGAGTGATCCGGGAGCTGAAGTTGGTGACTGCGGGGGGTTCAGTGTTTGCGTTTGTGCTGAATGCGTCATTGCCATATCACATGCTGGCAGTGTGTGCTGAGACCCTTCCCCGACCCAACTGGGAGCTTGAGCTCTACATCATCGTCTCCCTCATTATGAGGTCAGATTTCTCACATCTGATCACCTAATCGCTAAAAAAAAAATTCTAAACCCTGTCTTACAAACTTTGCACAAGCAAAACAATGCCTTTATACAACACACACAATTATGTTTTTTGAATCTGATATTTTGAATTGACTGTTCATGAAGAAAAAAAAAAAAAAGACTAAAGAAAGTGGCGTTTAAAGTAATTTTTGTTATAGATATATATTATGTAAATTGTGCATTTGTAATGCATTAGTAATATTTTTCCAATTCTTTTTCATGTATAATATTGCTGTTTGTTTTTAACACATGGGATTAATAAATTGTTTGTCTTTCTATCTGTGTATGAATAACAGTATGATATTTCTGTAGCTCCATGTTCCTGCTGGTCATCGCTACTGCTTATCTGGAGGCCCAGGGAATATGGGAGCCTTTCAAACGACGGCTGTCTGTGGAATCCAACTCTCCCATGGAGACTGGAAAACCATTTGATCTCAGGGAAATTGTACGAATTCAAAGTGATGCTAAGTGAGTGAGGATTTTTGCCTTATTTCCCTCTTCTTCTAATCCACACTTTATGTAAGATGTTTTACAAAATACATTTGATCTGTTGCAGCTTGAATGACTTTGCCGACTCAAACCAGAACTCGACAAGAGGAATGTACGGGTCAAGCAGCGGCGGCGGCGGGCGATCTGGGGGTCGGCAGGGTGGTCCGCACTCCAACAGTTCCAACAGCAACGGTGTTCTGCCAGACAGCAAGCCTAGATCTGGTTCAGGCCGCTCTGGATCTATGCAATCCTCCTCCAGCTTTCCTCTCAATAAAGATAGTGGCCAAGGACTCAGCCAGCTGACCAATCGAAAAGCCCGGAGTTCCAAACAGCAGCAGCAGGGCTCAGGCCTCCTGGAGGACCTCCCAAGCTCAGGACCCTCACAGTCCAACAACACAAGGGCCAACAGTACAGAAGAACAAGATTTCAACCGACTTCTGGCAGCCATGGATAAAGACCTCGACAGGCCTGAGTCTCCTGCCATTAACGTGTCTTCAGAACACAATTCACAACAGTCTTCACAAAACAAAGGTAAAATATTACAATATGTGACCCTGGACCACAAAACCAGTCATAAGGGTCAATTTGGTCATGGAATAAAGTTTTCCACTGATGTATAGTTTGTTAGGATAGTACAATATTTGGCTGAGATACAGCTATTTGAAAATATGGAATCTGATGGTGCAAAACAAATCTAAATTGTCCAAATGAAGTTCTATCAAATGCATATTACTAATTAAAAATTAAGTTTTGATGTACTTAAAGTAGGAATTTTACAAAACATATTCATGGAACATGATATTTAGTTAATATCCTGATGATTTTTGCCATAAAAATCCATAATTTTGACCCATACAATGTATTTTTGGCTATTGCTACAAATATACCTGTGCTACTTAAGACTCGTTTTGTGGTCCTAGTCACGTATATAAACATAACAGTATAGAGTAACTTTTGCTAGTTGGGGTAATTTGCGAAATGCACAATATAATTTCTGTTAAATTACTTGTTTTTCAGTGCTCGAATCAAAAGGGAAAGTGAAGAAAACAAAAGCTCTTAAAAAGAAAGAGGAGAAAGAAAGGAAATCAAAGGGAAAGACTCAAGGAGAAGAATTAAAAGAGCCACTGGCAGACAATGATGACAGCTCCTCTACAACCACAGAGACCTCTAACCCAGACATGGAGGCCAATATTAAAGAGGTACATACTCGTAAAACATACTAGACCCACCAGAGCAGTTCCCAAAACAAATTTGCTCTAAAATGTACATTCTAAATGCACTGCAATTTTGTCTTGTTAACCAGGAGCCAGTGAAAGTGAAAGGAAAATCGATGTCAGTGGACAGTGGAAAAGAAAGAGAAGAAATTACTCCCTCCCCTACTAAACCAAAAGCTAAGAAACAACCAACTACAAAGAAGGAGAACCAAGTGGAAAAGTCTAGGTTTGTTCAGAGCTCTGTCATTAAAGATGACGTGTTATTTCTGTGTCACTGGTGTTAAGGCCATGATACTCATGGTGAAGAGGTAGGATATGTCCGCATTGCAATGCATCACTCTACTGGTAGCTGCGCTTAGATGAATAATTAAATATGTGCTGCACGCAGTCCTCTCAATAATACAACAAACACCACAAAAATGACAGCAGTGAGAAAAGAGAAGTTAGGAAAGCATCTGATCATAGGGATGTGGATGTGTTTTCACTAGCTCTGCAGTTAAGCATTCCAGTCAAGTATTTACTTATATACTTTACTTATATAATGCTTTAATAAAATGGCTTTAAAACTGCTTTACAGTATTAAAGAGGTAGGTCACCCAAAAATGAAAATTCTGGCATTATTACTCACCCTTGTGTTGTTTCAAGCCTTCATTCATCTTGGGAACACAAATTAAATAAGTCCACTTCGAGAACAAAAATTTACAGATAATGTACTCACCCCCTTGTCATCCAAGATGTTCATGTCTTTCTTTCTTCAGTCATAAAAAAATTGTTTTTTTGAGGAAAACATTTTGGGATTTTTCTCTATATAATGGACTGCTATGGTGCCCCAACTTTAAACTTCCAAAATGTAGTTTAAATGCGGCTTCAAACAATCCCAAATGCGGTTGTAAACGATCCCAGCTGAGGAAGAATGGTCTTATCTAGTGAAATGATTGGTTATTTTCATTAAAAAATACAGTTTATATACTTTTTAAATGTCAAACGCTTGTCTTGTCTTGCTCTGCCTGAACTGTTGTTTTCCGGTTCATGACAGTTAGGGTATTTCGAAAAACTCCATCTCATGTTCTCCCTCAACTTCAAAATTGTCCCATATCGCTGTTTTACCTTTTTTGTTAAGGGTGTTTGATCTTCTTTGCATATTCACTTTGCATGACTGGGTCGGTACTTCTGCAGCGATGTAGGATGATTTTGAAATGATTTTTGAAGTTGAGGGAGAAAATACGATTGGAGTTTTTCGATATACCCTAACTGTCTTGAGCCAGAATACACAGAGTTCAGGCAGAGCAAGACAAGAGGAGCGTTTGAGATTTAAAAAGTATTTAAATTTTATTTTTTAATGAAAATAACCAATTGTTTCGCTAGATAAGAGCCTTCTTCCTTGGCTGGGATAATTTACAACTACATTTGGGATCGCTTGAAGCCGCATTTAAACTGCATTTTGGAAGTTCAAACTCAGGGCACCATACCAGTCCATTATATGGAGAAAAATGCTGAAATGTTTTCCTCAAAAAACACAATTTCTTTACGACTGAAGAAAGACAGACATGAACATCTTGAATGACAAGGGGGTGAGTACGTTGTCTGTAAATCTTTGCTCCTTTAAGAGCTCTGTTGATGCCAAATTGGACTCCAGATGAAATTCATTTTTGACACGGTTTATTCATTCTTCAAATGGGGTCTTTTGATTTTATTTGAGTGTCCTAAAGTGCTGCTAGTGAGACAGAAATGAAACACTTCATCTTTAAAGGCCTTGAAGTTTCCAGTGAACCATTCTAGAATGGTGAATCATCACTGCATCAGCCTACATACGTGATCTTCACCATCTCCATTACTACTTTTTGAATCTTAGTTTAATATCAGTGTCTTCATTTTTTTTCTTTATAGCTCTCTAGAACTCCCTTATGTCACTCCCCTGGAAAAACAGGATAAGCAGCGCAAGACCTTCACCAAAACCCTGGCCAATACAGGAATTCACAGTGTCCCCAAACCACGAGCTCTGAGCAAAAGTAAGTGTCAGATTTCAGCTTTTCCACCCAAATTTTCAATCTCTAACTCTAGAAACCATTTTTAAACCACTTTTGTCTGCCCGAGTAGTTGGTGGAAAGATGGGTGATGACCGGCCATCTCCACTTGGAAAGTTTGTGGTTAATGGCTCCATGCAGGAACTGGGTCATAGCAGCGGATCAGAAGGAGAGAAAGAGTCCCCTCCACCGGAATGGGATGTTCCTCTCAACAAAACTGTTAACCGTAAGCAAGCCTAACGTAGACTCCATTATGAGTCAGTTTGTTACTTTATGTACTCTTATACAATTATCTAAACATTAGTGGCATATGTTTTCTTAGCAGCAGACAGTCTTCAGCAGATATCTATGCAGACCATGCATGCAGACCCCTTCCTGAAAGGCCCCAGTTCAGTCATGTCCAGAACCTGTTCACCACCCCCGACCTCCCCTAGCCTGGTGCCTCGTGGAATCTACGGCAGCGTGCCCCACACTAACAGGTAACTTAAACAGCTGTGTGCTTTTAAAGTGCACATAATAATAGAACACGTTAGGGTAGGATTGCCAACACTTGGCCATCACCAAATGTGAGTAAAAATCAGTATTGGCAAGTGTATGAAACAATGTTGGCTGGTAACTTTATCTAATGATTCCTAAGAACGTAATCTGATGCGGTGCGTGTTTGAAAGTAAAGTGCTGTGATCTTTCATGTGAATACTGCTTCACAGTAAATGCTGCTCCACACAGAATACATGTCTGCAAGTGCTGAGTGTGAGTTTGAGTCACTTTTAACATGATCATGAACTGTCTTTTTTTATCATTTAAATTTTATACAGTTTTCTGAGGTCCACTTATAAAGTTATTAAAGGGGTGCTATTATGCTTTTTCACTTTTTGAATTTTAGTCAGTGTGTGGTGTGTATCTTTGGGCATAAAAAAAGATCTGCAAAGTTACAAATCTCAAAGTCCACTCCAAAGGGAGATATTTTGTTTTTAAAAAATGTCTTTCCATAAACTACAACAAACGGCTCCTTTGGACTACAACGGTTGTTTTCCTCATGCAATGATGTCACAACACGGTCCATTAGAATATCATTAAATTAAATCCCGCCTATGGAAATTCAAATTGTTGGGTGGGGGGGGATTTGGGTGTAGGGACGAGGTGGGGGATTAGTCAAACTTTAGCGATGCAGCTTCAACGAGCCACAACGCGGCGGCCATAAACACAAGCATTGACTAGAGTGGCCGCTTCAGAGCAGTAACGTGCTGCAGACGTGCAGTACAGGGGGTCAAAACACATACCAAAACCTTAATCTACTCTGGTTGCTGCGTCAGAGCCGTAAAGCGCAGTGTGTGGTAAGAGATTTCTTCATCATACAGTATAGATAGCTACACTTATAACGCAAGTGTTTTTTAAAATGCATAAACTTGCACTAGAATAGGCTAGGCTGATCAGTGATGATGTTCTTTGATAATGTTAGGCTGCTTTTAGCCTTGTGCTGGAGCTGGTTTTGAAAAATATCCATATTTAAAACGAATAGATCCACTATTAATCTATCTTGCACTATAACTGCTTTGACAAGGGCTGTGGCAGTACTGAAACACTGTCTAAGCTGTTCGCCAGTCGCAGCGCACTGGGATAGCCAACCAATCATAACACATTTCGTTTTTTCGGAAGACTGGCCTTCATTAAACCCGGAACTAATTGAGCTATTTGTGCCAGGCTGGGAGAAAGGTATTGTAATAATGTAAATTATGTGAAAAATAATGCGTTTTTCGAACCACCAACTATTAGAGCATATTCTAGTACAACCCCAAAACAAAATCAAGACTTTGAAAAAGAGCATAATAGGACCCCTTTAAGCAAAAAACATGATTTAGAAGTAACAAGCTAATTTTCCATCATCAAAGCGCTCTTTCTGATTAGGTGTGGTGGATTGTGGACTCGGTAAGTAAGCGCCCCCAGCTATGATTGGCTAGCAGTTGTGTATGTTTGACAGCCAACATTCTTTATAGGTGGATGCTGTTGTGATTTAGGTTAAAAACACAGTTATACTCAGTAGAAATACTCACATGATCTGTATTGAAGCAATAGTGACCAACAAAAAAAAAACCAGGTGCTTACACTTGTGTGGTGCGACATGATTGTTGGATTCAATATAGCTGGCACAGCATTGTCTTTTAGTTTCAATTTTTCTGAAAATCTGCATCAGATTGTTGCTTGTTTGTGAACGAATCTGCGGTAAAATGAAGTGAATCAAGGACCAAGTTTTTACTGACACAGTCTGGAACTTTATTAAAAGTAAAGTTCATCCACTCTTTCCGAACGTTGGGATCAGAAGGAAGGCACTGCAAAGACTGTTCTTTTCCACAGCTTATTACCGCATAGTGCGTCGTTTGGTTTCTGAGTAGACCTGTGTTTGCCTCTCTCATTAGTTACATTTACATGTGCAAATTGGTGGGCGGGGCTAAACAGGCAGCGATGTAGAAGCAGGCGTTGATCATCTGCGGAGGCAGTGCTTAGCCACATTATTACATCGTGGAGTGGCACATTTCACAGCCTGTCTTTTTGGCATATTGGCTTCAATATGAGCTGATTTTTAGACTAACAAGAAAGTTGAGTTCTGAAACTTGCAAGATGTTTTTGAACTTCCAGAACGATAATGTACAGATAATGTACAGATAATGGACCCTTGTCATCCAAGATGTTCATGCCTTTCAGTTGTAAAGAAATTGTTTTTTTAAGGAAAGCATTTCAGGATTTCTCTCCATATAAGGGATTTCTGTGGTGCCCCTGAGTTTGAACTTCCAAAATGCAGTTTAAATGCAGCTTCAAAGGGCTCTAAATGATCCCAGCCAAGGAAGAAGGGTCTTATCTAGCGAAACGATCAGTTATTTTCTAAAAAAAAAAAAAAATTTATATACCTTTTAACCTCAAATGCTTGTCTTGTCTAGCTCTCCGATGTAGGACGATTTTGAAGTTGGAGGAGAAAATAAGATGGGAGTTTTCAACATACCCTAACTGTGATGAACCGGAATACAGAGCTCACACAGAGCTAGACAAGACGAGTGTTTGAGGTTAAAAAGTATATAAATTGTACTTTTTCTTTTAGAAAATAACCGATCGTTTCACTAGATGAACTGCATAGAAGTCCATTATATGGTAAGAAATCCTGAAATGTTTTCCTTAGACAATTTCTTTACAACTGAAGAAAGAAAGACATGAACATCTTGGATGACAAAGGGGGTGAGTACATGATCTGTACATTTTTGTTCTGGAAGTTAACTACTCCTTTAATTTGCAAAAAAGTTTTTGAATTGTGAGTAATTGCGAATAAAAGGAGATGGAAACACATTTTGCAAATAATTTCCTCCACACACACCAAAAAAAAAAATCATGTAGATTAACACTATGGGATGGGACTAACCATGACTAACCAGCTGACCAATCTTATTGCACAGCATCTAAAATGTTATGGTCATTCTAAATTGGCTGAGCAAAGTCTGTCGTTGAAGTATTTGTGTATAATTGCCTCCCAGAACTGTCTTACAAGACTGCGTTCCCAAACAGCAGGCATCTGCCTCCGAAAGCAGTGACCACATTTATTGTTTTTCGTGTGCTCTCTCTGAGGCGCAATTAATTTATGTATGAAAATTCGATTCTGTGGCTTCTCTTACTTGTCTTAGTGATATTTAATGCCAGTTAATCAGGAAGTGATGATTTTGTCCCCTCTGGCACATTGGATGGAAACGGTGCTTATTCGCAAATGTTTTATATGATATTCCAGTTTTGCGTGTTAAATTATCAAGTTTGAATGGAAACCCGGCTAATGAGTGACATTGTATTTCTTGTACATTTTATAGTGAAGCGATTTCAAAGAAGGCTCCTGGGAATAAGCTCACCAAGTCGGCCTCTCTGCCTGGTCAAAATGGAAATCCAACTTTTGCAGCTGTAGCTGCTGGCTATGACAAAAGCCCTGGTGAGTTTGCTTGTTAAATATAAAGATGATGAAGAATATGGATAAACTTGTAGTGGCGTTATAGTGGTTACTGATCACCTTTATTTTAACACTGATATTTATTTTTAAAGTGTCCCTTGCCACAGATTTCTAAGTAAATGTTATACAAGTGGTGTGTTGTTGTTTTTACAGGTGGCAGTGGCTCAGCTAGTAAAGCTGACGGTCTGGGGAAGGTGACACTGTCTCACATGACATCAGTGGAGAGTGATGGATCTGACAGGTGCGGTGGCTTCATAATGAAACATCACTTAACCTTCTGTCTCGAGTTTTTACAAATAGATTTATAATGTCATTGTCCATCTTTTAGCTCTGGACTGTGGAGCCCAATTGACACCACCAGCAGCCCCAGCTTTGGACCGGTTAATGCTTTCTCTGCGTTTGGACCCAATAACCCACTTAACCTTTCTGGAGGTATGCATTTTTTTTTTTATAAAATGGAACAATATCAGTTTGCATCAAATGTATCCAATAACATGGTTATTCTCTGTATTAGTTTTCAGAGGCATGACTGTTCCCAAGAATTCAGAGCCCCAACAGAGTTGGCCTGACTACACTCCAGTGTCCCCGTCCATCTGGGATACTGAGCCTGGTAATTCCTGGGCTACCAGCACTGGATCTCCAGCAACTCCAACAACTGTAAGATATCTCTTGCTTGTCACGTTCTCATGTCTCATCCAGATGGACATATATGATCCCAAAGCCAACATTTAAAGGGATAGTTATCCAAAAAATAAAATCTGTCATTAATTACTCACCCTCATGTTGTTCCAAAACCACAGGACCTTCATACATCTGCGAAACACAAATTAAGATATTTTTGATGAAATCCAAGAGCTTTCTGACCCTGCGTAGACAGCAAAGCAATTGACAATTGACGAAACTGTTAAATAAAGTCTTTTTTTTTTTTTTTTTTTGTTTTTTTTTAAACTTT